>CM054180.1:67896600-68496600 GCA_028829895.1 Sinotaia quadrata | reverse complement strand
TTCTAAGATTCTAATGCAGTCTTTGATGTCTCTGTCTACAATCTTTGATATCCTTTGTCCAACAGACTTTAAAATTTTTGTTCACATTCTTTGACGATTTCTGCACATAATATTTAAAGGTCTCGGGGCACAACCGTTGATGCCTTGTCTACAATCTTTGATGACCATAACCTCAGTCTTATACGATTCTGTCCACAGTCTTTGATGATCACTGTTAACTGTCTTTTAAGTCTCTGTCTACATGTTATGCTGGCCTTTGTCCAAAGCATTTTAGTTCTCTGTTCAAAGTCTTTGATGACATTTAACTTCATATTCTTGACCGCACTCTTTGGTGGTTTCCATTACATTTCGCAAAGTTTTCAATTACTACTCTAGAGACACCATTAAAAGATAAGAAAGAATTTAAAAACTGTTTCACCCATCTTTACTAGTGTTAACCACTCAGACTCTTTTTTGGATATTGGTGTTAGGCACAAATGAATCCAATTTTAGCAGTATAATTACAGAGTATACAATGCAACAAGACAGGACGTCAATGATACAGCAACAACTGTCCATTGTTTCAGTCCAAAACGCTCTATCCTGAGATCAGTCAAGAAGAAAAACAAATACAACTTTTCCACACACAGGAGATCTCAAGTTTCCTGCTAGTCATTACATCTTGCTATTGATCTAATGGATGAGCAAAATCTGTCTACTTCCCATTACGAATAATAATACTATCACTAAAACATGCAGGCATTTTGAGGATGGAATAATAATACTATCACTAAAACATGCAGGCATTTTGAGGATGGAATAATAATACTATCACTAAAACATGCAGGCATTTTGAGGATGGAATAATAATACTATCACTAAAACATGCAGGCATTTTGAGGATGGAATAATAATACTATCACTAAAACATGCAGGCATTTTGAGGATGGAGCATTTTGAGGATGGAATAATAATCGAAGAGTTCGCGTTCTTTTACCTTTCTGCTCATACACGACCTTGCTGTTGACCGAGATGACAGTCAGTACGTACACGATGACATAGTCAACGTATATGATGATCCCAGTAACGATGATGCGAATGAAGAGCTGGCCAGAGCCGGACGATAGGTTTTTCTTTTCCATTGCCATGAGTTTCAAGCTGGTCGGGAAAATCAACTTCTTTTTTTCGGTCTTTTTTAAGGGGAGGAGCTTAAACTTGCCGGCAGCATGTCGACGAGCATCAATTCTGAGACCAGAGAGACATGATGTGAAAATAATTGTGTACTTGTGGTTTTCACAAGCTTGCTCGTTTCTTGTCTGAAGCATTCATCAATGCATGCGTGTGTCTGTATGTGTGATGTGCATGCGCGCGCGAGTGTGTGTATATGTGTGTGTGTGTTTGATCATGTTCTTTTCTTGAGGTGTTTAGGTTTAGAAAATATTTTGTTCTGCTTTTCTTTTAAAAACAAATGTGTGTTGTTGTTTTTTAACACAAACGCATTGCTTTTGTCTCTCCTGCCTATACTGTCCCTGAACTAGCTATATTTAGACTAGAGCATTAATGAACAAATATTAAAGTAATAAAAGGAAGATGATTTTTTATAGTTGTAAATTTAGGATTGTTTAGAATACACCACACGTGTGCTAATGTCATGGAAACGTCTGAGCATGAATAGTAAATTGTGCGACCATTAATTTTTAGTAAAATGTTCTTCTTAGTAAACACAGGCACATATACATAGTCAGTTAGGATCAATTCTATGATTAGAGTTTGGAATAATCAGGGTAATCGATTGGGTTTGTTTATATATTTTTCTATTTTTCTTTTGAATTGTGAAAGATTTGTCTGCAATTTAGTAGATGATTCGAAACAGTTCTCGACCTGGGGAAAGTCGAAAATATTTGTGTTTTCCTTGTCTGAACTTTATATAGAAAATTGTACCATGTTAGCCATCAGTATTGTCGTGTGAAGGCTCATTCTGGATGAATGGCCACTGTAATTTAGCATAACTCTCGCCACTACTAGTCGTGCAGTTACTGCACATTCATAGCACGAACATAGACTACTTACAGGTATTGCATCTGCAAATATTGACAGCGTTATCAAACACCACTTTGATGTTTATCAAACACCAATACATTGCTAAGTCCATACGCTCATTCAAAGATCATCATAACCACACTTATTAAACATTCACAAAGATCTTCAAACTCCACCGCTTTCTCCCACTATCACACAAATTCAACTGTCGTAACTCGTTTGCCACCCATTCATTCAAGCACCACCACTAATACACTATTATCTCTCTCTCGCTCACACAGTCAAATGTCATATACCACCACTGTTACTCTATTATCACGCACAAATACAAGATCCACACACTAGCACTGTTACTCTACACACACACACACACACACACACACACACACACACACACACACACACACACATTCAAGTGTCATATACCAACACCATTACTCACACTGTTATCGTACATGATGCAGTCAGCTTTGACTCCGATGGTTTTTACTCACACTACTATCACATATACATTAAATCGATATACACAACAGTTAGTCAGACCATTATCATGTATTCATTCAACTGTCACACACCACTGTTATATCTATCCCAACAAGCCACACACAACATACACAAACACGAACTTAGTTCTGTCTAGTCATTGTTTCTCACACGATTATGGTACATACACTTAGCGATACCAATTGACTCTTAATTGCTTTAATTTTTGGTTTACTCATTCTGTTACTAAGCCTACGTTCAGCTCTAGGACGTTTTATTTACACTGTTATTATGCCTATGATAAGGTCTATGAAGGTTTATTTAAACTTTTACTATGAGTTCGTTCCACTGTTGGACGGTTTATCGACACTGTTACTATGCCTTCCTTCCACTGTAGGACGGTTTATTGACAGTTACTATGCCTTCATAACTCATAGTTTAGTGCTGATAAATAACCGTGCTTACTGGTGAAGCTCATTGTCTAGTGCTGTTAAATTGTCGTGCTTACTGGTGAAACTCCTTGTCAAGTGCTGATAAATAACCGTGCTTAATGGTGAAACTCATTGCCTAGTGCTGATAAATAACTGTGCTTACTGTTAAACTCCTTGTCTTGTGCTGATAAATTATCGTGCTTCGTGAAATTCATTGCCTAGTGCTGATAAATAACAAAACCGTATTGACAATCATTGTTTAATGCTGACATTATTGTTCTTTCACTGATGTGCCACGTACAGTGCTGATATATTAAACTTAAATATAGTCCACAAACATAATTTTATTGTGTTTTTGCTAATTGAAATTTTAAACTGTGTTTTTACCGACACAAAAGTGCTTAGTGGTAGACTGCTTTATGAGATCCTGTCTGCCCCATCACAAATGATGTCCTAAATTTCAAAGTTTCGGTTATAATAGTACAGCTATATATGTACGCACATTTCAAAATTATTTATCTGTGGAGTGAATAGAGTATAATAGAACTAGTTCGTAGTCCTATGAAACTGTTGAATGTGCAGAGTTGTACACAGATAATCTATACTGTGAAGCTGCAGATGATCCCAATGAAGGTAGTCCATAGAACTGTACATTGTTGCTCTATGAAGAGTGAACAAACAGTATTGGGTGTGTCTATTTGGAAGAAGACTTCTTGTTTGTAGATGATGGGCGATGCTGTTGTTATTACCTTCTGGCGTCGCTAGGTTGAAACGGATACCCTGAAAAAGAATTTGCATTGTAAAACCTGAACAAACATTCTAAGATTTGGCAGGTAGATAGTTAATGAGTTTGTTAAAGGCGAAGTTGAGGATGGTGGTAATATATGAGAGTGGCTCTTGGAACATAGGTTCATGTTGCTGCTGCCTGAGGTTTATGTGTGCAGTAAGACGAGTATCAGACGATTTGGAGTACTGTTTTGTGTAGCTGCTGGAGGTGTTCAAACTCGCGAAATTTCTGTCCATACAGCTATTCAGCCAGGAGGATCAATTTGAATTTGATGCTGCTAATTTGCTGCAAACGTACACAAAGTGTGAGTGGACACAGTCATAAATGAGAGTCACGCATCACTGGAATCCAGATGTGCGCTAAGACTGATGTACTGAGTTGGGTGACTTTGCAATAAACAATAAACACCGAGTAATGAGGAAAGTGTCTGGTTACTGATAATAACATGCGATTTTAATGACATGCTGCTTAGGTCATACAAATGTATTACCACGTTGACAGAATGGTGAATAGAAACGTCTCTTTGCTGTGATATAAGCGGGTACATTTGCGCATGTTACGATTTCACACACACACACACACACACCGCACACACACACACACACACACACACACACAACACACACACACACACACACACACACACACACACACACACACACACACACACACACACACACACACACATTTTCCTGTAACGAACATTCTGCTTATTACACTTACCAAGCTCAAGTCTATATAATTTCTCAAAAATATCAGCACATTGATTTAAAACTAATGTTAGAAGGTTAAAGTTTAGGCAGATTAAATACAATATTGTGAAGAAAATTAATGGTTTTTAAGCAAAGCATGTGTGGAAAATTACCGGAGCGCAAAATGTAAAACAAATGTAATAAGTTAGTAATGTGGAATGATAAAGTAGAGCAGAATGCACAACGAAGTGTAGAAAGATCAAGGAGTGTGTAGTAAGTAAATAAAACGTTGATAATAAAATGGGTGTGGAAAGTGAAAGCAGTGAAGACAATTAAAAATATTCTACAAATACCAAACAAATAAAAATGTAAGACACTAGGTACGCGGCCATTCAGTCTCTAGTGATCTGGCTGTGGAATATATAAAGTGAGCGAACTGTTCGCTCCAAATGCATTAGTGTAATCTGGCCTCACTGCATCTAGGAAAACCGTCCTAGAGTCAGCCATGGGTGAGAGATGCGATGTATATCTTAAAAGGCGCCTTGAAGCCGACACAGTTGCAGGTAGGGTGGAGAAGTACAGTGAAGGTTAGAAGGGTGTAGGAAGGAAAGGTTATACAGGATTAAAGGAATGCAGAAAAGAAGGAAGGATAGAGTCTTCAAGGAATTTAAAAAGTTAAAGGAAGGCAAAATGAGTAGAAAAGTTAAAGTGGCGAAGAAAGGGACAGGATTTAAGAAACTAAAACGAAAATGTGGAAAGTGCAAGTAGTGTAGAAAATTAAAGTAGCGCTCGGTTGTAATGAAAGTGGGGGTGTTGATCCCGCACGACAGTTTGGTAGGGTAGGATGCGGAGTAGTGCGATCACAGTTTTATCCAAGAAAATCTCATTACAGTTTTAAATGACATTAGAAACTAGTAATTATTTAAGTTTTAAATGACATTAGAAACTAGTAATTATTTAAGTTTTAAATGACATTAGAAACTAGTAATTATTTAAGTTTTAAATGACATTAGAAACTAGTAATTATTTAAGTTTTAAATGACATTAGAAACTAGTAATTATTTAACTTTTAAATGACATTAGAAACTAGTAATTATTTAAGTTTTAAATGACATTAGAAACTAGTAATTATTTAACTTTTAAATGACATTAGAAACTAGTAATTATTAAGTATTAAATGACATTAGAAACTAATATAATTATTTACAGTTTTAAATGACATTAGTAACTAGTAATTATTTACGTTTTAAATGACATTAGAAACTTATTTACAGTTTTAAATGACATTAGAAACTAGTAATTATTTATAGTTTTAATGACAGTAGAAACTAGTAATTATTTTAAGTTTTAAATTAGGGTAATCCTTTATTTTCTTTAGATTTACATATGCTATAGTACTTATTATAACTATTAGCACTACATTATCACTAAGTATACCCATGCACACACCTACACACAACCATTTATGTTTTCTTTTTATGACTGTAGGGCCTGCCTCTAGCTGTTCAATCTTGCGTTCTCAATGCGTAACGACAGGCTGTGACAGACTGTCACAGTCTGATAAAATTGTCCGACTTCGTGACCCACTTGCCTTGTTTACTTCAAATTCGAATATTTGAAACCCTTGGCCCTTTGTTCAAAGCTTCCTTTTTCTAGGTGCTTCTAGAACAGGTCAAGATGTTATGTAACTTTAGGACCATTGTCCAGTTCTCGAACCAACCACATGCTTTGCGAACAGTCACGTGATACGCAATATACCTTTCTATATATGTACCCACACGCTTCCGCTCCCTCACTTCGAGCACATTTTAGCTAATTCCATCAGCTTACTCGGGTCGTGAGAGGCAGCCGGCGCCATAGAGAATCAAGGTACCCTTCGACTTCTCTCAAAGGTATCATTTTATTTAATAGTATTTGCCTATGTATTGTTTAAGTATGTATTTGTGCTATGTATTATATGATTCCCATATACACTTGAGCATGGTTCAGAGAAATAGCTGAAAACCCTATATGTTACGGAATATAAATTTATTGTAACCATTTTTCCATTTCTGTACTTTAATTTATATTGTTTTAATTCACTAAGAGCCAGAATGCTGCGCTCGATATGAATTCTTCATGTAATTCAATTATTGCGTGTAATTTTAATTGTAAATTGTGAAGCGCTCTGTCGGTTTGAATTACCTCTTTGTATGAACATTAATTTAACGTTGTATCTATTTTATTGCTTCATACGTCATGACTGTTAAATGGAACACATGTGAGACGATTATATTTTTTTTAAATCTAATTGTAAGCGACGCGAGGTCGAAACTCTTTGTTCAGCGCATTTAATTGAGCCATGCCTAGGTAGGACCTGTTAGGTTGAGAATTATATCCAAACACGTTGCATCCACAGGTCGGCTCATGGTTCATGTTCACCCATGCCTCACCTGCATTAGCTTATTGGTGTAAGCGTGTCGAAATCCACTCTGAGGGCCATGCTGCAAAAATTCCAGTTCCTAGCCACTAACAAAGGGACATCATTCCTTATGCACCACGTGTGTCGTTAAAGGGGGACTGAGGGAACGAACCGGCATGACTGAGTGTTGAGACCAAGGATACAAGAATAGAGCTAAGTGCAAAATCAAGTGTACAGATCTCAAAGGAACACTTTTCTGGCAATTTAGATTGACAAAAATCAGGCATAGGCGCGTAAAGACAGAGTGAAGACTATTCGCGTTGCATTCGATTTATTGTTAATTTGTTAAACTTTATTAAATCTTATTTCCTTTGTTAATACCTCTTAGTAGTTGATTTCTATGCACAATAGACCAATTAGATTAATTCTTAGATTTGAATGGGGGCGGATGAGCAGAAAGATTGATGACGAGTGCATATTAATTTAGAGGGATTTAACTGTTTTCAAATCTAGCTAAAAGTTCGCAGTTTATTAGTCTGTAAATTTGTCGTCTGAACTACAAGACGCACTTTTAATTAGTCAGATAATAAATTGAGCAACCAGTCTGCGTAGAATATGAGAGGAAGAATTAATTATATTTAAAGTCTTTTAATTATTCTAAGCAGGGTCTTTAAATAAATACTGGAAACGTAACAAGTGTGGGTCGTCGCGGGATTGATATGTATTAAATTGTAAATTGTAACATTTTTATACATAGGGCGTATCATAAACCTAGAAACGAACGAACGAACAGAATTGCCAATTGTTCTTTTGATTTTTGTATCACTGATTTTCTTTGCTTTTGTTGTGACATGTGCATGTATTCTTTTGCAGAGTAGCGTGCATGTTAGTTAATGTTGATATATTTAAGCGTAGTTAAATATGTCATGTTAGCTATTGAATGATTTATTTAGTATTGTGTTACTGAGTACTTCATTGTGAGGAGTCGAAGGTTATACCGCCAGCTAGGAGAGTTATCGGTAGTAACAGACTTCGGACTATTATATTTAGGGTGCTAGATATAATGTGTAATGTTGTATGGTAGGAGCCGTGACATTACGAAAGTCTTGGAACAGCGGACACTGTGACAAGCAGGTGAAACGTGTAAGAGTTAACGCGCAATTTATTTCGGAAGGTGTTCTGAGTAAATTAAATAATTTTTGTAAGGTTGTAGCCTAAAAGTTATTTTCGGGATAAGCGGAGTTATCGCCGACGGTTAAAACACACAATTCACGAGATACATTCTTATTGTAGCCAGCGCGCTAAGACAGTAAAATGGATCGCAAACAGGTTCTCGAAGACCTGAAAGAAACCGGTATCATGATAGGATATCAGGGTGACGAACTGACTAGCTACATTAAAACTGAGCTAGAGAAAGCGGAAAAGGAGAGACAAGAGATAGAAAGGGAAGAACGGTTAGCCGCCCGCGAAGCAAAAAAATTAGAGGCTGAAAGACTAGCCGACATCGAAACAAAACGTATCGCAGCGGATACAGAAGCCAAACGCATCGCCGCAGACGCGGAAATAAAACGGTTAGAATGGGAAGTAAAGAAACTAGAAGTTACTAATCCGAACCGTGATCGCAGAAGCAGTGGTGATTCGCGTTCTAGCGATGGAAATAATCACAGTAGAATTGAAAATATCATTCCAAAGATAAATATGGTCCCATTTGATGAGAACAAAGATCAAATAGACGCGTATTTAAAAACGTTTGAAAAGTTAGCCAGAGCAACAAACATTCCAGCGGAACATTGGGCGATAAATTTATCGGGGTTATTGCAGGGCAGTGCGAAAAACGAGTTCAATAAGCTTAGCGATTCTGAGTCAGATAATTACGACACAGTCAAGGCCGCATTATTGAAACGTTACAAACTCACAGCAGATACATACCGACGTAAGTTTAAACAGGCCACTAAAGCCAGTTCAGAGACGCACGCACAGTACATACGACGCGTAGCTGACTTGTTCCAAAGATGGATAGATCTAGCCGAAACTCCACAGACGTACGCAGGTCTTAGGGATGAAATGGTAAAAGACCATATTCTCGGGTCATACAAATCAGATCTACTGATTCACTTAGCAATAAGGGAAAAATCTACGCTAGAGGAGATAGGCAACGCCGCCGATCGCTTTGATGACGCACATTCTCAATTCTCGAACGCACACGCGAACAACAAGTCTCGACCGAACGAACCGCAGACTCGAAAGGATAAGAAAAATGACGGGAAGGCACATAGTGAGCGTGATGATAAAACATCTAAACCCGACACTAAAAACAAGTCCGACAAACAGAAAGATAAAAAGAATCTTGCATGTTACACTTGTGGTGATAGTGGCCATTTTTCACGAACATGTCCTGAAAAGAAAACAGCTAAAGTTTACGCAGTAGAAAGTCATACACCTAAAACAGAAAAGTCGAATCGAACACCAGTACAGGCAAACGGTCACGATACAATCGCTTTGCTTGATACAGGGTGTGAGCTAGACGCTATTGTAAATGCATCATTAGTTAACCGTACCGACTACACAGGGGAGACAATCTCTGTCACCTTTGCAAACGGCGAACAAGACATTTTACCAGTAGCTGAAGTCTCGATTGTTTCAGACTTTGTAGAAGGAACAGTCAAAGCGGCAGTTATGGAAAACTCACCGCATGACGTGATCCTTGGTTGCAAGTATGTTTTGCCGTGCAAAAAACAAACTTCAACTGAACCACCACTGGTTAACGCTGTAACCAGAGCAGCGAGTAGTAAAGACAAATCTGTAACTGCACCGATGTCTGCCGCACCAGCCGTAGATAAAGCAACAGTTAGCGAGATTAAAATATTACAAGCTGAGGACGAAACACTAGACAAGTTACGCAGACAAGCTGTACTTGTTAGTGACGTCAACACTGACGATTCGAATAAGAAAGCGTGCATTATTCTGAAAAAGGGTTTATTGTACCGCTATTCGAAAGTGGGAGACGAATTTCGGAAACAATTAGTCGTTCCACAAACCAAACGAAATGACGTATTACGATTAGGTCATGAGAGTCTTTTTGGTGCACACATGGGTGTACAAAAAACAACTAGTCGTATTACAAGTGAGTTTTATTGGCCGGACATCACTGCCGATATCCGTAGATTCGTGTTAAGTTGCGACACATGCCAGAGAACACAGTCTAAAAATTCAATCAGACCCGCACCGTTAGGAGAGCCTGAACTGATCAGTGAACCCTACAAGCGCGTAGCATTGGATTTGATTGGGCCTATAATACCCACATCAACGAGAGGTAATCGATACGTGCTGACCACTATTGATTACGCAACAAGATTCGCCGACGCAGTACCATTGAAAAATATTGATACTGAAACTGTCGCCGAAGCCCTTTTCGGTCTTTGGAGTCGTGTTGGAATTCCTACTGAAATTTTGACGGATCAGGGGAGTCAATTCATAGGCAACGTAATGAAGGAAGTAAATCGTTTACTTTCCATCAAACATCTTACTTGCACACCATACCACCCCCAGGCAAATGGTCTGATTGAAAAATACAATGGGACATTAAAAACAGCACTTAAAAAGCTCGCCACAGATAAACCGAAAGACTGGGACAGATACATCCCTGCCCTACTATTTGCATATAGGGAGGTGCCACAATCTTCCACCGGGTTTTCACCATTTGAGCTACTTTACGGACGTACTGTACGCGGACCGATGATGATTTTGAAGGCACTTTGGACTGACGAAAAGACAGATGACGAAGTTAAGACAACTTATACATACGTCACTGACTTAAGAAACCGTCTTGAAACTATAGGCAAGATAGCACGGGAAAACTTGACGATAGCTCAGTCTAGACAGGCAGAATATTACAATAAGCACACCAAACCTAGAGAATTTGAAGTTAATGACAAAGTGTTACTGTTGCTTCCTGAAGCACATAACAAACTTCAGATGAAATGGAAGGGGCCCTTTGTAGTTACCGCCAAGCTAGGGGGACTGAACTATAAGGTGCAGACAGGAAAGAGAGAGAAAATCTTTCATGTTAACCTACTCAAAAAGTACATAAGCCGTGAGGATCAAACCACTCAAGCTGATTTTGTCGTAGCGACGATAGTTACAGAAGACGAGGGGGATACTGATTGCGTCACTGGTACTTTACCAAACTGTCCTCTACAGACGGACGAAACTGTCAAAGACGTTAGGGTAAATGAAGCCTTGACAGAAAGACAGAAAAAAGAAGTGAATGAATTGCTTAATGAGTTCTCATCTACTCTGACAGACAAACCAGGGTTGACAGACTTAATAGAATTTTCACTGAAGCTGACTGACAACAAACCGATACGTTTGAAGCCGTATCCGTTGCCACACGCTAAGATAGATGACGTTAGACGTGAGATTAAGACTATGCTAGATCTAGGGGTCATAGAGAAGACTGACAGTGCCTACGGATCACCCATCGTGTTGATTAAAAAACGTGATAACTCGTTCCGTTTTTGCGTAGACTACCGCAAACTCAATCAAGTGACAGAGTTTTGTGCCGAACCTCTTCCTGATCCGGATCTCATCTTCACTAAGCTAGCTAACGCTCATTACTATACCAAAATAGATTTGTCACGCGGTTTTTGGCAAATCAAGGTCAAGGACACTGATCGACACATACTAGCTTTCACTACACCAGTAGGAAACTACACATGGAAAGTTATGCCTTTCGGAGTTTCAAACGCTCCAAGCATTTTTTCTAAAATGATGCGGTCATTGTTAGAACCACTGTACGGACGCGGAGTTGAGAACTTCATGGATGATTTAATTCTAGGCACCCAGACATGGGAGGAGCACTTAACACTCTTACGAGATGTGCTAGCCAGATTAAAGCAAGCCAACCTCACTGCCCGCCCTACGAAGTGTGAAATAGCACAATTCTCCTTAGACTTCTTGGGACACAAGTTGAGTCATGGAACTATGTCGCCAAGTGAAGCTAAGATAGCACAACTTAAGGACACTTCACAACCGCTAACAAAAACACAAGTTAGAAGTTTTCTTGGTCTTGCTAACTACTACAGAAAATTCGTACCAGATTTTAGTGCCATTGCATGTCCTCTGACTGACTTGACACGTAAGAATATGCCTACAAAAGTAGTGTGGACTGATGCATGCCAAAACGCTTTTGACACACTGAAATCTAGACTGACTTCAGATTTAGTTGTTAAACTGCCAGATCTGACAAAACCATTCTTGTTAAGGACTGATGCTAGCAACACAGGATTAGGAGCAGTGTTATTACAAGAACACAATGACACCAAACACCCAGTTGCATATGCAAGCCGTAAACTCACAACTACTGAACAGAAATATTCCACCAGTGAAAAGGAATGTCTTGCAATAGTTTGGGCCATAAAAAAGTTCGAAAACTATTTGTACGGAAAAACCTTTGTCATTGAGTGCGATCACCAGCCGTTGGCCTTTCTCGGACAGGCGCAATTTACGAACAGCCGTTTAATGCGTTGGTCTTTGTTTCTGACACAGTATGACGCAAATATTCATTACATCAAAGGGTCTTTGAATGTTGGCGCAGATTACATGAGTCGTGCTTGATGCCATCAAGTGCCGGTACTGATAGAATGTTGTTTAATCAATTAACTGAACCCTACGGATTCCTTCCTGTAGATATGAAATATAGTTGCGCACTTTATTTCTAGGAATGTCGAAATTTTTTTTTGTGTAAATTTTTCTTCATTGTGGACTTCTACATTTTATCATACATAATTTGTAGGAGGCATTTTATCTTTGGCAAGATAAACGCCTCAAAAGCAAGGGGGTGTCACAGTCTGATAAAATTGTCCGACTTCGTGACCCACTTGCCTTGTTTACTTCAAATTCGAATATTTGAAACCCTTGGCCCTTTGTTCAAAGCTTCCTTTTTCTAGGTGCTTCTAGAACAGGTCAAGATGTTATGTAACTTTAGGACCATTGTCCAGTTCTCGAACCAACCACATGCTTTGCGAACAGTCACGTGATACGCAATATACCTTTCTATATATGTACCCACACGCTTCCGCTCCCTCACTTCGAGCACATTTTAGCTAATTCCATCAGCTTACTCGGGTCGTGAGAGGCAGCCGGCGCCATAGAGAATCAAGGTACCCTTCGACTTCTCTCAAAGGTATCATTTTATTTAATAGTATTTGCCTATGTATTGTTTAAGTATGTATTTGTGCTATGTATTATATGATTCCCATATACACTTGAGCATGGTTCAGAGAAATAGCTGAAAACCCTATATGTTACGGAATATAAATTTATTGTAACCATTTTTCCATTTCTGTACTTTAATTTATATTGTTTTAATTCACTAAGAGCCAGAATGCTGCGCTCGATATGAATTCTTCATGTAATTCAATTATTGCGTGTAATTTTAATTGTAAATTGTGAAGCGCTCTGTCGGTTTGAATTACCTCTTTGTATGAACATTAATTTAACGTTGTATCTATTTTATTGCTTCATACGTCATGACTGTTAAATGGAACACATGTGAGACGATTATATTTTTTTTAAATCTAATTGTAAGCGACGCGAGGTCGAAACTCTTTGTTCAGCGCATTTAATTGAGCCATGCCTAGGTAGGACCTGTTAGGTTGAGAATTATATCCAAACACGTTGCATCCACAGGTCGGCTCATGGTTCATGTTCACCCATGCCTCACCTGCATTAGCTTATTGGTGTAAGCGTGTCGAAATCCACTCTGAGGGCCATGCTGCAAAAATTCCAGTTCCTAGCCACTAACAAAGGGACATCATTCCTTATGCACCACGTGTGTCGTTAAAGGGGGACTGAGGGAACGAACCGGCATGACTGAGTGTTGAGACCAAGGATACAAGAATAGAGCTAAGTGCAAAATCAAGTGTACAGATCTCAAAGGAACACTTTTCTGGCAATTTAGATTGACAAAAATCAGGCATAGGCGCGTAAAGACAGAGTGAAGACTATTCGCGTTGCATTCGATTTATTGTTAATTTGTTAAACTTTATTAAATCTTATTTCCTTTGTTAATACCTCTTAGTAGTTGATTTCTATGCACAATAGACCAATTAGATTAATTCTTAGATTTGAATGGGGGCGGATGAGCAGAAAGATTGATGACGAGTGCATATTAATTTAGAGGGATTTAACTGTTTTCAAATCTAGCTAAAAGTTCGCAGTTTATTAGTCTGTAAATTTGTCGTCTGAACTACAAGACGCACTTTTAATTAGTCAGATAATAAATTGAGCAACCAGTCTGCGTAGAATATGAGAGGAAGAATTAATTATATTTAAAGTCTTTTAATTATTCTAAGCAGGGTCTTTAAATAAATACTGGAAACGTAACACAGACATATTTCCTTCTGCAATGAATAGTTACTGTTATTGCAAATACACGAGAACTATTGAAGTTCCCTGCTAATTTGCATAAATACGCTTGAATCGTGACCTAGTAACTGTCGTACATATATTACGTGCACACACTTTTAGTCTCTATCGCACGTATATTACGTGCACATACTTTTCCCACATTATTTGCTCATCCGCAAAAATAAAAGATTCCACAATATATAACATTTATAGGTTAATATATATTGAACATCGCTATTCTTCGTAATATCTCTTTAGAAATATGTTTATCTCTGTTTTGTGTGTGTGGGTGGGTAGGAGGGGTGAGGTTCAGACGGAACCGTTTCGGATTAGAACTTCCTAAAGTACATAACTCTCGCTCACCTTATTCGGGAAAGACTTAAGGACACCTTGAATGAACTATACCCGCGGATATATTAAGTGGGTAAGAGACCGAAATACTCTGACTGAACTATACGTGCAGAAAAATAAAGTGGGTAAGAGATAGAAAGTCACAACCCACCCATTACTCTTCCCACAACAACACTATCAAAAACGCATTCACTCAGCACTAATCACATTCCTCAACCAAACAAATACAATACACTTCCTGTAACACGTAGGGAAATGTCAAGGACTAAGAGCAAAGATACATTAAAGACACTAAACACTTTCAACTGCAACAACATGACAGATACTTTCCTCTGAAGCAAGTGAGAGGAGGAGGACCCTAGAGGAACACAGCACAACCGAGAACGGCATTTGAAGTCGAAAGGTTCCTACAATTCGTGCGGGGGAAAAATAAAAGACTCTAAACTGTACGTGCAGAAATATAAAGTGGGGAAAAAATAAAAGACTCTAAACTGTACGTGCAGAAATATAAAGTGGGGAAAAAATAAAAGACTCTAAACTGTACGTGCAGAAATATAAAGTGGGTAAAAAATAAAAGACACTCTAAACTGTACTTGCGGAAGTACGGAGTGACGTAAATGTTATCAAACTGGAACACGGCGAGATAACGCTTGTGGTATTGGAACGCTACGTAGAGAATGTACAAGAACGTGAAGGACATTCCGCGCTTGAACAGAAGCAGGATGTTATCAACCCACTTGGCCTTGGTTTCAAAGTCCCTCATCGTCCCCACTCGGATTTCCTCAGCTGTCATGTAGTTTAGGTCCACATTTGGTGCCACCACCTTGTACTGCATTTCAATCTAAACTTGACAGAAATTTAATGGCTGAGTTTAACTGATGACATATATACGTTGGGTGTATGAGAGGAGTTTGTTTCTGAAGTTTGTATTATTATCTCTGTTGGTTTATGAAGTTGAAAGTTAGACAAAGAAACATAGATAGATAGATAGACAGACAGACAGATTATTAGATAGATAGATAGTAATCAGAAGGACATAGTCTTGCGAGACAAAAAAACAGAGTGGGAATGGAAATCACCTCCAGAGAAGGAAAACTTTTAGAAAAAAGATGTATGAATTATCTTTATTAACTTGAAGATTTCGTGTTGAAAGCAGACTGACTAGAAAAGATACATTTTTGTATGGTGTGAAATGATGGTTGAAACATTCTTCTATTATATTCACTCAGGTTTAATAGGCGTCGTACATGCAGTCATGGCTGCGGGGGAAATAAGGACTAAAGTGGTACTGGTTAACAATATTAAATAATGACTAAAGTAGCATAGTGGTAACAATGTTAAATGATGACTATTGTGGCATAGAGTTAACAATGCTAAATGATGAATATTGTGGCCTATATAGAAATGACATCCAGTCAAGTTAGAAGGTTTTGATATTTCAGGGAATACTGCAGTGTTTCTAGTTCTGTCATACGACAGAAAGCTGTATCTAATGTTGTCTTTAAATCACCACTTCTAAATAGCAATGTACGCGTGCTGTCACCAACTGTACACGTTACCTTCATTCCATTAGACATGTCATCAATCACCCTCTCTGCCGCAACATAGGACTCTCCAGAGCCAGGATCCACGACACTCACAGCATTACAGTTCAAGCCAAACGCTTTCATCAACAGGCGAGCGATCTCGCAGAAGAACGTTATCTTTAAAGGCCAACACAGCAAATAGCCGATAATCCAGAGTTTATCCATGCAATCCTTCTCCAAGCTCAAGAAATAGTTCCTGTAAAACCGTTCCGACACCTATTCAGTTTGCACACACTTATTATGCAATGCTGTTAGTGAAGCTTTAGCTTTCACGTGCAAACGAAACCTCTATTAGTAATAAGTGGAATCCTGTCCAGTCACCTACAAATAAACTTAGCGAAACTTTGCCATCAAGGCAACCTATCTCTGATAAATAGGAGGTATCGACTACGCGCGCATTGCTATTATTTATCTGAGCCGTTATTTGGGGATCAAGAGAATGTGTGGATTTTGATGCGTAGGTGTAAAAGATGTGCTCATTTATTAGTGGTAGGCTATTTCAGTTGCATTCTGATACTGCAAATAGGAAATAATGTTATTCTTATAACGTGTCCAATACTACTTTTTTTTGTGAAGAGATCCCATTTTTAAAATAAGTAAAACATTTGCAAGATAAGTTGCCACACATTTAGGTTTCGAATTTGACTACGTATGGGTGTATGGGGGTGTTTCCATCTTTTCTTCGATTTTCTGTGATTGTACTGGAAAATTATCCAGGTTTGTAAATTGATGTGGCACTATGCGAGGCTAGTGTTGAACAGTTGTTTTTGCTCCAAGTGTTGATGTCTGCGATAGCCTAGTCACTCTTAGGTCTTGTTGAATTAACCGTTAATGTTATAAGTCTTGGGGCTTGTTGAATTAAACGATAATGTTATAAGTTTTAGGTCTTGTTGAATTAACCGATAATGTTATAAGTCTTGGGGCTTGCAGAGTAGATTGTCAATATTATTAGTCTTAGGTCTTGCTGAATTACCCGCCACTGTTTTACGTTTGAAGCCTTGATGACTAAGTCGTCATTGTTGTAAATGTGCTGAGAAAGTCGTTGTTATAAGTCAGCTCTTGATCAGTAGGTCGTCAATGTTATTCTTAGATCCTGCTGAGTATGTTGTCATTAGTTATAAACTTGAAGCTTTGCTGAGTTGGTCGTCACTGTTATAAATTTTAGGTTTTCCTGAGTAGGTCATCGCTGTTAAGTCTTAGGTCCTGCTAAGAAGGTCATCGTTGTAAGTCAGGTCTTGATGAGAAGTTCATCGTTATAAGTCAGATCTTGATGAGTAGGTCATCGTTGTAAGTCAGGTCTCGCTGAGGTCATCGTTGCAAGTGAGGTCTTGATGAGAAGGTCGACTTTGTAAATGAGGTCTTGATGGGAAGGTCCGTCATTGTAAACCAGGTCTTGATGCGTAGGCAATGACCTTTTTTTTACATCTTAACCGCGAGCCTTATTGAGAACATGTTTATGTATCACTCTTTACTGCATTACAAAGACAGTCATACACAAGTGGTCTCTAAGTACCAGTTCTTAACTACACAGGAGAAAAGGACGATTACAATGTGCTCAAATTTTCAAATTTAGTCAGTTGTGACTTCATACTTTAAAACTAGGCAAATAGGGACACGTGACTTGGAATGACCAACAAAGTCAAATGCTAACAAGAAGGCAAAGCGTGCAGTTCAACAAATTGTTGTCGGTGAAAAATATAAGCATTGTAAACGATTTGAAGGTTAGAAAATTGCGAAATAAATTATTCTTTCTTTCCAGCTGACATAAAAGCCTGTGATATATGACCAATGGAAAGATTGTTTTTCAAGAATTATTTATATTTCTTTATATTTAAAACAATATACTGTACCAGAAATTTGTTAATAACATTGTGCCAACAGGTATTGTTTTTAATATAATTAATGTTATGTAAAAAAAAAAAAGCTTACACAATTACGAAGTAATATATCATTTTTTTTAACCTGTCTTTAATGTAAATTAGCTTACATGAATACGAATTAATACATCATTTCTTGTCTGTCTATAATGTAAAATAGCTTACACAAATATGAATTAATACATCATTTCTTACCTATCTATAATGTAAAATAGCTTACACGAGTACGAATTAATACATCATTTCTTGTCTGTCTATAATGTAAAATAGCTTACACAAATATGAATTAATACATCATTTCTTACCTATCTATAATGTAAAATAGCTTACACGAGTACGAAATACATCATTTCTTACTTGCAGCGAAGAATAGCCTTGACATATATGTTTTCGCAGTTCCTAGTTAACTTCTTTTTCCATTTATTTTCCATCATCAAGCCTTTTTGTTTGTCATTCATAGGGACTATACTGAAATCAAACCAGAAGGTAAAAAGGCTATTTGATGTAATAATCTCAGTATTGCAAAGAGCGAGGATGCAAACAAATTATGTCACTGTATGCTGTTTCTGTAATGGACATGAGGTCTTCTTTGACCTCCCACCAGGTAACAGAATCATCAAGAAATAAATCCGTTCAATTAAATTTCATTTACAATACATATTAAAACATTACACGTGTAATTAAACGAAATTTCTAAACAATTAGAACAAAACCCCAATATATTCAATATGTATAATATTTCTATGCAAGTTGTAATTTGTAGTATTTTTCCTAATTTGGTTTCATATTATTACGTAAGATTCTTTTCTATACATTGTACTATGAATACTTTTATATTCGATATATTGTATTAGTACTCTTCTTGTAATTATTTTCTACACATCATGTTAGCACTATCATTACTATTATTTTCTAAACATGATGTTAGTACAATTATTACTTCTATTTTCTATTCCTATTGTTAGTACTATTATTGCTACTATTTTCTATTACTATTATTTCCTATTATTACTATTTTCTATTACTACTATTTTCTATACAAAGTGATACTACTATTATTTTTCTGTTCAGAGTGTTATTACTATGATTATCTATATATGATATTAATACTATTTGTGACACGTGCGCCACTTAGTTAATGAAGATAATTATTATTATTAATTAATATTTCATAACTAATTTCAAGTGATGAGAATATTAATTTTATTAATGATCCACCAAAAGTCATCACTCGTCTCTCACTTGGCGGATATTTTGGCGTTGTAAACGTTTCACAGTTCCGCAGCATAAAACAACATTTACAGTCAAATAAAGTTTTCTGGAGGTGGAAAACTTCTTACTAAGGAGAAGACAAATCAGACTTTAATCTATATTTTTTGTTTGCGTTTCTAAGTAAGATTCACTTAGAATAATATAATCTGATAAAGTAATATAACCACCCACTGTATTCCCTGATATTGTTGACTACCTCACCTCATTTCTGATAAGGATAACGTAATTGCTGTTGATGGGATGTGTCCTCTTATCCTGCTTTGATTTTGGACTTGCTGTTGTGGACATGTACTTTTCAAAGTGGTTCTTATATAGTTTTGGTTGTGGTTAGAGGTTTCTTTTGATATCAACGCCTTTCTTTATTACGATAGAAATGAGAGATGAATGGTTTGTTGGTACTAGTGCGACTCGTGTTTCGAATTTACAATAATAATAATATAAGTCTTGTGCTTTATCATACTTCTAAATTTATTTCTTCATTTTATTTCTGTCAATTCTTGTGTTCCAATGCTGAATTACTATTTACGTTCGCTCCTAAACTTTTTTCTATATGTCATTGGTACATTCAGTGCAACCTGTTAACCAGTCATTCTCTTGTCCTTGCTTGTGCAAAACCTTGCCTGTGCTAGCCTAGTCTGTGCTAATCTTGTCTGCATTAGTTGTCTGTGCTAGCCTAGTCAGTATTAATCTTGTCTGTGCTAGCCTAGTCAGTATTAATCTTGTCTGTGCTAGCTTAGTTACTATTAATCTTGTCTGCAACAGTTGTCTGTGCTAGCCTAGCCTATGTTACGCCTTCCGGTCATTTGGCACCGTGCAGTGTACGCGAGTCTAATCTACTTTTTTTTTCTGATAGATTCTATAAAGTCTGAGCCCTTGTGTTCATAATACTTGTAGGGAGGATTCTGACAATGACAATTCCGAAGAAGAAGAAAGTAATGATAGAGTAGTTGCTGCAACTGATTTTCATGCGGTAACAATGATGATGATGATGATGATGATGACAACTTTTCAAGACAAATTAAATAAAATGTACAGGCACACCATCAGAAACCATTAACAAAGGCGCCTTACCCTTCATTCGGTTTTCTGTTGAGTGCCGCAATTTCTCTACTCTCACTTTTGCTAACGATTTTCTCCACTTCTTGCAGCTCTTGGTCCATGGTCTTAGTGTTCTCGTCGCTTTCTATCTCTTGCTTCAGAGGTGAAAATTCCTTTTCCACGTTTTCAGTAATGGTCCCCAGCATAAACCCATCTTCCTGCAATTCCCTCAATGCTTCCTGGTAACAGATGTCATTTTTTTTTACATCTTATTGTACATCTCATGAAGCTTCATAAACAGATCTACATCTATGGCTACATCATGTATTCGATCTGTAATATTCTTGCGTAATAACATTTCCAATCTTGAATTTAACATTCGGAATGCTTGGCAAACATTTATGCCTCATATGACTGCAACTTCCAATCGAATTTTCACCTTTCAGGGATCTAACAAATGTTTGATATCTTACAACTTCCTATAAAATAATTCCACTTAAAATTTAAGAATATATTTTTCAAAGTGTTGTCTATACATTCACATTCCTCTTTTGTCACGTCAGCAACAATAGAAACCCTTATACATAAGCATATTTATTAAAAATTATTATTTCCCAAATCACCAGATTTGTTGTTTTAAACAGGAGTATTAGAATATATTTTTGTCTTTCCAAAAAGTTATCAAAATGATTGATTAATAATTGAATGATATATATATACAATTAACTAGGAGACAGTAAACAATCACTTACTGTAAAAAGGAGATAAACTATTTCATAAGCACAAACGCATGCATGAACTACAAGCAACACCCACCCAAAAACGCATTTCATTCTCTCTCTCTCTCTCTCTCTCTCTCTCTCTCTCTCTCTCTCTCTCTCTCTCTCTCTATATATATATATATATATATATATATATATATATAATATATTTTATACACTAAACAAGCATTTAGCCATCCGTGGGCTTAGACATGCAGATGAATATTCAAACACTACACTGCACCATACACACATGCATATATACACATACACGTACACACATATATATGCACACAGACTCATACACTCATATACCCACACACACAAACTCTAAGTATACTGTAAGATAAAAAAAAAATCTTCAACAACCTCCAAAGGACTAGCACGAAATTTCCATCTTTCTTTCGTGAGGTTGGCCTTGTATTCCGCTAAACAGCTGATCGCCCGTGTCACTTCCCGGCAGTTATCGACGATGTTGGTGATGGGACCAGAGACGAGGAAAATGATCGCAAATGCTGTGATGTAGGTGCGGCCAGCTCTTCCAAAAAATGTCGGAATGAAGAGACACACAATACACCGCACCTAAGCAGAAGGGTAAAATAAAAACCAGATTACGGAGATTCTCTCGCGTAGTTAAAGTGAAAGTGATATATATATATGTATATATATAAATACACATTATTTGTAAATAACGATAAGTTGCGCAAGGGAAACACAATAGATTTCATTCAGATAATAGGCTCCTTTCGTTATTAAGGAGGTGGGTTTTTGTCTAGTATACGTGGTTACAATGACTCAGTAACGAACTGAATGCTTGAGTTCAAAGCCAGTGCCAGCCGAGGCAAGAAAAGATGGCAAAGATGACTTCTTTCTGAACTCTTTTAAACGGAAACCGAAATGTATTATTTCAGGTCAGTCAAAAGAAGACTCATTTTTATTTCTCTTCAAACTTTTGAAGACACCACACTACTCCCTTGGCAGCTAGCCCCGTGTCAATGAAAAGACTAACAGAACAATATAAATAGAATCATTCAAGATCTATTAGGTATACAGGGTCTCACGATCATGCTTACTGATAATTAATCACACACACACAGACACACACACACACACAAATAATGAAATATATGTCAGTATGCAACAACAAACTAAATGTAGTGTTAGTGATGCAATACTTACAACAATATAATTAGTAATGTTTATGGTATAAAGTATTAAAAGCAAGGTATATAAAGTAGTAATGACTGCTGTGTAATGCAAAAAATATGTAAAGCAGTATGGATCATAATGTAATGCTGAAAGTCATATATATAAATGGAAAAGGAGTGTAGTACCAAAAGCACCATTCACAGCAGTAAAGACTGTAATGTAGTAATGATTGTTGTGTAGTATTAATAGCACGATTTACAACAGTAAGGACTTAATTGTACAATTAAAAGCAATATTTACAGCACTAAGGATTGTGGTGTAATACTAAAACCATAATTTACAGTACTAAGGATTGTAGTGAGTACTAGAACTATAATTTACAGCACTAAGGATTGTAGTGTAGCATTAAAGCAATATTTACAGCATTAAGGATTGCAGAGTAGTATTCAAAACAATATTTACAGCACTAAGGATTGTAGTGTAGCATTAAAGCAATATTTACAGCATTAAGGATTGCAGAGTAGTATTCAAAACAATATTTACAGCACTAAGGATTGTAGTGTAGCATTAAAGCAATATTTACAGCATTAAGGATTGTAGTGTAACATTAAAGCAATATTTACAGCATTAAGGATTGTAGTGTAACATTAAAGCAATATTTACAGCACTAAGGATTGTAGTGTAGTATTAAAAGCAAAATATAAAATAGTTTTCATTATTAGCGATTACATTTGATTTAATTGTGAAAAAGTTCTGACATGGTTATATCATTAAATTTATTTTACTGGTGTCTGTAACACTCAACCATACACTTAATAACACTTAAAGGTCTGACATTTTAGGGCTGTCTGACCTAACTCACATTTAAGTAAATAAAAGATAAAACTACTTCAAATTAAGGCCAATAGAACTGTTTAAATCTCGTATATTTTAGAAAACAAACTTAGTAAAAAGTTATTTGTAGTTTATATAAATAATCTTTGACTCGAACGTTACGGGCTTGAGCATTGTAAGTGTTCGTTACTATAGTAACACACGGGTTTGAGTATTGTACGTGTTCGTTACATACTCAGGGTTTGACTTTGAAAGTTGTTGCTAGAACTTCATTCTACTTAAGTATCAGCCACTGGTTGAAGTGTATATGGATTCTCTCTCTAATTGCACGGGGAAATGAAATTGAGAGCTTGTTAAGTACAGAACGAGTTTGGAGCAGTGATTTGAATAAATATTCTATCTTTAAATGGCTTTTACCTGTGTACTAAGCGAGAATCCCAAAGCCATTAGTGCACACATGATTCCTCCAATAAACTGGTTAGTTTCAACATCATAGTCCATCGGCTGAAACGCCACCAGATAGAAGATATAACCAACGGCCACTCCCATCGGAAACCCAACTACAGATTTTAATATATAGAACTCATCGGGATCTGATTTCAGGACACCGATTATAAATGACAAAATTCCATATTTTTTCTCTTTCTTTTTTCTGCCAGACCTATATGTAGTAGAACTGTTTGGTGACTTTTTTGCGTTGGTCAGGAGTCCTACGGTTTCCTCAGATCCCGAAAGTGAAATGCTTACTTCACTTTGATCCTGCGATGGCACCGAACTGGTGCTACTCATTTTTTCCTAGTGGTTCCAAATATTTTCTGAAAGATTATTGCTAAGCTAACTCTTTGAGTGTTACATCTCTCGACAAAATAACTTCTTGTTAGTTCGTTTGCTTTGTTTGTACTAGGAGAATTAATCGCCTCGAAAACAATATCGTCATACGACTCCCTTAGCTATGATGCATGGATATGGGTGACGTCATTGTGGCAAATGACGTAGAAGTAGTCGAACTGAAAATTATTTCGTATGTGCGGTGTGTGTGTGTGTGTGTGTGTGTGTGTGTGTGTGTGTTTCAAATTTTTCTAAGTAATGTCTTGAACTTGATGATGATACTTCTACCACCATCACCACAACAACTACCACTACTACTACTTCTACTACTACTTGTACTACTACTAAGAATAAAAGATAATAAATAAATGGCAGACCGTTAAAATTGAATGTCATATGCACTCTTTTACACACACACACACACACACACACACACACACACACACACACACACACACACACACACATGTATATATATATATATATGAAAAGGAGATTACACATAATATGCATATAAGAATACATAGACCTATATACAGGCACTTATAGGCCCCTAGTTCTGCATGGTTGGGAAATGTAAACGAGAGGCGTTGATATTTTAAGGGCCGTGTCAATTACTCCAAAGTAGAATTCTCACATGCGCAGCGCAGAAATCGATTTAGTGATCTCTACCGTTTCTAATGTAAGCAGTTCTCAACATCGCAGTTATTGATTGTATGGTAGACTGTATCTGCCGAAACGACTGATTTAATCAGCAGTTTGGTGACGGTCTATGTTAATGCTGAAGAAAATCATTCAGGATACAAAATCATTCATTCATTAATAAATTATGATTTCTTTGAAGGAAAACCAGTGATGCACGTAATTTTTAATTATAACCTGCAAATGTGTCGATCTGTATTCTGTCTAATTTGTCAAATTTAGAAGAGGAAATTGTGACCAGTCTTTACAAGGCTCATTCTTTTCTTAATTCATATCTAAATAAACACAAGAAAGCATTACTTTAATTATGACTAACATACGATACTTGAATAATGCAAATCTATCGAGTGTGAACATTTACGTAGTTTTATGGCTTAGTTAAAACAAAATAGCGGCAGTTTGTAGAAGTCATCTTTGAATCAACGTGAAGGAAAAGTATTTAGGCGACTGTTGCGTGCATACGCATAAGTGCATCTCTCTTCTCTCCGAAGATGGGTGTGGGTGGGTTGTGAATGAAATGAGATATATCGGTGTGGGTGGGGTTGTGAATGAAAAGAGATTTATCGATCATGATTATTGGAAAACACCTCTCACATACCTGTTTTCTATGCTTTTATTACTCACCACAGCACTTAAAATCGACTGAAAAAAGTCGAAATTAAGATGACGCATGCTTAACGAACTGTTTGTATAAAGTGTTCGACTGAAAACTCCAACCATTTCCAGGCAAGTAGATATATGAATCATTAGAACAACATCCTTGTGTCTGCCTGAAATGGGGCCTTTAGAACAAATAAAAGAAGAAAGGTGGAACCTTGTTTGCATTAGAGAAGGGTCTTTTACATTTCTTTCTCTCACCTCATTCTATCTACTCACCCCAAAAAACCAAATCACTTCACAACACACACACACAGTACAAAAAACACACACTCACACTCAACCACAGACAGAAACGCATGCACTCACACACAGATACAAACACACACACACACACACACACACACACACACACACACACACACACACACACACACACACACACACAGAGTAATACTTGAACACATTCTGTACTCGGTGATGAAGGGTAACGTTAAGAAACGTGCATTCGCCGATGAAGAATGCTACAAGCATGAAGAATGTTACAACAATGAATTACGTGTGTTCATTTACTGAAACATAAACAGGTTACAAGAACAAAATAGTCCTCTATTATAAAATCCTGTCACTTAGCAGAAGTTAATAATTACCGAGTGATGAATACCATCACAGAGGACACTCAGTGATGAAGACTAGTACAATAACAACATGCTAAATTAGGGAAGAAAATTATAGAAATCTGAATGTTAAAAATGCAGCTGAATTCATATATATCAATTCTACATTTTGAAAAGAAACAAAGGAATTGTAATCAGCATACAGTATTTTTCTCTTTTACGATGAAATTAAATTGATTTATAAAGGGCGAATAAAAGGGTGAAAATGACAAAAAGGAAGGTGAAGAAAGATAAGAAAAAAGAACAAGAAGCAGAATAAGTAAAAAAAGAAAAGAACAAACGAAGGAACGAACTGTTATTTTGACAATATTGAATATCCATAGATTTACTTCCGCAGTTCTCCCATTGCTCGTTTGATATGCAGTGTTCACTATTATTACCTGTGGTCAGTCGCCTTAAGTCGTCCAGAAATGTTCAGGTTAAGTTTCGATAATTATAATCATTCGATTCAATATCAGCAATTTAATCCATCTTTCTGTAGAGACATTTTCACTAGAAGCTTTTGAGAACAGACTAGCTGGTAGATCACAGTGTGCGAATAGTAAGTAGGCTATGCTGCATGTGAGCTAGAATGTGCTTCGATATTTTGTGTGTTTGACAGTCATCCTCACTCTGAGTGCTTACTCTATTCTACCTACAGGATTATATTATTCCATAGATTCGCAAACATAAGATTTCATTCCAGAATAAAGGTTTGTGATGTCTCTTTTATGTGTACTAGTGTTAATGTTGATTAGTTGGTTCGACAAGAACAATATTAATGTAATCGTTCTGAGTTCCGGATTTCACTCAATTACTTAATCACATGTGTATAAAAGGATTCGCTGCAATTTCTTGCTCGATTTACGTCTGTCAATTAAACTTTTAAAATAGGTTCATACAGATTCACTCTCCGTTATTGAAATGAGTCTGGAATTTACTTATTTTAGTACACCCCACCCCCTCATTTTTGGGTTATCGTGACACCCTGGGAACCCAACGTTAAGACAATTCATTATCGAAATTATTATTGGAAATAGTACCTGATATAGGTGATTTATCAATCTGTCTGTAAGGTTTCATTTGATAATCAGGTTAAGTGGAAACGGAAACTTTAAAGCATTGCAATAGCTATGATGAAACCTAGGTCACATTTGAAAACTGCTGCCTGTCCGTCCCTCCGTTACTGCTGACTCTGTGCTTGCCTGTTAGTTTCCGAGGTCTCTATCCTACAGGGATTGTCTTAGTGAAACTGCCTCACCAAAAGTGGCCTCCCTTTCATCTAATCATTGCAGAAAGTGCAGATACTTTCTTCGCTCACTATTGATTTGGCGTAGCAGACCTACGTATATGCCAGTCACGCCTCGGTGGTTTCAGTAACTCGTGCTCAATGGCCGAGATCAGGTACAGGCATGCTTTCCGATACGTTTATACGGATGACAAAAGTGGATGGCATGTTTAATTTCATTGCAGGCCGAGTCAATTTCGAAAGGCCGACCACTCTATTGAGCACTATAAATATAGCGCAATAGTTCAAGACGGGCAATTCCAAGGTCATGTCACGCGAGACATTTTTCTCTTTTTAGTGAAGTCAATGTGCGTGTGTGATGAAGGGCGTGTGTGTGTGTGTGTGTGTGTGTGTGTGTGTGTGTGTGTGTTTGCGAGAGTGAAGCGAGGGAGATATAGAATGGAGAGAGAGAGAGGAGAGAGAGAGATAGTAAAAAGGGGGAGAGAGGGAACGAAGAGAGGGAGAAAAGGTGGAAGTGCTCATGGTGTGTGAGGGAACCTGAATGTGTGAGAGTGTGTTTGTGTGATTAGAGATTATGTGTGTGTGACTACGTGTGTTCGGATTTTTAAGTACTTCTGTGTGATGATTAAGTATTATTATGTGATTGTGTGCGTGTTTTAATGAGTTTGCGAGGGTGGGGAAAGGGAGAAGGAAGAGAGAGCTAAGAATTTTCAATTTTAAAATCTGATTTATTATTGTATATATTCTCGAGTAAATAAATACTTCTTCTTCTGATTTCATTATAATGCTTACATTAGTTGTATTTAATACTTATGAGATTTTATCACCATGCTTCTATTGATTTTAATATAATGCTCCTGTTGACTTACAATACAACGTTCTTATGAATTTAAGTACAATGTTTCTATTGGTTTTATTACTTCTATAGGTTTTATTACAAAGTTTCTATTGATTTTATTGCATCTATAGGTTTTATTATAATGTTTCTATTGATTTTATTGCATCTATAGGTTTTATTATAATGTTTCTATTGATCTTATTGCATCTATAGGTTTTATTATAATGTTTCTATTCGTTGTTTCTTCATACTAATTCAATTATAATGTTTCTACTGGTTTATGTTAAATGCTTTTATTGATTTTATTATACCTTTTCTACTGGTTTTATGATAATGCTTTTGATAAAATATTTTAATGAGCTTATAGATACTATGATAATACTTCTATTGCGTGTTTTAAAAAAAAAATGATAATGCGACTATTTCTGTACTAATTCCGGGTACTGTTGGAGTTAACCTATAAATGTATATAAAGTTCGCTTGCTAATCTCTAGTACTGTACGAGTTAGATTAAAGTGACTGTTAGGTAATTTATATGTATTGTAAGAGTTAGCATTATGGTGTCAGAAGTTTACTAGTTAATCCCTAGCATTATGAATTAGTATAAATGTGTCTGTTAAGTTCACTAGTTAACCTCTAGTATCATAAAAGTGCTCGGATGGTGTCAGAAGTCCACTTTCTAAACTCTGCTAAATATTAGCTTACATGTTTATGTTAAGTCTACTAGCTAATCTCAAGTATTATAGAGTTAGCCATAGTGTCAGAATTCTACTAGCTAATCTCAAGTATTATAAAAGTTAGCCATAGTGTCAGAATTCTACAAGCTAATCTCTAGTATTGTCATATGTAGCTTTCAGTTGTCTGTGAAGTTCACTGGCTAATCTCCAGTACTGTAATGTGAAGCTATTAGTATCTATTAACTGTTATGTTAGATTCATGTATCTGTTAAGTTCACTAAATGATCTCTCGTTCTGTGTTAGGTGCATTGCTTGTTACGTCTTCTGGCTAATCTGAAACACGTTCATCAGGTTTTGTGTCTCTTTTGAGTAAGCTTTCTTTCTTTCTTTCTTTCTTTCTTTCTTTCTTTCTTTCTTTCTTTCTTTCTTTCTTTCTTTCTTTCTTTCTTTCTTTCATTTACTTTTTTACGAATTTAACAGCTGATTCTTTTTATTACTGTTTGATTCTATTTTAAAGCTTGATCGGATGTCCAAACTACAACAATGAATGTCTGTCTCTCACACAGAAAGCTGTACAACGTTGAAAGAGTTGCCTTAATGGGGTCTAGCTCTTCCAAAAAACTACAAAAGACTGTCGCAGAATCTTCTGCGTCTGGAAAATCTAAACAACAGGGTAGGAGTACCGTTGATTGACGTACGTTTTGCTATATTTTACCGGTAGTAGGAATATTTTTTACATTTCTTTAAAAATAGTGCATTTCGCAAATGATTGGAACTACACAAACGAGCGAAAGCATCCGCATAAAGATATAAAATGTGTGTGTGAGAAATGAAAGAAAAAATATTTTACAACAATGACACACAAATAAACACAGACGTATAAGTCATAGTATAATGTCAAAATACCGAAAACGTATCAACTGATAGAGCACATTCAGTTTTAGGCTATGGGTTCTATTTAGTAGGACGAAATTCACCGTGTTGTACTTTAACAATTAATGAAGATCAGCAGCAACTTAGCTGTTCACTTAGGAATGGCAGGTTATTTTGACTGGATGTACACACCCCAACACACACACACACACACACACCAAGTGAGGAGCATGGAGCAAGATTTACAAAGAAATTATATGGATAGTTAATATGCTTTATATTACTGTATCTAATAATTAATCTTAGCAGAATCCCATAATCATTATTTTAGGTTGTTATGTTTAATTCTTGTGGTAGGGAATCGCCGGGCAGAAAAAAACATCTATTAGGAATTCCATATCAATTCATCAACATGAGAAGGAATCAAAAATGTGTTTAGCAGTTGAACGAGTAGGATTTATGTACAGTTTAGGTTTAAAATATCCTGAAACAAAAGTCGCGCATTCATTTATCTTTTTTTTCCCAGGAAGAGCTTAAAAACAGTTGAGACTTTATCATGCTGATAACTGACCGTCATTTGAGACTCTATCATGAATAGAATAGTAGTTATTTGAGACTCTATCATGAATAGAATAGTAGTTATTTGAGACTCTATCATGCACAGAGCAGAAGTCGTTTGAGACTTTATCATGAATGGAACATGAGTCATTTGAGACTTTATCATACATGGAATATGAATCATTTGATACTTTATCATGCATGGACCAGAAGTCATTTGATACTTTATCATGCATGGAACAAAAGTCATTTGAGACTTTATCATGCATGGAACGAAGTCATTTGAGACTTTATCATGCATGGAACAGAAGTAATTTGAGACTTTATTACGCATGGCACAGAAGTCATGCATAATGTTAAAATGTTGTACACAACTCGTATGGATTCATATAGTCTTTATTGCAGCATACATAAAGCAGAAGTCAGTGTCGTTTGTCCGCAATGATATAGGAATACGATGATGTTTAATTGTTTTTCTTGCTTCTTACTGTCATATCAATAATTCCATCATTCAACTTCCCGCAAAATATTAAATGTTTCTTATAAACCATTTATTTAGAAAAACAGATCATGCAGTTTATTATTTTTATTGCAACAAAATAAGCAATACTGTAAAACAGACTAACAGACATGACGGATAAAATCTAGTCTAGAACAGATTTGTTCTTAAAGTTTTGCTCTACCTTTAAGAAGAAATTCCATGTTTCTCATTCTAATGCATGTGATGACAAATCATGTCATATGTTCCAAATCTCTGCAGGAATAATGGCAAACAGAACTTCAGAGAAGGTGAGTGGTGCTGAGGGCAAGGCAGGGTCCAAGTGGCAACGCGCAAACATCGAAGATTTGATGTCTTTGATGACGCTATCCGGAGCACCACGTCAGTGGTATGATCTCATTGACAATCTGGTGGTGGACGAAAACCCCATCGTCAGACCAGTGACCAAGGTTTGGCTAGGTCCTGCCATCAGCATGTGAAGTTAGATCATAGATACCCCCCACCTTCTTCCTCTCCACCACCTCTCTCTCTCTCTCTCTCTCTCTCTCTCTCTCTCTCTCTCTCTCTCTCTCTCTCTCTCTCTCTCTCTCTCTCTCTCTCTCTCTCTGTGCTGTAGAAATGAATGTTTGTTACATTGATAGAAGCCTGATAATTTTTTATTTACCATTCTATAAATTAAGAAAATGAACTGGTTTCATTTCAGGAATATGTAAATGTAAGTCATACCACTTTGGTACTTTTTTAAATTACTTTTTAACAGACTAAAACTTTAGTTAAAATGTTTGCAAATTAAATGTTTACATACGTCAAAGAACCGTTCAAAATTTTCTGAATTACGGTGGTATACGGTTTGAGCAATTCTGATGATGGGTTTTGCATTATTTAAATTGTAATGTTATTTGTCAATAGACGTTACATTATTTAAATTGTAATGTTATAGTCAATATGCGTTATATTATTTAAATTGTAATGTTATTAGTCAATAGGCGTTACATTATTTAAATTGTAATGTTACAGTCAATATGTGCTATATTATTTAAATTATAATGTTATAGTCAATATGTGCTATATTATTTAAATTATAATGTTATAGTCAATATGTGCTATATTATTTAAATTATAATGTTATAGTCAATAGGCGTTTCACTCATACATCATTTTAAAAGAGTTCCCTAAATTCAAACATTTATTTTTAAACCAGAGTTCCCTAATTTCAAACATCTTTTTACTAAAGTCACCTAAATTCAAACATCTTTTAAAATTTTTTTTACCAGAGTTCCCTAAATTCAAACATCTTTTTATCAGAGTTCCCTTAATTCAAACATCTTTTTACCAGAGTTCCCTAAATTCAAACATCTTTTTATCAGAGTTCCCTTAATTCTAATATCTTTTTACCAGAGTTCCCTAAATTCAAACATCATTTCACCAGCGTTCCCATAAATCAAATATCTTACCATCAGAGCTTCCATAATTCAAAATTCTTTTCACCAATCTATGAATTATAGACATATGGATATTTTCTCAAAGTAGTGTGCACTTTTCAACTTGATGAATGTTTGGTTATGCATTTAAAGAGTTTCAGCCATTTGTAAATGTAAACTAGTACATTTATGAAGGTCATTAATGATAGCAAATACACACAAACATATATACACGCAAGCATACACATATACACACAAAAATCTCTGACTTATAGGTCAACATATGATTCACCAATTTATGGTCTCACTTCTTCTCTAATGAACCAATGTTTGTCAAAGAGCTATATCATCACCCTGTAAAATTAAGTCCACGGAATTGTTGTTTCCATCATTTCGAAAAAGATTTCTTGTATCTTTTCGTATTCATGCGAGTTTTAATTCTCTTGTCCTGCGTTAGCGCAAAGGCTGGAGAACGGTCCGACTGTTCATTAGTAGTACCTTTAAAGACATGCATAGTGAGCGTGAACACTTGGTCAAGGTCATCATGCCCCAACTACGTCAGTGGTGCGAGGAACGTAAGTTACACCTGATAGAGTGCGATCTTCGCTGGGGCGTGCCGAAAGATGCCGACACACGTGAGACACTGGTCACTTGTTTATCGGAAATAGACAGGTATATAATATAGAAATAAGAATAAAAGAAAACTAATAACAAATAACAGACCTAAATTTACACTGCTAACAGCGGTCTGAATAATCTTCAACTGTGAAAGATTTATTTGCCTCAACATAGGACCGCACAAACAAACATTCTTTTATACAGAAATAAATATTTATTCTTCTTCTCTAATCTTCCTTTCTCACAGAAACCGCGATAGACTTTTCATCTTTTGATGTTCTTGGTTTGCTTCTGTGAGGATTTCTTTTTCTCACTTTATTTTTGAGAGACCATTCTGCTTGTAGTGCATGTGGAGCTGATTAGTTCTTTGTAATGCTGGTTGCGGCTGTTGTTTTTTTGTTTTTGTTAGTTTATGATTTTTGTTTTTAAATCTCTGCCTAATATGTTTCAGGAAAATGTGTAGTGTGTTTGTTTCAGTAAGGAAAATGCTTAGAGCTTTTTGAATTGTAATTTTTCTTATTGTAGATGTGGATAGAGTAGTGATTGTGTGGAGTGCGGGACTTGTAACAGATGTGTGGTGTCAATGATTATTTTTCTTTTTTCATTGTTTAGTGAACAGTGCAATAAAAAGTATTGTATAGTGTTTTCTGTTCTACATTGATTGCAATTTTTTGTTTGACCTGAGATCTTGTGTTTTAGAAGTGTTGAATTTAGTCTTAATCTGAACATGGCGTTACTGAGTAAAAATTGTTGGTTAAAGTTAGGATGTCTTGGAGTATTTTTCACCTTAAAAATCTGTTTAATTTGTTTATGCATTTCTTCTAAATTGTTTATGGGAATATCTGACAGTCTGCCCTGTTTTGTACCATTTTTATCGCCCCCCCCCCCCCCCCCCCCCCCCCGTTCAGCTGTTTTATTTCCTGTTTTATTCTTGTGGCTTTGGAATCGATCTATAATAATGTGGTGTTATTGTTGTCTTTGTCTAGTATCATGATGCAATGTCATATTTTGTTTGAGTTATATGATCTAGAAATGTTGTTTGTGTTTGATAATGTCTGGATTGAAGTTTATAAGTCAATATTATTATGTTTTTTAGTGAGGGGTAATGGTAGGTGTTCAATATAACAAACATTTTAAACTCTTTCCTCTCAGCACACCACACACACAGGTACATATAACCGCACTACTACACAGATAGACAGACAGATGAACAGACAAACATAGATATTCAGATGATAGATAGATAGATAGATAGATAGATAGATAGATAGATAGATAGATAGATAGATAGATAGATAGATAGATAGATAGATAGATAGATAGATAGATGGATAACAGGTTCATTTTTGCTTGATTTTATAGGTTATCATAAATCCTTGATACGTTATGCGCTTTACAAAAAACAAAATAAAAATAATTTGTCCAAGTGTTAAGCACGTGTTACACTTACAGATGCCGCCAAGAGAATGAGTACCCATATTTTCTCAGCATGCTGTCAGAGCGCTACGGGTATGTTATGGACACCGACCAAGTACCGGCTGACATTAAAGCGAGGTTAGAAACAATTTCTGTTGCCCTAGTGATTTTCATTTAATTTTTTTGTTTTGTGTGTGTGTATGTGTGTGTGTGTGTGCGCGCGCGCAGGGCAGACAGTTTCATTTATGACGTCATTTACTGCGTTTTGCAATAATGTATTAAAGTTACCTGATGATCGTGTACACACGCTAGATTGCACTCAGCTTCTGCACATTCACGATACAATGTTCTTTAATTCCCTTCTGTCTTCTAGTAAATATTCTTTATCCCCCCTCCCCTCCCCCGATTTCCTACGTGTATTTATATTGTTTGAATAAGTCCTTCCCAATTAACTAATGTCCATATTGTAACGAAGTTTGATCTGGTCTGTATGCGCTGTATGATTGCTATTTTTGTTATTATTATCGTTATCATCTTCCTCATGTCCTCCTCACCACTATCATCTTTATTGATGCTCATGGTAATATAAAATAAAACAAGATTCATTTTAATTTTCCTCAAGATACAAATGGCTCCCAGGTATGTCTATAACAACTTTAGAGATCTTAACTGGCGCCTACTGGGACCGAAATCCCCACGTAAGTACTTGAGTGATATTAAAATTTATTCGGATAGTAAAATTATAAAAAATAACTTGACGTTCACATTGCATGGAAAAATCTACAAAGGGACGTTATTTATGGGCTAACAATGTTTTCAAGGATTACCTCCCTTGATATGTACATTTTTTTGTAACTCAGTCAATTATTGTGTGCTACTACATACATCATGTTTTATTTTGTATCGCATATTACTGCGTACATATTTCGTACTGTGATACCATATAACTCACCTATATTAAAATTATTTACATGCAGAATTTGTGAATTCATGAGGGAGGGGGGGTAGAAATAAATCGTATTCTCTGGTGCCAACCCCACAATGGGGTGGTGGAGGGAGTGTAGTAAATAATGTGCTCTCTGGTGATGAGGGAAGAGAAATAGTCATTCATGCTCTCGGTCTCAACCCATTATTGATAGAAAAAGATGGTAAAAGATAGTAATAATTATTTATTGTTGGACAAATGACAGTGATTGGGGTTTTGGTTAAAATGTATTACTTTTTTTAGGTTCGACAAAGGATTGTGACAATGTATACAATTTCGGATAATTTCGTCTTTATTTGAGCTTTGACAAATGAATGCAAAAGTGTTTCTCTAAAGCTATATGTTACTCGTCATTATCTGACGTTCTACAATTGATTATGATCTTTACTGTAAACTGTAGGACATTCGTCATTACTTGAGGTTGGGCAAATTGTTGTTGGTTTTTATTGTTGTTATTTTTTGTGTTGATAAAACTGGTTGACACTCGCTATTATAAGAAGCCGCACAAATGATTGTAACTGTTCTGTTTCCATTACGATTCTAGGCTCTTTTTATGATGCGAAAACCAAGTTTCTTGGAGAAAGTTAACGATGATGTGAAAGCCGCATATGTAGAAAGCGAAGAAACAGCGAAACACTCCTTGCGAGTGTTCAAAGGTAAATCTATCTATCTATCTATCTATCTATCTATCTATCTATCTATCTATCTATCTATCTATCTATCTATCTATCTGTCTATCTATCTATCTATCTATCTATCTATCTATCTATCTATCTATCCATTCATCCATCCATCTATCTATCTATCTATCTATCTATCTATCTATCTATCTATCTATCTATCTATCTATCTATCTATTTGTCTATCTGTCTGTTTATCTATCTATGTTTGTTTATGTTCGTGCGATAATAAAAATATTAAGTAATAAGAAAACCAATATTAATTAAAACTAGCAGTAATTAGTCTTATTAATATCTTTTCTGACTGATTTTAAGATCTGTATTCATCATCCAGTCTTTCTTCTGTATTTATATCCACCTATTCATCATTCCATACACTACTATATTCACATACAGTACAATCATTCGTCTATCCATCCATTCAACCAATCCTACCTATCCATTAATGATTTTTCAGACTATTATTTATCATTGCACAATCTCTAAAATACGATGATTGCATTTTCGGAAATTTAACTAATAAATGCAAACTGCTGAGAACTATAATAAAAGGATTGTTTTTTTTTTTTTGTTTTTTTGATTTTTTTAAAACTTTTCCATGTCGAATCTCATTGACAAAAAAATCTTCTTAAGTCAAGGCAAATCTTTGATCTCGTCGTTTCTTTCGTTTGATGCGATTACTGTAGACAGTCTACATCATATAGATATCATTCAAAATAATGTGAATAAATCAACATTTGATATCTTGGCTTCCAACTAGCAGCACTAAAAAAAAAAAATCTTGCAGACAAAATCAAAGACGAGTTTGGAAGAAACGTCATTGAGTACGAGTGCACTGTGGTGAGTCACGAAGGGGGGCGCGCAGTGCTGGAGAGACTGGAGGACTTTGGAGAGGCTGTCCTGAAGCACTTCAAGGCCAAGATCGCTCACCAGTACCCAGAGATCTCGAAAGAAGAAGAGATGACAGAGACCGAGGCCAAGCGCTTGGATCAAGAAGATTTCATGCTTCAGAGGTCACAGGTAAGACTGTCAGAGATTTCATGCTTCAGAGGCAACAGGTAAGACTATCAGAGATTTCATGCTTTATATAATTTCACGGTCAAGAATTTACAAGTAAGATTTGTCATGGTCAAGAAGATTTTGTGCTGTAGCGGTCACATGCATGATTATTATGTCAAGGAGATTTCATGCTACCAAAGTCAACATTGAGATTATCATGGTCCAGAAGTTTTATGCTGCTGTAAGATTGTTATGGTCCAGAAGTCTTGTGCTACTGAGGTTACAATTAAAGAAGCCATGGCATTTGGTGACTGGCGGTCTCCCAACCACATCAAAAGCCACATAATATTATGAAATTAGAAAATCTAAAGTATTTGTGCCTTTTATTGTTGTAGATTTTTCTTTGTTTTCATTTCTTCAAAACAAGATGTACATTTAGAAAACAAATCATTTGTATTTACCATTCACAAGGAACTTCGCTTTGATTTTCTGCTCCACAGTTATGAAAAGGCTTGTAGAAAAATATACTATTCTCAATCCCGCAAATAAAAACATTGTTAAGATTCATACTGCAGATATTGATTACGCGATCAAACAACCAATCAATCAATCAGTTAATAGCTAGCCAATAATTTTTAAATATAAAGGCGTCACCATTCTCTCTTCTTAAAAAGCAGATATACTAACACGCTGACAAAGTAATACTGAGATGACTGGTTTCCATCATTGATGGGGAATGGAAATTTTTAGAGTTGAAGAAGAAAACATGGTAGCTGTTTAGATTTAGTTTTCGCTGCTCAGACGGCACTTGACTACAAGTCCATTTAAAATAAGAACCGTGAATCCAGCAATGGAATTTGAAATAAAATATTGAAGTTTACTCAATTCTTTCTGATTCAGCTATAGAACAGATCTCCACTTTCTTTCTTTTTTCCCCTCTCTCTTTCCCTTTCTTACATCTCTTTCCCCTCCCCCCTTTAATTTTTCTTCTTTCTAAGTTTATTAGCTTTGAATTGATTGGTTTATTATTTCTGGCAGATTTTACTTGGTCGAGACGAAGAAGTGAGAAACATAGATAAATATATCAAGGGAGATAATCCTGACTCTGGAATCCTCGTGCTGGTTGGCTTCCCTGGAGCCGGAAAAAGTTCTCTCATGGGTTTTACTGCCAAGACATGTCTCGATGATCCTACACTCAAGGCAAGGGAAATTTTTTTTTTTTAAATTTTTTAAAAGTTTTTAAAGGAGAATACAGATGGTTAAAATAATGATAATTGGAGTGTTTACTAAATAAAACAAAACAACAGTTGAATATATACAAATGGAATTATCCAACAATTAGTTTAATTGTGCATATTATTATTATTATTATTAACTTGCTTCTAGACAAAATGTATACAATATTTCTTGTTTCTAGACGAAATGTATACAATATTTCTTGTTTCTAGACAAAATGTATACAGTATTTCTTGTTTCTAAACAAAATGTATACAATATTTCTTGTTTCTAGACAAAATGTATACAATCATTTCTTGTTTATAGACAAAATGTATACAATATTTCTTGAAATGGACGTGTGCAAGCAAAGGTTTACAATGTTAAGTAAAGATTTATTTTCATTAGGATTAACTTACTTCCCTTTACATCCAGTTTTTGAAGTTTTAGTCAAACTGTACCCTTGTTTTGTATCCTTTTCCTCCTTAGTACATCCGTTCTAATTCTGGATGTGATGATTTCACAGATACTGAATACTTTCTAAAGACTTATGGCCCGTTAAAGATTCATCGCGTAGGAACGCCTTGAGTTTAAAATAGTTTTCTTCCTTCGGATAACCCCTTATTTCCCCCTCTATTCAGGCATATATCAGCATCACTGTATATAAATTCTATATATAGAAAAATTATTATCCCCGTGTTCATCATCATCTTTACAATCGTCACCACTATCATCATTATCATTATAATCACCAATGAAACCACCATCACAATCACAATCATTTATTTAGTTTTGGTAAAATATCGTTTGCGAAAGCATGATTATTTCGAACACTAAGACATATTTCTTATGCAAGTTAGTATAATTATAACGTCACACGGTACTACAAGTTCCTCTAATCCTCAGGTTTTCTTTCACTTCGTGGGCGTGACGCCTGACTCGACAGCCCTGTACAGCGTACTCTCCCGACTGTACAGGGAGACAATGCCCGATGACCAGCAGGACAGCATACCTATAGACACGGACGAAATGGCTCGGTTTATGCCCACCTTGTTTGCCGTTGCCACGAACCATGCCAAGAATCAGGGTTTCCAGAAGCTAGTGGTGTTTATCGACGCCTTGAACCAGCTTGACGATGAAGGTTAGCGGTAATCGCGATGTTGATCGTTGGTAAGCTATTTAGATGAGAGACAATAATGCTATCGATAATATTACGATCAGTGGAATATTGTGGGCTTTTGCGTGAAGGCATATGAAGACGGAAAATTAAGAAAAGTAATGACATACACAATGCTGATAGAGAAATGTTGTTTGAAAATGTCAAACTTCAAGTCTTGTTTTGAAGATTGGATTACTATAACTGCGTTTATTAAGCTGCTACCTGTACCACTATTAAAACTGCTATTACTTGCACTAAGACTGGTACTTCTTCTTTTTTTACAATTACTACTACTACTACTAGTACTATTCAAAGACCAGTTCTTCGTACTACTTGACAATGGTGGAATAGGTTTCTCAGTGAAACAAGGGAGTTAAATACTGGGGACACTTCAGACATAGAAAATATGACCCAGCGACTTCTAAACTTAAAATGAAAACGAGAATCTAGACAGAAAAGTCCTCCAAATCAAAATAAACGATAGTAACAAAATACAAACCCAAGTTATCAAAATTCCATCCCTGAGCATAATTATCTACTTATGGGGAGTGTTGACAATAATTTAAGAATATTAAATTAGAAAGAAAAGAAAATGCACACCAAACATATCTGAAAACGTATTACAAACAGAAAATACATTGTGGATGTGTACTAAGCAAAATACATTGTGGATGTGTACTAAGCAAAATACATTGTGGATGTGTACTAAGCAAAATACATTGTGGATGTGTACTAAGCAAAATACATTGTGGATGTGTACTAAGCAAAATACATTGTGGATGTGTACTAAGCAAAATAACTATAACAGCGTGGAAAGGTAATGAAAACCATCGCTTAATTTGTCTTAAAACTGACACCTCCCACTACTGTTACAGGTGATGCGCACAAATTGAACTGGTTACCGCGCGAGCTTCCGAAGGACATGCGGGTGATCGTCAGTACTTTGGATGGGACGTGTCTTGACGCCCTTAGAGGTCACCCAGTGCACGTCCAAGAGATCGCCGTGAATCCTCTCAACATCGACACCAGAAAAGACATAGTGCAAGAGATCCTCAAGCCGTTCAATAAACGACTCGATGAAGAGCAGGTAAAAGAGAGATAACTCCCGTTGCGCACAGTCTATAATTATGTCAATGTGGCGCAACAGAAAGTTTAGCAGTTATTAGAAGACACCGGAGTGGACAACAGCCACAACAAATATTTTATGTGCCTGGTCTCATGCGTTTGCCAAACATAAAAAATACAATTTAAGAAGTCACCTTAATTTATCAGAAAAACTCTATATACTATACATTGCATATATTGATTTATTACAATGTAGCAGAATCAGGTTGATTTTGTGATAAACAAGCATTTCTTGAAACGACAGAAAAAAATTTAAGTAATTCATTCCAATCATGGACATAAAAATGTGTGCTAAATATGCACAGATTTGTTTTTCATTCGTATATTATACAACACCCAAACACATGTACTTACACAAATGCGCGCGCACACAAATTTATGCACACACACCTACACAAAATTCCAAGTCATGACTTTTATATTTCTACTTACACTTCAGCTTGTTCATTAGTAAATTTAGTAAATGAAACTCGATGCTGCTGTGCCACTAAAAGAACATTATATTAATGATACAATAAAATTAACTATATTTTAGTGCGCTATTTTGCGTAATTAAATAGTAGAATAAACATCACACCTAGAAAATATATACAGAAAAAATATATTAAAATAAATTAAGTCTTATGTAGATTTGATTGTGGCAGATAACGGTACTCATCAAGAAGGAGGATTCAGGAAGACCTCTCTACTTAAGTATATCATGTGAAGAACTGAGAATATTTGGCGACTTTCGACGTCTCACTGACAAAATACAAGAGTTGCCTGACGACATGGCTGGATTGGTGGAAATTGTGAGTAGTTTGACATGAAAACCATTTATTTGTAACTGTATTAGATATGGCGCACACGCATACTCACACACACAGACACACACACACAAACACACACACACACACACACTCAGAAATGTTTATATATATATATATATTTCCAGGTGTTAAGTCGAACAGTGGAAGAGTTTGGTGGTGACATGGTGAAAGCCGCACTGTGCTTGATAGAAACAGCACGATTCGGCCTCGAAGAGCAAGAAATTTTACACTTGTTGTCGGCGAAGTCTGTCATTCCAAAGTCTGAGACCGACACAGACCCCAAGGACTTTAAGAATAAGTTACCTATGGCTGTGGTAAGGAAAGCAAGATCTATGGTAACTGCACACAGCATGCTTTGTCACATTGTGGTAATGGGCACTGCGCCGCAGAGCTAAAGTGTTATTCTATAGCTTTCTTTAAGAATGAGCCTTACAGTGTCGTACTTTTCATAGGCACTGTAAGGAGAAAGGAGGACTGACAATACTACTCTATAGCTTTCTTTAAGAATGAGCCTTACAGTGTCGTACTTTTCATAGGCACTGTAAGGAGAAAGGAGGACTGACAATGCTACTCTATAGCTTTCTTTAAGAATGAGCTTTACAGTGTCGTACTTTTCATAGGCACTGAAAGGAGAAAGGAGGACTGACAATGCTACTCTATAGCTTTCTTTAAGAATGAGCCTTACAGTGTCGTACTTTTCATAGGCACTGTAAGGAAAACGGAGGACTACCAAAGCTACTCTATGACTACCAATGTCAGGCTACTAATAGGCACTGCGCAATACTGCTAACATGTTATTATCTAGCTCTGTTTTAGACTTTAGGACTCTCAGAGTCGCAGTCATAATAGAACTGCATACATTGATATTTTACAGACTCTCTTTAGAAATGAGGACGAACACACGTGCGCTGCAATGAAAATGTTATTTTCTAGTTTTCTTTAGACATGAAAACAACCAATTTCAGTTTTTCTACGACACTCTTTCCATAATGTGATAAAATTGATATACCACTTAATTGTCTGCTCTTATCTTTTCTTTGAAATGATGCACACATTTAAAAGTTTTATTTGCAACTTAAAAAAAAAATAGCATGATTTATTTTCAGAGTAACATTTGCTTTACAGTTTACGTAGTTTTAGGGTTATGACTCGTAGTTTTAGTGCTACAGACGAGATCGCTTATGGGAGAGTGTGATGTTATATAGCTATCTTACTTTTAAGGAACAACAGTTAAAGTCCTATCAAAATAAGTCCAGTAGATTTGAATTTACCATGGCCAAACCAACAGCGAGACATAATTGAGGTATAGATAACTAATATGTTCATTGCAGTGGGGTTTCATTTATGTTGGATTGCGGTCCTTCTTGCGTCCCAGCGGGTCAGCAGGTGATGGCAGGATAGACTTCTACCATCGCACAATCAGCAAAGTAGTACGTCACATGTACCTGAATGAAGTGGCAAAGTGGCACAGGCGTCTCATCCTTTATTTCACAACGTGGTGAGTTATTAGCAGACAATGAAAACTAGTATTTATATGGATGCAGACAGACAGACAGAAAAAACTAGCTATTTATATAGATACAGACTACTGTCAACAGACAGTGAAAACTAGGGATTTTACATGAGATAGACTAGTGTCAACAAACAGTGAAAACTAGCTATTTATATAGATACAGATTAGTGTCAACAGACAGTGAAAACAAGTGATGTATATGGATTTAGACTAGTATCAAAAGGCAGTGAAAACTAGTAATGTATATAGATACAGACTAGTGTCTACAGACAATGAAAACTAGTGGTTTATTTGGATACAGACTATTGCCAACAGGCAGTGAAAACTAGTGATGTATATGAGATAACAAACTAGTGCAAACAGACAGACAGCATGGTTACTTATAGCGAATAGTTCAACAGTTACAATATATATACGTCACTGGGATCCTAGACGACACATCAGGAAATCAAAGCTAAGTGACTATAAAACCAACTAGCTGAACAGCTTCAGTCAAGTTTTGATTAAGTTCAATTGAACTTTAATCAGAGTTCTTTTAGAGTTCATTCAGAAACAGAGTTCTCTTATAAACGCAGTAAAGTTCGCTCATAGGAACGAATCAAATAATACTACAATATCATAGGACTCAAAATGAACATTCTCTTATGATATCACATTGTCATGATTAAGAATGATATCCATTTATAACTGTAATTGTAACTGTTGAACTATTCGCTATATATAGCCTTGCTGTCTTAGCTTAGTGCTTATTGAATCCATTCATTGTTGATACTTAGACTTTGCTGGACTCACGTGTTAGATGTTGCAGAATGTCATCTGTATTTACTCACTATCCTGGCAGTATGTGTCAAGGGGGCTCGAGATATCTTCTAGAACTATCACTCTTGTATTCTACATTATCATTCATCTTTCTAACACGTGTGTCCGGCTAGAAGGTGTGTTTGGGGGATTAGCTTAAGGTTATGGGATCACAGGGTTGTGAAGAATTAATATTTTGCCCATCTCTCAGCAATACGTCACATTGATACAGATTAGTGGCAATAGATAGTGAAAACAAGTCGTTCCCATAATCATCACTGAATCCACCACTAAAAGTGCACGAAAAATAAAAGGACCCTTATAGCACAGAAACAGATAATTGGTTAAAGATAAATTAATTCTGTATACAGATTATTTACATTAATGAGCGAATGTTTCTGCTGTTATACTTGCGTGATCTTAAGTGTCACAACAGGTTTCAGTTAAGCGCGTCTGTCTTATGACTTCAACAGTGCTAAGACAAAGCGCAAAGGAGAAGAACTTCCATACCACTACATCCAGCTCGAGGACAGGGAGGGCCTGCAGAAGTGTCTGTTGACCAGAGAGATGTTCGAGCACCTGTACACCGAGAAGAACAAGCAGACGCTGATGCGCTACTGGCAGGCTGCCGGCGGGTACCAAGTGGCAGCCAAATGCCACCAGGAATTCTTAAAGAAATGCTTGAAAGTAAGACGTGTTCGAGCATGACCATGTGTTCTTACCATTCACTACAAAGCGAAAAGTGGCTTTTGTTTAAGCCTAGTATCTGTTGTTGCTTTTGAAACCAAAACTATAACAAAGGCCAGGAAAGTGGTGTGTCTGTGTGTGTGTGGTGGGGACAAAATAAAAAAAAAAAACACGTATATATATATATATATATATTCGGAAGACGCAGGTAAGCTCGATTATAAACTCCAGAGTGGATAGAGAAAATTGCCTGTACCGTAAAGCTGATAGCACAAGGCAAACTGTGTATTTGTGTGCGTGTGTTTGTGTATGTGTGCGTGTGTGTGTGTGTTTGTGTGTGTGTGTGTGTGTGCGTGTGCGTGTGTTTGTGTATGTGTGTGTGTGTGTGTGTGTGTGTGTGTGTGTGTGTGTGTGTGTGTGTGTGTGTGTGTGTGTGTGTAAGAGCGAGGTTTAAGACAAATGTTGTATGGGCAATATTTATTTAAACGATATTTCTCCCCGTTTACTTTAGAAATTTTGTAATGGCGATTGCATCTGCAAACTTGTTTTGATATACTTGGCCCACACAAAAACTCTGCCATGTTATGTGGCTTGCACATTTCAGGAAGCTAGTGGGTAAAGAAAGAACGTATGTAGGCTAACTTGTTATAAATTCACCTCACTGGCTAGACTGCGTTCAACTTAAAAGTGCCCTTGTTTTAATTTTACAGGATTGTTCAAAATTATTTCAGTTTTGCTTATTTTTTATATATGTATTTTATGTATTGATTAATGACGAAAACGGGAATATCTATACAGGTTAGCGACTTTTTTCTTTATATATATTATTATTTTTCTTTATATATATTATTGATAAAACACGCTCTTCAATTTAATAACTTTTGCGGTGTTAATATTATAATGCATATGTATGGATGCGTATATGTAAGGTTTAATGCACACTCCAGTAAATATAGTTAGCATTTCCAATTAAAGATGTGTTTCATAGCTACTAAAATAAATAAATATATATAAGTACCTCACATCTACAGATACACACATATAAAAAGGAACGTATGCTGATATTATTATAATGCAAATATAACTGTCTTTCTGCGTGTATCTACTTGCTTATTAGGCATGCATGTATGCACGCATTTTAGAAACACCAGCACAGAGACACATACATACATATATATTCGCAAGTGTACATTCACGATTACAAACATTACAACATTGCTGTTATTGATGTTACTGCAATTACAAAACTGCTTCTCTTACTACTATTAGTTATTACTACAAAGCTGCCCCTCTTACTACTATTACTATTATTCTTGCTGTGTGCTCAACTAATTTCTCTTAAATTGGTACAGACGGAAAAGCTGGAAGGAACTAAGGAAGGTGAAGAACTTGTGACGAAAGTTGCATGGTTTTTAGTGGACATAGGAGAATATGACACTGCTGATAAACTGCTTAAGGACATCATTGCAAAGATCACTGCCAAGTACGGTCAAGCGGCTACAGAGCTGGCCAGTCCCTTACACGCGATGATGACATTGTTAATGCAAAAAGGTAAAATTATAACAAATAAAATAAAAAAATTATGAATTAGAAAACAAAATTCATACAATTATGCTTTTACTGTCTTTATGCCATCTTGAAAAGCATAATTAAGGGTCTTTGCTTCTTCTGCAATACTTCACTTGTAACTGGTAAAGATGAACCGATGTAGCTGTTGTATTTCTCTATTTCCAGCCCTCAAGTTCGTGTATGGCACGCATCCTGGATATCTGGAGTGTTGTTCCAGAGGCAGAGAGTTAGTAGACCTGACCATAACTGTAAGTGATGTTACTGACTTTTGTCCTATTTGTTGCGTATGTCTCTAAATGCTTATCACTCAACTTTGAAGTTATGATGTAATCGTTGACGCATGCGACTGTGAACGTGATATCGTGTGTCACACCCACTCCTCTCACATTATGAAACTTTAGGTAGGAGCGAAGTTAAAATTATCGTCGGACACCATCTGACTGAGGGACACTTAGATGGCTCACCCCCAGTCAAACGTATTCAGCTTAGAAAGGTATAGAATGAACAGCCTGATTAATGAAATGGCGAATGAAAAAAGTAACACAAATTAGAAACGAGATCATTAAACTGCAGTGCTTACAATTTTCACATTTTGTTTATATACATGAAATTAACTTTAATGATAAAATAGCACAACACTATCTTAGACCTATCTGATTGTATGGAGAGAAAAGATTAACATTTCAATAGAGATCTTAACCGACAATAACGATAATGTAAGAATGATTGGCAGGAAAACAAGACTTCAAAGAGAAGCCAACAGTATATATCATATAATCAACTCCTATCTATCTATCTATCTATCTATCTATCTATCTGTATGTATGTCTGTCTGTCTGTCTATCTGTCTATCTATCTATCACAGATTTAAGAATATTGTCAGACTGAAAAAACAATCAACAACAATCGTTTCTTACTGAAATGAACAAACTCTTCTAAATTACATAATTATGTTTCCTAGATTGAGTATATCTAACCATTATTGCTATAAATGCGACATATTAGTCTCAAATTTCTGCTTATTTAAAACTGAGTTTCCAGCTTTCTGCAGTTAATATTTTTTTTGTAACATCTGAACGTTCCAGAGAAGGATATTTATGGAATGTGAATAAATGCCATCAGCACTATATCTGTTAATAAAGAACACATTTTGTCCTCAAGTAATCAAACCATCATTCATAAATGTATATTTGCAGTAAATTTATAAACTAAGTAACATTTGAAGAATATATTGATACATTGCATTAAATAGAAAACAATTGAGATTGCAGTATAATGACTACATTGTGTCAATCCGCTAGTGTAAAAGAATTACAATATTCCTATTCATTTCATAATTTTCAAATGCCGTAAAACTGTATTATTCTTTCATGCATGTTATGTAAAACAAATAAAATGGGATGGGGGTGCGTCTGTGAACCTTAATAAATAAAGTTAGCTGTACGTACTAATGGCATGAAAGGAACTTCTGAGGTAGCATTAAAAGCATTAAATGTAAAAATTGAAATCTCGGCATTAAAAAGATCTTAGAAAGTAAATAAACTTTAAAATTTATATATAATGTGCTAAATAGTTAGAATTAAATTTATCAGAATAGAACACATTTTTAAAAAAAAGTGTTACTGCATAATGTTGACTAAAACATTTTGTTTTAAAAAAGAACAATTTCCATAGACATTTATAAACTACCGACCTCCAATTAAAGAAAATCAAACGAAACTGCTTAAAATATATTCGAAACTATCATTTGCACTTAATGGAGATTTTAAAAGAGTTTTCACACACACACACACACGTTTAGCTCATAAATTGAAGCTAAATATAAACACGGCCTGGTATTCTGATTCTCACCCCCACCCACCCCATTCTTTTGGTTTTGTACTCAGGTGCATCGGAAATTGCTGCCCCCATCCAGTAACCAGCTGGCAACGGTGCTCTCATTGTGCGGATATTTTCAAGGTCATCTCTTGGAAGAGAGCAAAAATATCTTCGAAGCAAACAATAACAAAGTCGGCCTGGCCGTGGTATTGTATCAGCTCGGCGAGAAGAACCAGTACAATGAAGATATGAGTGCGCATTTCGCAAATTTTTTTCTCTTGAACACACACACAGATACACACACTTGAGCGCACGCAAATACATTCGCACACCCACATACACTGACACATACACACACAGGCATACACGCATGCACCCATATGCACGCACGCAAGCACGCACATACATTTGTACACAATAGCCCTTACACCCACATACGTGGACACATACACACACACACACACGCACGCACATACATTTGTACACAATAGCCCTTACACCCACAAACATTCGCACGCACGTTCACACACAAAAAATCAAGGTCAATAATGAAACCCCAGTGCATTTCTTCAATTTAACAACGCTATGCCGACTAGCCGCATCTTGGAAATTGGTGGTTCATGTTTGCTTGTTTGTCTTAAAATCTGTAAGGTCATGTGAGGCGAAGAGATGTTAATTGATTTTATATTTTTTTCTGACCCGCCCTTCTCAATCTAGATATATATATCTAAACACCCCCTTTGGGTTATAGTGTGATCCAATTAAAATATTAAATCTTTCCATTTCCCAAATAAATTATATTAACATTTTATAAACGTACATGACAGTCCACATATTACGTAATTTTCAATCATCGATATCCGAGTGGACATAAACTATATTGTGAGAATCTCATTAAAATAAATCTAATAACGAGTGTTCCTGTCGATAAATACAATAGAACATTTTTCAGTCCCATGTGAACTGTTTTGGCAAGTACTTCCTATGAATGCATTCTGAAATAGGTGTCATTTGTTAGTAAGTATTGCACATTTAGATTTTTACGAAGGGTAGATAATGTACAGGCAAGAAGAGATAATATTATTTGAGCTGTATCGGATAACATTTTGCAAGGTTAGCAATGGCCCACAGGTCCTACTGTATAACAGGCGAGAATTTGACTCAGTCGGCTTTCTTATTCATAATACACATTCGTAACTGATAGTATGGTGCACTCGGTACTTAACATCAAGTATAACAGTATGCTAACATCAAAATATTTACACACTCAAGAAGATTCTGTTTTCTTTAACAACACGAAGTGTTGGAAAAATTAATTGAGTTTGCGAGGTTTCTTACTTGTGCTTGCCATTCTCAAGAAAAAGGGGGAAAATACAAAAGAACGAAGATCGACAAAAAATAAACAACAACAAACAAAAATTATTCAAAAACGAAAATCCCAAAATGAAAACAACTTATACACTCTGAATTCTCTGTTAGTCGATCTTAGCATAATATGCTTGAGCATTTCCGAGAGCTGTGCGTACTCTTTTAGAACAGTCCTCTGGGCATATTGGCACCAGTCCACTTTGCTCTCTTAGAACAGTCCTCTGGACATGTCAGCGAGGAGGGTAAGCAGGTTCGGTAGCGAAAGTCTAGCGCATTTACCACAAAAACGTACACATTAATTATCACACGTGCATACTTTTTTCATATCAACTGCTTATCGCAACACGTTCATTGCGTGAGGACATTGCTGTAAACATTTGCCGCGCGCGTGTGTGCTATGTTCTTTCTTACAGATCCCTTTTGAAATGACCCAAAGCCTTATATAACAAATTAAAAATAAATGATTCTAAAACCGGAATGCTCATGTCCTTGCTAGCCATTATTCTTGCGATAATAAAAGTTTGGAGAACCACACATTTTGTATTCTCAGATGTCCCCATCCAGATGTTCACAGAGTCTCTTGCATTCTGTAAACTCTATTTTGGGATCTATCATCTGAACACTGCTCGGTGTGTGCAACTGTTTGGTCAACTGTACTGGAACACGTGGGTCCATAGAAACTCAGAGACGGGATTTTTGGACGAGTGTCTGAAATACTATAAAATGGAACTGGATATTTTGCAGGTATGCTTCTGGTTAACACTAAGTGTAATTATAATATATAGCGATCATGACACTGCTTAGCATTGACACTGAAATGTATATTTGTTTAATTACAAATTAATTTCTATCTATCTATCTATCTATCTATCTATCTATCTATCTATCTATCTATCTATCTATCTATCTATCTATCTATCTATCTATCTATCTATCTATCTATCTAATTATTTTTTTATTTTGTCGTTGAAGGAAGTCCTTGGTCATGCTCATCCGACTACTGTCCGTTCTCGCGAGGACGTCATTATTATTCTGCAACGGTTACACCGTGACGATGAAGCCCAGCAATATTTGGATCAGCAGCCCGAGGAAGCGCGAGAAGGCATAGCGTAATAATAACCAGAAAGCTTCCGAACGTTTTTTTGTAGTGTTACTGCGTAATTAGTGCCAGAAAGCTTCCAAACGTGTTTTTGTAGTGTTACTGCGTAATTAGTGCCAGAAAGCTTCCAAACGTGTTTTTGTAGTGTTACTGCGTAATTAGTGCCAGAAAGCTTCCGAACGTTTTTTTGTAGTGTTACTGCGTAATTAGTGCCAGAAAGCTTCCGAACGTTTTTTTGTAGTGTTACTGCGTAATTAGTGCCAGAATGCTTCCGAACGTTTTTTTGTAGTGTTACTGCGTAATTAGTGCCAGAATGCTTCCGAACGTTTTTTTGTAATGTTACTGCGTAATTAGTGCCAGAAAGCTTCCAAACGTTTTTTTGTAGCGGTACTGTAATTAGTGCATAAAGTTTCCAAACGTTTGTTCAGCAATCGAAATAATTTTATGTAAACTATAAAAAATAAATAAAAAAACGAACAAGGCGGAATAATTTTTTTTTTTTTGCATTTTTTTTCATGAGAAATCCGCTACAAAGCGAGTGTTTACTCGTATGAGCGTAATATTGATTACTCATAGCTCTGCGCAAATAGATACGCACAAACGTAATGGTACTTTTTGGGTGCAATCTCGTGTATGCAGCATTCTCTCCTAACCAGAGGCTGATTAGGTCAATCCTACGTTAAAGTGAACCTGATTTACTAAATCTTCTTAAAAGTTGTCAAAACAAATTATTTAATAAATCTTTTTTAAAGATGTCAAAACAATTTTCAGTAAACTTTTAATACTTGTTTAATTTTACCCTGCATAATGTCTTACGTTGATGTATTGAACTTTAGGTTAATGAAAACGTTTTCTTAGGGTAGATGATAAAGAAATGGAAGAGGAAGGAGAATGGAACGAAAAGGAGAAATAAAGGAGAGATTGGTGTGTGTGTGTGTGTGTGTGTGTGTGTGTGTGTGTGTGTGTGTGTGTGTGTGTGTGTGTGTGTGTGTGTGTGGGAGAGAGAGAGAGAGAATGCAGAAATAAATAGTTTTGTGGAAAAATAGAAAGTTCAGTAAATAAATACTCTGTTCTCATGGCTCTACTGTTTTTCTATATGTACTTGCGTGTTATGTTTCTACACACATACATAGTTGTATATAAATACACACAGGCAAATCGACAAAATATGGTTTATCACAGCATTTTTCTAAGAAATATTATTTTCTTATTGTCTGGCCTGATTGCCACCTTGTATTGCGTTCCTAATGCAACGACTGCATCATACTGAATCTGATTTTCTCTGTCTTGAATACTCTCCCACAGGAAATTAGACATTGTGCCTCTAAGACTAACGAGAAACGCTCTCCAGCATTTGCTTTATTGCGTCATTTAGCTCTGACACATTGCTCTCACGTAACTCACACTTATTAGTCGAAACAAAATGCAAGCCGAGAATTTTAAATTCACGATAGTATTCCGGTTCAAGAAATGAATGAAGAAGGAAAGCATTGCCGGATCAGTTCGGTGTACATCAGCTGAACTTGGAGTAGGCATGCATTACACTTAGAACTACCAGGGAGACATTTTATTCTGCAAGTGAAGGTCCTGGTGACCTTTTATTAACAGATTCCGATAAACATGGACATCGTCCCGCGTTGCTATCTATGTTTAATTAATTCTCTCTTTGAATACTGGCGAATTGTGATATAATATACTTGTTTTTCTGTTATTTGAAAATGTGATATCTCGGTGGTATTGTTTGACATGACGTTTTGTTGAAATTTTCAAACTTAAGAGAGGTAGAAGGATGTTTGGGTGGATATGAAAATGTATAGACAAGTGGACGCGGAAAGGAAATAAATACGGATGAACGTGTGGATGCGAAGATAATAAAAAGATCAAATGGAAGGATGAATTTAACAAGAAAAAGGAAGGATGCCTAAGTAGGTGTGTAAAGATTGAGAAAACGAAAGATATCCTAGTAAATACAAGAAAGAGAGAAAAAAGAATATAGGGACTCGCAAATTGGAAGAAGAAAGAAGAATGGTGTACTGACTGGAAGAAAGGGAGAAGAAAAATTAAAGGTAAATAGGGGCTCATTCAGTGGATGATAACGTTAATAAATGTTATGTACGCTAAGTAATGACTAAATAAATTTATATTCCTTAGGAATACTACGTGATGACATACGTATAACTATAGAGTTTGTAATGTTTATAAATTGAGCTTGAAGAGATCAAAGTGACATCGAACAGAACTTAATTTCTAGAGGATTAGTAGTACACAAAGAGCGATTTGTTCATTGAAAGATAGACTGAGGCTCATTCAAAATGGACGATAACTTTTATAACATTTATACATCTTATGTACGCTAAGTAATGACTATATAAACGTATATTCCTTACACATACTTGATGATGACCCAATGTATAACTATAGAGTTTTTTTCACAACCTTAGTAAACTGCGCTTTGCAGAGATTAAAGTGACATCGAACAAATTTAATTTCTAGAGGATAGGTAGTACACAAAGAGCCATTTATTCACTGAAAAATAAACTGGTTTAAAGAATTAACAAATAACCCATGGAAACTTTCCTTATAGAATAAAATTTAACATTACAATAGCTGTCTCTTGAAAATTCAACAGCAGACTTTGTAATAAGTAAATTTTCAATTTTCCACACTCGGCCTGAATGGTAGAAAAAGAACAAAAGTAACAATTGAGAACAGGAACACACATCAAGAACAAGAACAAACATTAAAACAAGAACAAACATCGAGAACAAGAACACACACTAAGAACAAAGACTCTCATCAAGAACAAAACTAGCATCAAGAACAAGAACAAAGTCAAACAACAACAAATGACAGCTGACCATAACTCTTTACTCACTGATTCCGCCAACTGTTTTTAAACAACTGGATACACACGATCAGAGGTTAGACACTAAAAACAAGTGATCCATGATCCATGTATGGTTATTATGTTCATGTATGGTTATTATGTTAAAGGAGAGAAGGAGAGGTGTTTTTTTTTAAGTAGAAAATTATATCTGCACTACCATGTTATTACAAGAGAAGGTACGTCCCTTTCCAAGCAAACAATAAATAGCATAAATGAAGCTTGCTTATTTTTTTGATAATTAGGACCAGTTACCTGTTATCTCTCTGCTTCTCGGACGAACATTTAATGGATAATATTACATATCAAACCATATAAACATAGTATCACTGACCATTTACGAGCCCTTATAAAAATTATTATCACAAAGAAACAAAAAAAAAACCACAACACAAAGCACCACTAATAGCAACAATAACAAAATTATCCACACACCCAAAACACAAAGAAAACAACAAACAACAAACCAAAAGCACAAAAGCCCTCTATGTATTACCGCAGACAGATATGATGATATCCACAAGGCACCACAGAAATCAAACTTTTGTTTGACAGGCACTTTCAGATTGCATAAACCTATTTGTCATACGACCTGATTGCCCAGTGCGAAAATTATGAGTGCAAGCTCTCTTTGGCTCTCCACATTAATTTTATGAATACACTAAATATAATTGTATTTTCCTGTCATTTTTCATTTCGCTTGTAAATTTCTATCTGACAGCCAGTTATCTTCATTAAAAATAAGAAGTTATTCCGTCGGTTTCTCGAAGAAAAAGGGAGCTAACAGACTACTCACATAAGGATGAATCCTGTTATGGTTACACATCACATTTGGACCCAGTGACAAGCATTCCCTTGCTTTTTTATAATCTAATTTATACATAAGATTTGTTATTTAGTACGAATTAGCCACCACCACCACCACCATCGTCGTCGTCGTCGTCGTCCTCCTTTGTATTATTATTAGAATTTTTATTCTTTTTTCATGAGTTCTGTTGACTGTCGGTTATGAACCAAGGTCTCGGAACCTTACCAGGAGTCTGGGATATCCAAGGTTTTATGGAGAATGTGAGCACATCCGATGAGGGCTGCTTTTAGCAGTGGGTGAATGTTTTGTTGTCCACGCACTTATTTATATAGCTTTCCAATTCATGCATGTTACATTCCATTGTTTGTTTAGAGACCCTGTCTCAGCATGAGGATTTAAAGATTGTTAATTTATAACGTTATACCTGTGCTGACGACAGACTGGCTGCTAGACTCACATTTCAATCTCCTCAAATTAATTCTCTCATTTTAGATATTAACTATAGTGACAGATGAATCTGTGTAATATTGCGTGAATTGGGCACGTTATCCCAATAGCGACTAATTATGCATTTGACATTTGACACCTGCACCCAGCCCAATTCCTTTCAGTCTTTTTCTCACTAATAATTAGTCAACTTCCGTTATTATGATAAAAAAATATAAAATTTTAATATTTAACAAATAGTGAATTCATACATCAGTGCATTCAAATACGAAGGTCATTAGGACTACCTATTCTGTCTTTACATTTAAATCTAGTTCTTGGACTCTGCTTTACATCTCATTTACATTATTAGTCCTTAGTTATGCATTGGACTTCAGGTCAGTCTCGTTCTGTTTTAGTTCTCGACCGAAGAGCTCTTGTTACGCACTGAGGTTACAGGTCAGTCTCGTTCTGTGACTGTTTTAGTTCTCGACCTATAAATGTCTTGTTACGCATTGAAACCACAGTTCACTCTAGTTCTATGACCTAGCTGTGCATTCTCTTTATTGCTATCCAATCAAAGACCTTCGTCATCAATAGGTTGCAGTATGGGTGTCAGCGCATTGCCATATGTCCAACATACTCTCGCCATCATTCGTCTGTTTCTGTTCACCACTAGCTGTTGTGTACTAACAATTTTCAGTACACTTACACACATACAGGGCCGGCGCCAGAGTTTCAATACGCTCTAGACGAGACTTAAAATTCGTGACCCAGTTGCATTCTGTTCCATCCAACTGTCTACCAACAAGCTTACCCATACATCCATATGTCTATCCATTCCTCTATTCCTCTATAATATTTATCTGCTTGCTGTATACTGTTATTAGCTTATTTAATTAAAATAGTAGCTTAAAATAGTTTTAAAACACCTTTTAAAAAAATTGCATTTTGTTGGAGTGCTCGCCTAGGATCATTGTGACCTAGGCGACCGCTATGTTCGTTTAATGGAGGGGCCGGCCCTGCACATAACACACACGCAAACGCACATACATTCTCACACACACTTATGCACACGCATACAATCAGGTTGTGACGGGAGAGAATATATTTTCTAGCATTCAGTATTTCAATGTTTAATATCCATACTGCTTAACATACGGGTTTAAGCTTTAAATGTCAACAAAAATATGGTCTGTTCGGATTAAAATCGCGGGACGCATTATAGACTTATATTATCGAAAGCATACATTTGTTCCCCTTGTAGTAGGAAATAATTAGGACAAATTCTATAAAGATAAAATAGATAATGGTGTTTTCAATCTCCTAATTTATTTTTTGTTTACCCAGTGTAAAATAATGCACAAGCAGAAAATAACAATCCATTTTTCGTCTAGAATTTTACACAATTTTCTCCCTTGTATCATAAACTTCTTTTAAGTATGGGCTAAGATCCAAAAGCAGAAGTAATACTTCTAATGTAAACATTCTCTGTTTTCGAAATGAAACACTTTTTGATGATATAATACTACTGACACATTAACCACTAACCCACGCAGTGAACTCGCTAGTGGGGTCAGAACTGTCTCTCTCAAACTGATTCAGCTCCTGTGCCGACGTCAATAATACATTTTGGTGCTCTTTAGTACTCAACGAACTCAATTACTGTAATGTTCTTCTCCCTTCCATTCTTCTTCTCATATGCGCCCTCCACAACAAAAATTTGCGAAATGTGGCCAAAACCAACTGCGGTTCGGGATTGATTTTAGGGCACTAAACTTGTTACTTTTTTGCGCCTTCCTATCACGAGCCCTATCACATATCTTCATCACTAGTGATTAAATAGAATCATAATACATTTTAATAATAAACAGCTACAAATAAATTCCGTTTGAATAATAATGATCACAGAAGTTCATTAATGCACCCCAAGAATTGTGTTTTAAATAAATAATGAAACAAGCAAACAAACAAACATTTTCATCTGTTCGAAAACAGCAGCAACAGCAACCACAACCTGAACAACACACTGTAGATGAACGCATACACTAAAGAATCTGCATTTGAGAATATTATTCACATCTGAGCACCGATCTTTCATGATAGATTTTTTTTAAAAAGTTATTCTTCTTATTATTATTAATTTTTTTAAATTTTTTCTTTTTTACAGAAAATCAGTTTCATTTTCTATTTCATGCCTGACTGTGCCCATATGAAAGGTTTACCGTCGAAATGAGTAATTGAATTTATTTCGTCTTTCTAAAATAGCGACCTTTGATTTAGCGCACGACGTCCGTTTGTCTGGCGAAGAGTGAATATTCTGAACGCGTAGCGAGAAATGTTGATTGAGAACGACAACATAGCCTTGAATTAAAAGGATCTTGTAAATGTGTCTAGGCGGGAGATTACTCTCTCAGCGTTTTATTTTATTTTGTTTTTTACTTCCCTTTACTCATGTACTAATGTGAAACTCGTCCTGCAGCAGTCAATACTGCTTAATTATTATGTTTTCGATGTGAAGAAAAAAATAGATTGTATATTATCTGTTGCCTGTAAAAAAGTAATTAAAATAAGCAGGAAATACATGCATAATAATTATGAATATGTATAGATTCTTAAATAATTTACACAGTCATTGATAAATTACTTTCATGAAGATATATTGTAACATCGTCGATCAGTAAAGTGTTGGTCAAAGGGGATGACCTGTTTGTAAGTTTGGATGGTCTGAATCTATATCAAGACATTTTGTCACTAGACAAATTCAGTCGTTTGATAAATGGTTGATCAAAGGACGGGATCGGTTCGTAATCTTGAAAGGTCTGCGTCCCAACATCAAGACTCGATGGATGGAAACTATACAAATATTGGAAGTATATGGTAGTATGTGCATTGTTCAGAAAGAACTTAAACATTAAGTTCCAGTATAACTTTAATTATATTAGAGAAATAAAGTGCATGTTCACGAATTTGAAAAATCATGCAAAAGTTTCAGCACACACACATATTTCTAGAATCTGTGTATGCAAATAATTATTTGAAACATTTTGCGTAGCAATACAGTAGAGTTCAAATATTAGCAAATGTTCAGCGCCTTTTTTTGACAGAATGTATAAGGAATGCTGTACACACACACACACACACACACACACACACACACACACACACACACACACACACAGAGCACGCACACAAGCACGCATATGCACACACATTTAGGTAGTAGTAAAACAATGAACTGTGTTTACAGGTATTTGAAAATATTGTGTATACAGAGAATGCAATATGTGTACTAAAATTTAAAATGGATACATAATTAATAAACGCTTTTTGGATAGAGAAATTAAATTATGAGTGGCGTAGTAAATTTGCCTATCCCTACTTCTAAACTTAATAGTTATATACATTGTTAAATTGTCAGAGTAACTCGACACTGGGCACCCCTTTCATTGCATTTTTGTAAGTGTCTAAGTTGAAGTAAACACCGACTAGAGAATATGCTTAAAATTGCTGATGTAATGTAAACTAATTCCAACTGGGTGAGTAGTTTTTATTATCCAAATGGTTATGATTTACGGAAAATAGAACAGCCACTGGGGTGAAATTAAAACGTTTACCTGCTTTAGAGAATTCTATTGTCCGATCACTTGAATTTGAAGTGGCAAGAAGTCCAGTCTTGAAAGGTGACCATTAGCTAACTGGTGAGTTAACTGATGTATTATGTGAGTAGATTAGTGTAGTCAAATTAATGAACATAGAAATAATGGTTCGATTATATATGCATTCCCTAATTCAAATCATAGATCAAATACAAACATGTATGAAATATTCTAAGTCCATTCCTCCTTTATCAGTCAGTTAACTTAACAAATGCTAACGATTGCCTTTATGACCAGACTTGAGTTATGTTGACAATCAAAGTGATTAGAATAGAGTACTTCTTCATCAAAGAAACTTTCGGCCCATCCCCATTGGCTGAGTTTGTTATGAACAAGTGTGAGACTATTAGTCAGAAAATGTATTCATTCAGATGGAATTGGTTTGGATTGCATTAGAAATTTACTAGCAAATTCTGAACCCAAGTTGTTTAATCCAACTCTGACACTTACCAAAAATACCATCATAAGGTGTGCCCAAGATTGGGTCACCTTGACAATCTAACAATTTATATAAGAATTAAAATCAGAAATAGGGATAGGCAAATTTACTCCGCCACAAGTAGCAACGCACAACGTGTTGACACTAGTACATAATATCTTGACACTGCATATATTACACAAGAAACATATTATAGTAAGTGTTACTCACTATGATATATACGAGTATTATATTGCGAGCATGACCTTTATGTATTCTATATTTCATTCCACAGTTACGTTTGTAGGTCATTGGCTTTTACTCGACGCCCCCACACTAAGCAGTAAGCCATATGTCCACAACACCCTACACCTGATTGTGCGTCATTTTAGAGTTTGACGTAGTTTCACGCCCATCAGAAATTTGCAGTGCTGGGATCACAGCACAACTCTAGAGCCATCAAACATTATTACGTAGTTCTTTCAATGTCCACTAGAATAGGCGTTTTCTTCTTATCCTTTTGCGAGTGGGTGTCTCTCCGTACGTCAGGGAAAAGAGACACGATCTGGACTCCTGTTGCCAGGTTACACTAGAACAAACAACTCTTTCGACTTGCCGGTATGGAGTTACCATAGCGGTATTCTGGCGAACGGGCAATGACGCACTTCATTGTACTTGAAGCAATAGATTCATGTAAAGAATATTGATGCTGTTTAACTTGGAACTGAAGAACCCTGTAGAAATCTGATCAGTCAATGATTTAAGTTTCTTAATTATTAATCTTACCAGTGAATGGTTTGATATTTAAAGCTTCTCTTTGAACAGTATTGTTTTACCTTAATGAATTGCTAATAACGTGCTGCATATGTTAAAAGATTAAACATATCATGTCGGGTAGTGGGCTCATAAAGGTATTTGTAGTAAAATGTTGAGGTAGAGACTGTCACTTGGGAAAACGGTCAAACATTTTTTCACAAAAGTAAGAAATAAGATTACAGTCACCGTAACACGAATGATACATTTTTTCATCACCTCACCATTACTAATGACATATCCCCATTCGAGTCAGAATATGCATCAGCAGCTTTCTTATTACGTCAAATACGCAACTGTTCACAGTGATCAAGACTCGTGCAGAATGACCCTTCTAGGAGAAAATAGCTTCGTGAGGAACTGCCTCTTGAACTCAGACATAATCAAATTGTAAATTCAGTCCAGAGCACTCTTACAACACATTAATTTTATCTGCAACAGCAGATTTATCTCTGGTTATGCTTTCCTGTTTTGTTTATCATTCACATCTGGTTTTTTTCAGTAAAGTTGGCCTAAGTTATGTTTATCAATGTTTCCATTGTATACTTATTTAGGTAACTCTAGCATTTTCAAACTTTTAAAACATTCATAGATCTGTCACATTTATTTCCTTCCAATGCTATTGCACCGTTTTTTCCTCCTCCTCCTCGATTCTTATCATTCTTATTATTATAACTAATACTAATCATCATTATTATCAACACATTTAATTCTTATCATTCCTCTATTTTCGTAAGGGTCAATGTCCTCCCACTGTCTCTTATTATATTAAATATCGTCATATATCAATGTCAAAAATCTGCTTTGGCCTTGGACCTGTTGTCAAACCAAACTCTACAGATTTATCGGTACACTAGCTGTCTGAGTTCGAATTCTATTTCCGTTTTTCACGCGTAATTTTAGTGTTCGAAATTCGCCCACATCTTTTGAACGATTAAATTTAATGGATGTCAGTTCCATTTCCATTAAACTTTTCTTCCCTGGCAGCTGAACACTAAACAGTTAAATAAGGAGTTATTATACTAAGTAGGAAAATCTGTTTGAAAGAGGAGAGTTTGCCGAGTGTGTATTAAGTTTTGAGCCTGAAGTGAAACAGTTTGAGCCATTTTCGACAGGAATTTATGAAGGCAAAACATTCAAGTGCCCAATGGAATTGCAATCATTATTTTTTAAAAGTAGGGTTTTTTAAACTATTAAATTTCACTTTCAAATATTTTCCCAATAATTTGTATTTAATTTTTAATAATTTTGGGGGGCAAGTAATCTGGGGTTTTATTCCAGACTTTTATTTTGAGAATATTTTTTTCCAACTACAAATGTTTTATTTTCATTACCTGTTGTACATTACATGAATGGAAAGTGCATGTTTGTAATTACAATAACATATATTCTCGTAATTGCACAGCTGTTTGTTTTGCGCTAATGATGTTTTAGTTAAGGACAGTTACAGTATTTGAATTAATATTTATTTTAGATCATATTTTACGAAGAATCTGTGCTAAAAGAACACTAAACAATAGAGCTGAAATATTTAGACTTACAAATGTGAGATGTGGTGCATTGGTTTTCTTGTACTCTCTGCTCAAATGTTTCTTTCCAGAATTCTTTTGGAGATTTATAATTCTTTTAAAAGATTAAATTACATTAACTGGTTGACTTTCCTTTCTAAATACAGAATAAATGCAAGGGTATCGACTTGCTTTACATTTTACTGACAGCTGCTTTTGTCAATATTTTCTTATTTGTGACGCAGAGTACAGAAGATTAAATGCCATTACTGATAAAATGTACGCAATGTTGGCATTTCGCCTTCTCTTCATCGTGATGTGTCGACAGAGTCCTGGAGTTCACTTTCGATCAAAGAAATCTTTATAGTACTTATGCATTTTTCTGTCTATATATAATTAGAAATTAAATAAAACACTAATTTACAAAAAGATAACATGCAAAAGAAAAATGTTTTCAAGACTTCAACTCTGAATTGCCATCTTTTCTTCATATCATTACTGTTGTAATTGTAGTGTGAAAAAACGTTACTATTTGTATCATTGCTGTTGCAATTGTAATGTCAGTCAAGCTTTAAATATTATACCATTACTGTTGTAACTGAATAAAGCTTTAATATTTATACTTGAAGAAACTGCAATCCAAAAACATTTACACTCAGGTAAAATAATTAACATATATATTTTAAATGTCAACAGTAAGAACTTTCATCTACACACACTATATATATATATAAGTTTTTTTTTTTTTAATGAACAGATTATTGTAATAATAGAAGAAAGTAGTAACGAACAAACTAAAGAAATATTATAAAAAGGAAATAAACACAGAAAGAAATACAATACAGAGAGAAAGAAAGAAAGAAAGAAAGAAAGAAAGAAAGAAAGTGTCACTACCACTTTCGAAGTGACGGGGCTTATGAACAAAGACAGTGAACAGTGGGGTATGTCGCGGTAGCGTACCGCTTGCGTCTCTGTTACGTTCTTCTTCTTTACATTGACTTCTTTGCCGCCCCCCCCCCCCCCCACAGGAATTGCGTGAAAACTTTTCATCTGTTCCATGTTCTCAGTTTTTGTAGGGTTCCTGTGGGGCTTCTCCTTTCCCTGGGATTCAAGGAGGGTAGTGGTGTTCTGTGTTGTTGCGTTTGGTTGCTTTTTTTCTTCGATTGATCTTGTTTTCGGCTGTTTTTGTCCTCTCTCTCTCTCTCTTTTGACAGTTACAGAGCTACAGTCGATTTCTCGAAGAGTTTGAGATTCTGTCAGTACTTTCAACTGAGTTACAACTGTCATGTTTTATGTTGGACTGCATTCGTTGTTGTTGGTCGAGATTGTGTTCGCTTTTGCCTTTGGGGTCGGGTACGTGTGGACTGGTTGGGGTGTTTTAAGTGTTTGGAAGTGTGGTGTAGCTGTGTTTGTGAGTTTGGGTTTGGTAGTAGCCATTGTGTCCTTGTGGGTTGGTTTTAATTTTTGTATTCTTTGGTGGTTAGCGTGTTTTGTTGATTTTGTGAATGTGGTGTGTAAATGTTTGAATAAAAAAAGGAACAAAAATAAATTATATGTGGAAAATGTGGTTTGTGGTTTGTGTGTTGTTTTCTTTTATAAGTGTGGGTGTGTAAACGTATAGAAAAAGAAAGAAAATATAATATGGAATGTTCAATTGTTTGTGCATGTATTAATTTGATGGTTATCTTTTGTGTATAATGTGTTGAGGTTTTCTTAATGCATGCCTCTTATTGGTGTGTGTGAAGTGGTAAGATATAAAAGTTGATATGAAAAGAAAGGATAAGAAGGTGGTGGTGGTGGTTACGTTATCGTTGGTCATTTCGTCAAAAGACGTTGTCTGATCTGCAGTGGTCCAGTGGGACTCCACAGCCTCACATTGTGTCCCGAAGTGGAGGACGGGAGGGCTTGAGGAAGGGGGTGAAAAAGTCGCACTATTTGGTGCACACCCTCAACATCATCAGGCTTGTTAGTTATATTATAAAAATACTTAAATTATCAAATTAGGCGTTGAAAGCATTCAGACATTCAGGCATACCCTGTCTGGCGTGACAGGAATTGTAATTACAGTCGCTTTCCGTGGCCGGGCTATCGAAGCAAAATCAGGAAAAATCTTTCGCGACAAAAGCCAGATAAAGAAAACTCTAGCTAGTGCACAGCTAGATTTTTGTGAAAGAAAGAAAGAAAGAAAGAAAGAAAGAAAGATTGATTGAAAGAAAGAAAGAAAGAAAGAAAGAAAGAAAGAAAGAAAGAAAGAAAGAAAGAAAGAAAGAAAGAAAGAAAGAAAGAACGAACGAAAGAAAGAAAGAAAGAAAGAAATTGAAGATTTAGAGGAACAAGACACATCGACCTTGGGAAATTTATAGTCATTAAATAAATAAGTACGTAAATATGTAATAACAAAACATTTAAATAAAAAAGCAATTGTCTTCGATGCAACAAAAAGTAATAATCTTTTTGAGTTGAAAGAAGTTTTGTAAATGCAAATTTTGTTCTTTTTTTCCCTGAGAATATCAAGGCACACGCATAGTTGACACGCAGACTTACATTGTATTCCAACAAAGGAATACAGCTAAATATGGAGATGCCTTTCACATGACTCAGAAGATGGGTTCACGATAACCCGGAACGCTCGTTAAGAAGAAAAAGGGAGACAAACAATTCCGCCCAAAAGAGACAAGAATGGAATCACTGGATAAATGTTCTTGATTATTTTGTAGTCACGGATGTCATAACGACCTTGAGAAGCAGCTAAATGACCAAATAAACACTAGGTTTCGAAAATCGATCATTTTTTTAAAAATTGTGTATTCATACTGTATTTAAAACAGAAACTTTACCTAAGTATTTTTCATGCTAGCCAGAAAAAATAAATACTGCACCCCAATTAAGACCCAGCCATTGCTTAAACATGTAGGAAGTAGTTTACAGATATTATCTAATTACCGTAGACGCAAACACTATAAAAGGCTGTTAGACATCATTAATACTCATGCACAAGTACTATCTAATTACCGTAGACACAAACACTATAAAAGGCTGTTAGACATCATTAATACTCATACACAAGCACTATCTAATACTGGTTCTCCAACGCTAGTCACTGTCAAATGGATTATCGCCCTCCCAAAAGAATTTTATTTTTATGGGTGACCTTACTAAAAATTGAAAAGCGGCTGTAATTATAAATGGACTTTGAAAAAGTAAAGTGTTACAAATGCCAACTTACTAATGAATTTAAAATTAGTATTTAAAAAATATTTAATCTGTCTAATTTTATGGGGTCATGAACTCTAGGTACGCTCTTGTTTGAAAATTATAAACAACTCAGAAGCAGATGAAACATACTGTCGAACCTGACCTTAGAAATAAAAGGATGAATGTACATTTTATTATTAGAAAAATAATGATCAAAACTAGGTTCCCAATCTATTGATGTCATAGTAAGTAAATAAATAAATAAGTAAAATTCGCTTATCTGAGTAGAACAACACAGCAGACTTTTCATGAGTTTGTGGTTGTGCCAGTAATGCGTCAAGATGCATATTCGAATATGTTACGTTACATCCAAATGAAAAAATGCTTGAAAAACATTCAGTACTGAAATAACTTTCTCCAAATTGGATTTATACTCTATTATTTACACCACATTAGATTTATACTCCATTATTTACACCACATTGGATTTATACTCCATTATTTACACCACATTGGATTTATACTCCATTATTTACACCACACTGGATTTATACTCCGTTATTTACACCAAATTGGATTTATACTCCGTTATTTACACCAAATTGGATTTATACTCCGTTATTTACACCAAATTGGATTTATACTCCGTTATTTACACCAAATTGGATTTATACTCCGTTATTTACACCAAATTGGATTTATACTCCATTATTTACACCAAATTGGATTTATACTCCGTTATTTACACCAAAGCAAGTGGTGTTGCATGTGGTAACGTCACCGCATGCAAATCTCTGTCATTTTGAAAGCGATTGGTCCAGTTTGGTCAAATACGGGTCATCATCTTATTCATTCTCCGATGAAAATTTATGATGAATAATACTGGTGAATACCTCTGCTAAATAAAACAGAAGAATCGTCTGTTTTAGGTCGGGCTGAAAGACTGTCAATGCCTTGCAAGATTTTCATGCTGGTAAAACACAATTGGTGACCTCCAAACCAACTGTTCGTCATCACACAAGCAGACTAAATAAAACTATCCAATAGTAGAAGAAATACAGATTGCCTTATAAAGCAAACATACATTTGCTTCACACTGACAGACTGATTTAAATGACCTAAAATAAGCATGCATGAGAGGAAACCCGTATACGACACTCTGTCAGTCAACAGAAATAACTAGGACAACTATAATACACTTACATAAGCACTGCTTAATAGTCGTGCTCAAACATTATCTAATACTTGTGCACAAACATTAATTCGTACACATTAATACAAGTTAACTAATATTCGCATACAAACAAACATTATCTAATACTTGTGCACAAACTCTAATTCGTACACATTAATACAAGTTAACTAATACTCGCATACAAATAAACATTATCTAATACTTGTGCACAAACTCTAATTTGTACACATTAATACAAGTTAACTAATACTCGCACACGAAAATAATCTAGTACTCGAAATGAAACATTCACTTTTGTTGGTGCAAAACATTATCTATCTATCTATCTATCTATCTATCTATCTATCTATTATTTCTTTGTATACAGATATTAATGCTATTTTCCTTTTTTTAAAGTGACTATTTCTCCTTGGAAATAACGAAACAAAGTTAATTGCATAAGTGATAATTGCAATTGCCCTTATTTTCAAAAGTTATATTAATTTATAACTAATGATTCATTCATGAAAGGATACTATCTACAAGAAAATGAAGAAAATAGCAAAACAACAAAGCTAAGGGAATAGCGAGAAATGGGTATACATATTTCTTTCTATCAGTTCTAAGTATAAATTGCGATATTAGGCACAACAAACAAACGCTTGCCTTGCTCATGCCTTGCTTCTTTTTCTCATCTCTCATTCAAATGCATTTCCTTTTCTTTGTTTAGACTTAATGTTTAGAAAAATATCCGCTAAAGACATAGAATTATACACACAATCTTTTATTTCTATTTTTAGTGAAGGAATTAATGGCAAAGGAAGGAGGTAATTTTGGTCGTAAACGAACAATTCTTCGCATGTTATTACCGGAAATCTGCTTAGTTATCAATATTATTACCGGACCCCTGTTTTGTTATCAATTTATTACCAGGGGTGGACCTCATTTTTCTCCCAAATTAGTTATTATAATCTCCGCATTTGTATTATGTGTAGGCTACTCATTTAAGGGGTTAAGTCTGTACTCTGATTATCCCTAAATATAAGTAACACTTTAATCCTGTCAGCTCTCATACAATTAGTATTTCTTCATAGCAATCGTTCACAGCAATTTGGCAACAACTGGCATGCATTTGTATTTTTCTATTATTACATTTATTACTTGGATTAAATAAAACTAAATATTCTACAACAATTGTAACACTGACCTTGAAAGCTATGACAACAAAAAAAAAACCAAACGCAACAGAAAACGCCACCCCAGCACATCATCTACCTAATATATGGTTTATTCATGATCATCTCGCTTAACTGAACTTCATTTTATTAAAATTCCTTCATTACTGCCCATACTCTAAGGATTTATCTACCCGTTCCGGTCTGCGGATTAGCTCGTTGCATGCTCAGTGAAGGGAAGCAGGAGAGTCCTTTTTTTTTCAACTTGTAAACAATTTTTTTACCATTATGGCTCCTTAACTGTTAGTGCCCTTTCTGAGTGTAATGTCATTGTAATCTGAGCAAATATATATTCTGTGTTGACTTCAATAGTACAGTTATAATTCAAAAGTGTTCTAGGGCGTGCAGTTCCGTTGGAACTAGACTCCCTTTGTGTGCTCCTGTCACTCAACACAAAAACATCATTTGCTAGAAAGAGAGATTTCTTTAGTCAAAGGAATTTGTCTCTGATCCCACCTCTTATATTTATACCTTACTAACTAAAACTTCCATTTCTTTATTTCTTATTTATATGTATATTGCATAATTTTACATACATGCACATTTCGTTTCATTCTTTAAAATTAAACTTCTCGACCCTTTTGCGGCGTATCGCTATATTATCATGTACAGTTAACCTGCTGATCTCGAAGGCCAATATAGGGGTCAACTACACAGACCGTGTACAAGGGCAGAAAGGTAATCACACAACTACTGATGCGTGGCTGATATAGCAAAACGAACAGTCTGGGTGTCTTATTGAGATCAGGGTCATCTATAGGATGTGAGTATGGAACCAGGAAAAGATGTCTTGTGAATCGATTTTAAGTCTCGCTATTAAGTTATTTTTAAAAAATAGATCAATAGCCTCACAAGGATCTCATTGCGCACACATTTTGTAATGCGTGAGTTGTCGTTTCATGGAGCTGATCACGTGGTGACTAGCGTCCGGTACGAAAAGTATCATTTGAGATAATGACAGTATCGATCACAACATCCTCAGGAATTTAGCTAAATTACTTCTAAATGGCGCGTGATGTTTTGTTTAGAAAGTGAACTTATTTTAAGTAACCTAAGTCTGGCTATAAATCTAGAGTCATTTATTTTAATTTCCCAGTTATTCGTACATTGTAGTTTGACTTTTATTTTATTTAATGGTCGAAAGTATTAAAAATGGCAACCATAAATAAACAAAAGCCGTGAAACTGAAATCTATCTATCTATCTATCTATCTATCTATCTATCTATCTATCTATCTATCTATCTATCTATCTATCTATCTATCTATCTATCTATCTATCTATCGATCTATCTATCTATCTATCCATCTATCTATCTATCCATCCAACCATCCATCCATCTATCTATCGATCTATCGATCTATCTATCTATCTATCTATCCATCTATCTATCTATCCATCCAACCATCCATCCATCTATTATCTATCTATCTATCTATCTATCTATCTATCTATCTATCTATCTATCGATCTATCTATCTATCTATCTATCTATCTATCTATCTATCTATCCATCTATCTATCTATCCATCCAACCATCCATCCATCTATCTATCTATCTATCTATCTATCTATCTATCTATCTATCTATCCATTTTGCTCTCCTCCCATTTCTTTCCTTTTGTATATTTACTCTCTCTTTTATACCCATCTGCTTTAGAGCAATTATATTTACTTTAAACAGCTTTGAAAGCATTTATATTTATTGACTATAAATAGATTTCTGACTGACAAACAGCTCGTGCTACTTTGTCAGACAATCACTGATTGTTGCCACCCACGTGTTATTTAAAGCGTCATTTTCCATTGTAACGATTTTATACTGTTTCCACAAAGTCGTTCTAAGACAAAATATCACATCATCATCACCACTACCATCACCACAAAAAACAAAACAAAAGAGCAATATTAAAAATTGAAATAATAAAATATAGTACTTGGAATTTTGTGTCTATTCTAACTACATACCCATTTACTGTTGAAATGATTTCTATGAACAAATTTACAGTTTTAATGCAAAAAGAAAAAAAAATATGAAACTTTTAACACTAATCATTTCATTAATCGTCTTCCCTACCCATGCATTTAGCTATTTTATTTTTCTATATTTTCTTTTTACTCTGGAACCTCATGACTAAGTGGTATTGATTATCTCGGTTTCTGGATTGCCGAGATCTATTTTCTGTGTTTTGTTTGGACGTACAGTAATTCTTCCTGTAGCCAGACTTCTGTTCATTTCGGCCTCTATGTTGTTTATGTCATTCTCCTGTTTCTGTTTCAACACTACTGTCTCCTGTGCCAGTTTTGTCTGCTTGTAAAAGTGTCCTTGTTATCACTTCTTGTTCAGTTCTGGTTTATTTTATGCATGCTGCGTGAATTTAAAGATTTTCTTTCTTTCTTTCTTTCTTTCTTTCTTTCTTTCTTTCTTTCTTTCTTTCTTTCTTTCTTTCTTTCTTTCTTTCTTTCTTTCTTTCTTTCTTTCTTTCTTTCTTTCTTTCTTTCTTTCTTTCTTTGTTTTCTTTTTCTTTCTTTCTTTCTTCCTTTCTTTCTTTCTTTCTTCCTTTCTTTCTTTCTTTCTTTGTTTTCTTTCCTTCTTTCTTTCTTCCTTCCTTCCTTCCTTCCTTCCTTCCTTCCTTCCTTTCTTTCTTTCTTTCTTTCTTCATTCATTCATTCATTCATTCATTCCTTTCTTTCTTTCTTTCTTTCTTTCTTTCTTTCTTTCTTTCTTTCTTTCTTTCTTCTTTACTTTTCTTTCTTTCTTTCTTTCAACCTTGTTTTCATCCTTTCTTTCGTTTTTCTATTAACCTTCCTTTCAACCTGTCTTTTTTTTTCTTTCAGGGTATTTTCTGTTACCTCTAAGATATTGATTCGTTTAATTTTTTAGCTAGCGTCATGCATAGCTGATTTGAGGTATCTACATTATTAAATTGATTTATATAATGTAAAAATAATAGTACATATACCTAAGATGACAATATTAAACAAGAGATTCAGTTCTATTGCTTTTAATTTGAGGAAGACAGTCTAATATCCTAAATGCTAGTCATGAAGGAAATACTTCTAACATTATTGATGAACAGATGCCCTTCCTTGACACTTGACGTCTGACTAGAGTTTCGTGCTTAAACAACAAATGCCTTATCTAAATGGTGATGTCACCATGACCCCTTCCCCTTCACTTGATGCACATTTGGAAAGCAAGATAAGGTAATATACATGATGATAATCGAGATGTCATCAATATCAATAATAAAATACAATTGAAAAATGAAAACAAATAACATAGATCTTTCGAAGATTGTATAATGAAAATGGACAAGTCTATTGTAACAGACGTCGAAAACAAATCGTAACATAGCATATGTAGAGACTTTTCCTAAAGTCCCCTTCAGTAGTCTCTCAGTGCTTTTTCGTCAGTTACGACAGTTTGTATATTCTGTTATAGTTATAGTTACGACAGTCAACACAAACACACTTGCATTTATATATTCATTGAAAAGAGCATATAACAAGACACGCGCATTAAAATAATTACAATAAACTAAAGTACGGTTCAGATAAACAGACACAGTGTTCACAATGAAGATAAGAATATATGCCCCTTGAAATAAAATAAGGAACATCCCATTTAAAATATGCATTTTCAATAATTAGAAGTTAGTGCACAACACTTGAAAAATAAAAGAGATCGATAAACTGTCAATTTATGAACTTTGGAAAATAATACTCTTAGAATTCATTTACCGTCAGTGTTGTCAAAATATCTTCAGAAAAGAACGGTTTTAGAAGACAATTAATTCCTCTTCAGTGTAATTAAATACATTAAAAACAAATCTATCATTAGAAGACAATTACTTCACCAGCAGCATAATTTATACACATTGAAAACAATTCTATCAGCAAATGCAATTTGTTTTCTTTAGAAAAAGTATGAGTGCACTGCAAATCATAAACAGCAGTCAACAAATCAAATCAGATACACTAACAAAAAACAGAAGTCAAACATACCACCAGGTACACTTTTTCAATCTTATAAAATAAAAAGACTATCAACTGCATAAACATGTGTACAATATTGAAACACAGAAGAAAATCTGCTTGCCTGTATCTTTTACAATTTTGAGAAAGAAAAACCTATACTTCCTTGTCATTTTGTTAAAATAGACCTATTAGATAACATAACTGCACTTATGTACCCACTTTTTTGTCATTTTGTTAAAATAGACCTATTAGATAACATAACTGCACTTATGTACCCACTTTTTTGTCATTTTGTTAAAATAGACCTATTAGATAACATAACTGCACTTATGTACCCACTTTTTGTCATTTTGTTGACCTTTTAAAATAGACCTGTACGTTAACATAACTGGTCTTATGTACCCACTTGAATGCAAAGACTTTATAAAATTTCATTTCTTGTGTTACTCTGCTTCCCTGTAAATTAAATGAGTTATTTGGTTACTCACCTACAAGAGCCCGCAGATGAAGGACTGGAAAACCTCTGTTAATAATGTTAAACAAACCCAAAAAACTCGTAAGACCTAGCGAGTATTGTGCAAGAAACGGGGTTTTATCTACTAAAACAGGTTCTCCTCATCCATCTTCTATAAATAGACCTTTTAGTTTGTTTCAGTGCGTTTGAGGAGGAGAAAAAACACAAACCTTTATAGTTTTAAGTTTGATTTCTGCATATTTATTTATTTAATCACTCCTTTCATTGAACCTCTAGATGCTGTTCCAAACATAACAAAATCTAAACTATTGGTGATGGGATCAGTGTGAATTAAATGTGCTTGGCACTGGGTGATAAACTGAACAACATTCGGCTGCAATTTTTCTTCCCGGCTCGTTGTTAGGCAACACCACACGCACAGGGAACATTGGAAGGTAGAGATTTCTTTCCAGAACGGTGAGTATTGTTTTGATTCTCGTGTGCTTCCATACAAATCAGTTCCAGTTATTTGAACAACACTTGTGTTTCCATATAAATCAGTTCCAAGTTTGTTTGTTTGTTTGTTTGTTTCTTTCTTTCTTTCTTTCTTTCTTTCTTTCTTTCTTTCTTTCTTTCTTTTTTCTTATGGCGTTCTTTTCCCCCTTATTTTCCTCATTACTTCTGTTTTGTTTCTTTTGCCTCAAATTTGTGTCAGGACTTTGTAAATCCAAGACTTGAAGGTAGATATGGCCATTATATGTAAAATCAAAACTTGAAGATAGATATGGCCATTATATGTAAAATCCAAGACTTGAAGATAGATATTGCCACTACATGTAAAATCCAAAACTTGAAGGTGGATATGGCCACTTTATATAAATGAGCATTCAGGAGAAGGTTGTGATTTTCAGAAGCATTCCAAAGACATTCAAGAAATAGCACGGTTCTTATAAGTTCTTGTTTGTTTACGTGCGTAGGTGTATAAGTTCTTGTTTGTTTACGTGCGTAGGTGTATAAGTTCGTGTTTGTGTTTGTATTTAAGTGTATGAGGGTGGTGAATAAATTATTGGGGAATGAAGTTAAAAAATATGGTGATTAGGAGTGAACTCCCCGAAACCAAATCAAAAACACACACAAAAAAATAAACACACAGCCCCACCAAAAATAAAGAAAAGAAGCCCTGCAAGTGTTTTAGTCTGAGCTATGTATAAATGGAGAGGTCATCTAAATATAGCAAGAGTTGCCGATGTGTCGATAACGGAAGTTTCAGAAATACCAGACTACCTGTTAGAAAGTATTCATTATTCTTAAATTATGGCTTAATTAACATTGTAAATTATAAAATCATGTTTAATTACTTTTATTAACCATTTATTCTAATACACTTTATCAGTACTGAGTAAAGATAAACTCTTTCATATTTAAAATGTTTAAAATAAATATTCTTAGAAATATTAATTTGTATCAGTACACTTACAGAATACAATAATTAAATAATGTTAACAATAGCTTGCCATCAAATTAAAAGGACAGGTTTGTGAATAAAAATAGGAATAAAATGTTAATAAGATGCTTTTGTTTTAATTATATTTATTTCATGTTTATTGTTGTTTTTCAAAATCATAGCACATGTTAGATAATTTATATCCACTGAAAATGTGCTAGAAAGCATTCATTATTAAGAAATTATGCCTGCACTCAAAAACTTGCAATTATGTTTATTTAAATTATACAGAGTATATTTTCTCAAGATAAAGTGTATATATAGGGGGGAGAGAGAGAGAGAGAGAGAGAGAGAGAGAGAGAGAGAGAGAGAGAGAGAGAGAGAGAGAGAGAGAGAGAGAATGTGTGTGCATGTGTGTGTGTAAAAATAAATGTAATAACTATAATTTTTCCTCATGTTACTTTTTCTTAAATTTAGCAAGTTCTTCATCACACATTTAAAGATCATAACCGAAATTTAACAATATGAAATATAGTTAGTGTCAAGAGATAAACATGAATATAATATTATTAGGAAGCAAAATCCACATACCTTTGTCAGTAATATATACAGAAGATGATTTCCTGCTGTGTTGATAACTGGTGATAAGGTTAGTAGAATGATTGTACTTTGTTTACACTGGAAGCCAAAATACATGTTGCCTCAATGGTCAGCATCCATTCAACTGGCAATTTACACGTGAGTTCTAGTACGTTCGTTTGCGTACGGTTGATCCACACCCTGATTGGTTGATTAGAGTGAGTATCTTGATAAGGATCGGCCGTTCTAGAAGGTAGGTTTGTGTGTAGTCTATTTTTAGAGAGTAGTGTGGGCTACATAAGCCATTAAATGACACACTCATGTTTGGAGGTTTAAGTGAAGGTTTCATTGACAGTAATCACTCATATTTGGAGGCTAAAGTGACCGTTACAACGACAGTATATACTTGTGTTTGGAGGCTAAGGTGACCGTTACATGGACAGTAATTACTTCTATTCGGAGGCTTACGTGAACATTATACCACCATATACACTCATGTTTGAGGCTAAAGTGACCGTCACACTGATAGTATACAATCGTGTTTGGAAACTTACATGAATGTTACAATACCGATGGTATACACTCATGCTTAGAGGCTTAAGTGAACGTTATTCCAACAGTATACGCTCATATTTGGAAGCTTAAGTGAAAGTTACACCAACAATATATACTTATGTTTGGAAGCTCAAGTGAAAGTTACACCAACAATATATACTTATGTTTGGAGGCTTAAGTGAACGTTATACTGACAGTATACACTCATGCTTGGACGCTTAGGTGAACATTCAACAACTGTATTTACTCATAAATGGAAGCTTAAGTGAATGTTACACTGAGAGTATATATACTCATATTTGGATGCTTAAGTGACCGCATAAGGTGGGAGAGGGGTGATTATAAGATGGGAGAGGAGTGATTATAGTGCCAGTACACAGCAGAGCGCATTACAACTTGGAACTTCCAACTACACCGAGTGGTAACTTGCAAGCTAAAGGATTTAGTTCCAGTCTGTTTCATAAGGGAGTTGCTGAAGCTAGCTACGAGACACAGCCATACTACCATCTCCAAAAGAGATCATTAAAGCTACAAGAAAGAGATTTGCGGTCACTATCGTGTCCATAATGGACCACTGAAGCCAACGAAACAATCTGGCCCGATATCATGTCACAAGGGGATTACTGAAGGAAACAAACAAATTTGTTTCGCTCACGTGAATTACCAAAGCACAAAGAGATTTATTCCAGTATGGTACAACAAAGGGATTACTGAAGCAAGTGAAGTGGTTTGTTTAAAGTTCAGATCGTGCATTGATTTCTGAAGCCAAATAAAGTGATGTGTCTAAAGTTAAGATCATGCAATGATTTCTGAATCCATCAAAGAGATGTGGCTAAGTTTGTGACACAATAGTTTACTGAAGCAAATAAATCGATTAGGGGTAATGTTTTTGTCACAAGTGGCAGTTTACCATCAATTCAGAATTTTAAAAAAATGATAGCAAATTAAATCAAAATTATTAAAGTAACACTTTATACGCCGTTTAAAGTTACTTTGTAAAACACACATAATTCTGGTCAAGTGTATTAATATAAAATATATTTCCATGTGCAACATATTGTATATTATTGATTTCATTTGGTCTATTACTTATACATAAGGAATCGTATTTTGCTGTTTTGTATTGCGTTGTACAATGTTGTACTATATTGTTTTGATATTAATATATACTATTATATTTCCCTGCATTGATGTTATATTTGTATTGCTTTACTTCCAATGTATTGGTAACAAATTGGAATATTTTATATTTGAAGCCCCTTTTATGATTATAGACTACTATATTTGTTTTGTAATGTATTGCATTTGTAGTAATGCGTACATCGGCTATAACCTATTGCAGTATTTTATATTGTGGTTGTGACGTGATTTACACAGTGTTTGTGTTGTACTGATAACATTTTGTTCTCTGCTCGCATGTTCTGTCGGATGAAACTTAAAAGCAATTGCACAAGTTAGTTTTGACAGACAGAAGAAATAACGCCATAAGATTCAACAACAAGCTTCACCCATAGATCTGTTGCTAATGCGCATTGAAATATATGGGAACGACACAAGACAAATGTTACATATAGGTTAAGAAATACGGCAAGTCGAAACACTTGTAGAAAATGGCATGTCAGTTTACGGCTCTAGGCGTCACGTTCAATTGAGCACGGAAATATACGGGAATCCCGTACAAAGAAAACGGCCAGCAGCACAGCAGATTCAATTTAAGAATACGTTACTTCGCTTAACACTTAAAGTGAAATTCCCGTTAACTCAGAAAATAAGTGCCTGATGCTCCACAGATTGAAATCTCTGTCTGAAGGCAATCTGCAAAGGAACCACTTAGCAATGCCCACTTTTCCACGAGTGCCAATCGCTAAATGGCTGGTCCTGCTTTCTGGCTAAATTATAAGTTGACACAAACGTTTTGTCAGCTCCGCCATGTTCGATCTACGTTTAGATCATGGACAGCCACAAACTCCAATATTGTCAGAAACGATTAGCATCAAACTAAAGTTGTAGCCAACACTACGGGTTTATATTCTTGCAGTAGTACTTGCAACCATGGAGCATATAGTCTCAGTTCGTAAAACAAACTTGACTTGTCGTGTTTGTTTGGTGTCCCATAGGTTGGATTATTAGTTGTCAGATCAATCTTACTTGTCATCTTATATTCAATGGTATAAAAGCTTGTGGATAATTGGATGACCAAATAGCGAGTGTTACCAGACTGCTTATGATTGAATTATACTCTAAATTATATATATATTAAGATCGACGATCATGTAAGCTTTAAATGCTAGTGAACATATAATTCCGTAAGCGAAAATCTCTACACTTAAAATATATATGCTTGAAACCACCGTTCAACCACAAAAACCACAAAATACATATAAGTACATGAAATACAATTTAAAAAACTGAAATCATCAAGAAAAGATCAACACAAGGTATCAATGGTGTGGCGGAATAAATTTGCCTATCCCTATTTCTAAACTTAACTTTTGTATACATTGTTAAGTGTCAAAATGACCCGACCTTGAGCACGGCTTATGCTGCTATTTTTAGGTATCAGAGTTGGAAGTAAATAATCAGGTTGAGAACGTGTTAAAGAAAATTGCTGATGGAATCCAAACCTTTTCTAACTGGATGAATAGTTTTTCTGACTAACACTCTCACACTTGTTCATAACAAATTCATCTAATAGGGATGGACCGAAAGTACTTTTGTTGAAGAAAGTCTATATTGTATCACTTTGAATTTGAATAAAACTGGAGTCCGATTATAAAGGCGATCATTAACTTATGGTAAGTTAACTGTCTGATAAAGAAAGAATGAATTTAGAAATATTTCCTACATATTTGCTATTGATCTATGATTTGAACTGGAGAATGCTTTATGTAATTGAACCATTATTTCTTTGTTCACTAATTTAAGTACGTTGTACATTATATTTGTGAATTTTGATCGATGCTGCATTTCCTTTGCTGTGTGTGTATCGGGCTAACGAAATTGTTGCAGGCTTTGTAAATTGAAAATGTTTGTGAGAGAGAAAGGAGTTTTAGAAATGAAATATGCCTGCAATTTAGTGTTGCCTTAATTTGACATTTGCAGAGAAATGCGCACCTTTTTCACTTCAGGCTACAGTGACTACTGTACTCTACCTGATTACGTTGATATGTGCATCCCGCATATATCAGTACACATGTGCTGTAAGTTGATTCCTGTGAATTCAATTCGAAGGCCAATACCGCGGAAAATGGAGGTTGAGTTGATCTTCAGAATTCACGAAGATTATTTTGGACATTCTTCGTGGTGTGCTGAGTAGCTTCCTCCTGATATACTTGATAGTGCAAGGGAAAGATTATGACCATCGACTATAATTATTTCTAAAACTCCACTCTCATGTCTATCATGATTTGTGCCTATGAACTTGATTATATAAACATGTTCTTTTGGTTGCTGATGTCTATGCTAGGATACAGTGAACGATTATCTAGCGTTAATCAAACATTGTTCTGAAGCAAAGTAAATGCACTTTTGATTGTATTTGTTAGATGTATATTTGATTGTTGATTTAATAAATTTATTCACCTCCTTACATCTATTGATAATCATATTTTGGAGAGATAGTGTGTGGATGGGGCTCACTAAAAATAAATTAAAGACGGATTTGTCTTCTCCTTTAGTAAGACGTTTTCTACCTACGGAAACATAGTGTGACAGTAAATTTTTGTCTTAAATGTTGTGGATGAGAGAAAACGTTTACAGCGCCCGCATATCGACCAAGTGAAAGAGACGAGTGGTGTCTCCTGGAAAATTATTAATAACACGCATTAAGATTCTCATAATTTGTAATTAGTTATCGATGATTAATAATAATAATAATAACCAGTAACTAGGGTGACGTTGCGTCACAAATGGATAGCGTCAAGTCTAGAACGAAATAATATGGATATTTTTTCCTTTGTCCAGCACAAGGCGGTAACGCTGCACTTGGGTAGAATCCACACTATTTGCTGCAACTGTCTATGAATTAATTTCTATAAAATCACAGATCTCAAAATAGAAACCATATTGTTCGAATGACATTTCGGTTAGGGTGGTGAATAATTATTTCGCTGCAACAACTCATCAATCAAGAGAGACAACTCTGACGTCGCTTGGAAGCAGGATTACTGACACCGTTTCCTGAAATAGCATGCAGAGCTTTGACCGAGAATCGAATTTATGCAAATCGTAGTGACCTTGGAAAGAGACGCAACAAGCTCTTCACATCAAACGAGTTACGACCGAATGTAAAGCGCATTTGTTTCTGGAACAAATCCCATTGTTAATGCCTTGGCGTTCGGTGTCACAAAAAATTGTCGTTTCTCATGATTAACATTGCGTCACTAACCAATTACAACTCATCCATTGTCACTCTGATGGCACAATGCATGTATAGTCCGCTAAAAGGAAAAAAATGCGATTTCCGGGAACTGGTTGGAATTGTGAGTCAATCAGTCTACTATAACCGGTAGGTGAGTGATGTCCTGCTTTTTACTGATATACACGCGCGCTGAACACGAATTGTCTTTACCTGCAAGAAACCATTCTATAACGCAAACAAATAAAATGATGTATTAAATCGTCCAAAAATAAAATTAAAACAAAAAGAAAACTAGAATAAAGAAACGTCCGGAAATTCCCAAGGCTGAGTAACATTTGCACACGAAATGCTCATTGCCTTTCAGGCATGCTCTTCTATTGACACATATCCAAGTAAGGTACATTGCATGAAATGAAATGTGAATGCCTATAATATACTCACAAAAAAGGAAACTGCTCAAGAGCGGAAACACTGTGAAGGGATCTGAGAAAAGTGGTCACTGTCTTATAGTTAGTACTTAAGAAGTCACCAGCAAAATAAATATCTAAATGCAATATTTTTTTCACACAATATGAACGGTCATTTACTGTTCCACAATTACTTTCGAGACAGTTTGTAAAGAATTTCACGACCTCTGAATGAAGAGCAGCTGACATTAGTTGTAAAGAGGCGAGGTTTAAGCGCTGGTCTCGCCAGCGGGTGATCGGAGCTTGACGATTATGTGATTATGTTTAGGTAGACAGACAGACAGACAGATAGATAGATATAGATAGATAGATAGATAGATAGATAGATAGATAGATAGATAGATAGATAGATAGATAGATAGATAGATAGATAGATAGATAGATAGAATGATTGATTGATTGATAGATAGATATCCGTTTAATTACAGGTAGAATATCTATAGTAATAATAATGATTTGTTATTAAATTTATTTATATTTGCCAATTCTCTAAGACAACCTATACGCTTGCATTCATGGTCGCCAAGCTCAACACATTTTAGCTAGGCAGCGAGTGAGAACTAATCGAAAAAAATCCCCCAAGCCAGTGTAAGGTTTAAGCCTAAAACTTTCTGTATGGGAGGCTAGTGCCTATACCTTGATGTGAAGACAGCAACTATGATGAGAAAATCATCATGAAAATTTAATGGGTTTTTTATGGGTACCTGCCTTTGAAGCAAATAAATGCAATGAACCAGTCTGTGGTGGAGTAAATTTTCCTATCCCTTTTTCTAAACTTAATTATTATATAAATTGTTAAATTGTCAAAGTGAGCCGATCTTGGGTACTCCTTATGATGGTATGTATTTTGTAATTGTGAAAGTTGGAGTAAACAACTTGGGTTGAGGATATGATAGAAATTGCTGATGCAATCCAAACCAGTTCCAACTGGATGAGTAGATTTTCTGACTAATAGTCTCACATTTGTTCATAACAAATTAATCCAGTGGGGATGGACCAAAAGTTTCCTTGTTGAAGATGTAATCTATTGTATCACTTTGAATTTGAACATAACTCAAGTCTGGTCATAAAGGCGATCGTTAGCTTATGGTACGTTAACTGACTGATAAAAAAAGAATGGACTTAAAATAATTCATACATGTTTGATCTATCTATTGATCTATAATTTGAATGAGAGAATGCTTGTGTTATTGAACCATTATTTCTATTGTTCATTAATTTTCCTATGTTATATATTATACTTGTGAAGTTTGATCGATGTTATATTTCTTATGGTGTGTGTATGTGTGTGTGTGTGTGTGTGATTTGCCGTTATATCAGAATGATGCCTGTCATCTACAAACAAATGAATGATATACGAGGCCGAGAAAACTGATGGCATATTGCTTCATTTCGCTAAGCAACGGAACAATATAATGGTGTCCACATTCATATATGATGTATCTGTACATTTCACTAGTAACATATTCAGTAGCCTCTGGCTCAGATTATTCACAGTATTGAAGGTCTCACATGTTCACCTAGTGTCCTTTGTGCTGAACCTCTTGCATTTGTAAAACTCAAAGAATCCAGGATGTTCTTAAGTGCACGGCCATTAATGGTTCTCTATGCTCCACTTGCAGACTATCTCCAAGACACAAGAATAACCTCAGTGAATACACCGCTGAATGATGTATCTAAATTGCTGTCCTTGACATACTTGCTTAATTCCAAGGTGCAAAGGATGTCTCAGCAGATTGTCAGCATGCTTCCTGAACAGGCCATTTGACAGAGCTGTATAAAGGCTCAAGTGTGACCTAAGCTCATAGCCAGGAAAGATTATATTGACACCACATGAAAGACTTGTAGAGCTTCCACACTCTGGGATTTTCTCTATTCCTAAAACGAATTCTTTAATTTTCAGGAGACAGGTTTGCAAAACTTCAGCACTTGAGGTTTTCATTAGTGCAGTAAAATGCATTTTACTTAAAGCACTGCAGATTAATTGTGTGCTTTTGCAATATTCGAAGACATACAAGACGATAAGCATGACTGAAGTATTTGCAATTATGTAAGGCTTCTGTTTGTTTGATGGCCCGTGGTATAGGGCTGCAGCAGTAACTGGGTTACCCATTTTACATCAATCACTATAGGTACAACCTGTCACATAATGGCTCATGTAGCCCGCACTGACTCTTCCTCTTAAAATAGACTATATATCAGAGGTGCACAAATCTTTTAGGCCAGAGGGCCAAATTTTCATATGATAGTGCGTGGAGGGTCGCCACATGGATGGCTCATTAGAAAAATAACACAAATAATGAAATAATGTGCTTTACATTGTAATAATGGTAACATCCAAAAGTCCTCCGGGGGCCGCAGAGAGCTCTGTCTCGGACCGCGGCTTGTGCACCCCTGCTATTAATAAACCTACCTTCTAGAAAGGTTTATCCTTATTCCTGGACTGGAAACATACCTGAATGTTCCAGACAACTCACTAAACTAACCAATCAAAGTGCAGCTCAGCCACGTGAACGAATGTACCAGAAACTCACCTGTACATCATTAATCAAATGCAGATGACTGTTGAGACAACACATATTTTGGCTCCCAGTATTAATAAAGTTTACTTATACTACTAACTTTATAACCAGTTATCAGCACAGCAGGATATCATCATCTGTATATAGAACTACTGGAGGTATGTGTGATTATGCTTGCCTAACTAATATTAAAGTTCATGTTTACCTCTTGACGTTAAATTTATTTTATATTGTGATATTTTGCTTATGATATTTAAATGTATGATGACTATGTAAGTAAGCATGTTATGTCAGAGAACACATGGGGACAATTTCTTAGCCTCTGTGTATTTTATAGGCAGATTGGCTGAGACTTTATTTGAGATTTTATTTATGATACCTGAGACACTGAGTTTGTTGAGCATAAAGCTGCAAAACAGCACCAGAACAGAACCAGTTTATCCTGGATGTTGACTTTGACAAGTTTTGCACTGCAAGCAGCACCGGAGCAGAATGACCCACATGCCATGAACTGGTTTAATGGACCAAGTGAATGTTTGCTAATGACATCCATTGAGACTTAGACTGCACATCCGACATTGGAATGTATTTATAGCGTCACAACCTCACAGCTTCGGTCAATTTGTGGACAAACTCTACCAAAGTTTACTCTACATTCAGTCTTCTCTACTACTGCTACTATAAATTCATTTATAGTTCAGTCATGCGAATAAACTAAATAACTACCACAGTGCCATAGGACTCAAATGGACATCCTCTTATGACACCACATGGTCGTGATTATGAACTTAATACTAATCATAACTGTTGAACTACTTGCTGTATGTAAACCATGCTGTCTTAAGTTACTTATTGTTGAATACGATACACGACCACTCGTTTTAGCGTGATTTACATGTTATTTGTTGTAATCTGTCACCAGCATATACTTACTATCCTGGCTTTATGTATCAGGGGCTCGAACTATCTTCTAGGACTATCACACTTCTATTCGACATTATCTATTATTCATCTTTCTAATACCTAATACGTGTGACCAGCCAGAAGGTGTGTTTTGGGGATTAGCCTAAGGTTACAGCTGGCCCAGGATGGTACAGAATTAACATCTTGCCCATCTCCCAGAGAAACGTCACACACCTATATCTTTGTTGGTTTTCTGTTATTTGCGGATGTACTTCTTAAACATGTCTGGATTTGTTTCACATTTTCTGACTACTGTTAAGCCAAGAGTATTACAGTGCCTTTTAGGAGTGGTTGTAATAATAGTTAAGAAGCTATGTTGATATTTACTAGTTTCAAATAGGTCTGATGCTGAGAGAGAGAGAGAGAGAGAGAGAGAGAGAGAGAGAGAGAGAGAGAGAGAGAGAGAGAGAGAGAGAGAGAGGAAGAATTATTTTGGATAGATCTGATAATGTGAGTTGTCAGGTTTAAGTACAAAGATGTAAGCTAGGTTCTGGTTTTAATTTAATATGTTTTGTTAGTTTGATTTTTTCTATGTTTATGGGAAAGTTTCGTTATAACTGCAAACACGCTATAAATAGCATTGTTCTATATCACCAAAGCAAAGCCGAAATTCGATCTGATGGTGTATAGGATCTAATAGTTGCAAGTTTGATTTATGGGTATATCTGGACTTCATATATGATCCATATCTAATTCACCTATAAAGAGTGTGGATTGGACAAGGGCTCTGTATATGTTAACCGAAGCAATTCCAGCAGTATGAGTAATAATACGTAAATAGTTTAAAGCTTGTGACAAAGGCCTTGAGGCGTTAAATATTATTTTGAAATATATTTCTTCCTCGACAGGATATTCTTCAGGTACATCCTGTTCCTGAATACAAATGTCAGAAAGGCTGGTCCCTCAAGGGCTTAAATTTATCAGAGAAAAAATAATGAGAAAAGAAAGAAGTCAACCTTTGTGTACAGCTTAGGAAAAAAATTAGTGGAAAGAAAGAAAGGTTGAAAGAAAGAAAGAAAGTTTGAAAGAAAGGTTGAAAAAAAGAAAGGTTGGAAGAAAGAATGAAAGAAAGAAAGAAAGAAAGAAAGAAAGAAAGAAAGAAAGAAAGAAAGAAAGAAAGAAAGAAAGAAAGAAAGAAAGAAAGAAAGAAAGAAAAAAGGTTGATAGAAAGAAAGAAGGAAAGAAAGAAAGAAAAAAGAAAGAAAGAAAGAAAGAAAGAAAGAAAGAAAGAAAGAAAGAAAGAAAGAAAGAAAGAAAGAAAGAAAGAAAGAAAGAAAGAAAGAAAGAAAGAAAGAAAGAGGGAGAGAAAGAAAGATCAGTTTTGGGAAATCAGTTATTGCTCTATAAAATAAATGAAAACGTCTTTGCACATAAAAAAGGAATGGTATGTCACCAGACAATTTTGTCTTTGATACTACTCTTTCATTTTGTCCATGCCGTAGAGTTGTTATTGTCTTTCGACTTCGCTTGCACTCAGAAGTCTGCTGAAGAGAGATTGAATGCTAAAGACAAATATTGGCTAGTAAAAATATCGACATGGTTTCTCACGATCAGGCTTAGTTGCCTACGTGATCGTCCATGTTTCTGCATTTTGTGCTGACAGGAACCGGAAGTCGTGACCAAAATTACTCTTTTCAGTAATTTCCAGATCGATGGTGTAAACGTAACTGAATTCAACGATTCGCTTTCGATAGGAATAGAGAATGAGCGTACATTTTCTGTATGCAGTTTATGATTGGAAAATAAATCTTCCTAGAATTATATAGAGTTAGCTCTAAAAGTGACAAATATGTGTAATCTCATTTTGAGGTAGGTGTTCCATGATTAGTTCTAAAATATTTCAATTATGCATTCCATAATGCAGTCAATAGATATCAAGAACAAACTCATTATAACATTGAATCTACACTGTCTAAATAAACTGACACACTGAAACTATCTATCTGTCTATCTATCTATCTATCTATCTATCTATCTATCTATCTATCTATCTATCTATCTATCTATCTATCTATCTGTGGCGGAGTAAATTTACCTCTTCCTATTTTAAAATTTAATTATTATTACTATTATTATTATGATTCTTCTTCTTCTTGTTATTATTATTACCATTATTATTATTAGTAGTAGTAGTAGTAGTAGTAGTACTATTACTATTAAAATATTAGAATGAAAACTGTTACATATTAAGTTCATCTTGTCTTTACTGCAATACTTTCTTCACTTAATTAACTAATTCATTAATTGCAATTAATACACTAATATACACCTATTAAATATTCTTTACTTAATCCATATATTTCCACTCTCTCCGCTTTCTAATAACAACCTGCCTCAAAATAAACAACAAAACAACAGCGACAAAACATAGTGATAAACAACAACAATACTAACACAACAATGATCGACGCGTGTTCCAAAACCTTATCTAAATACGAATAATCGGCATATGGTTAAAATCCAGAATCATTACATTTGTCTATATCTACTATGCTTTCCTTACTTTATCACCTTTCACTTTTAGCCTAAATCTAATGTTTGTTTTCACAACATACTAATGCAGTTTTATCATCGCACCTAAAATAAATGTCATGATATTTTTTATTATTATTTATAACTCTCCAATCCTTCCCATTGTTTGTGGAAAGAATACGCGGACTAATATCTGCCGTAAAAAAAATAAATAAACAGCAGAAAGTAAGATTACACACAAACATTATTTTTGAAAGCTATCTAGTATATAATGTATAAGCAAAGGGAGACTAGTCATTACGAATATCCACTTTTCTCAGAGGAAATTTCGCGATGCGACCAAAAATTAACCTAAAGGACCAAGACATCTGTTTTCTTCAAATACTTCATGTTCAGTCTCACCGCAAAAGAAATGACATACGAAGAAATTAATTGTCAAAATTACTTAATATTCGTCAAAAGTTTAAAAGAATACCTGACGTAGTTAAGGCTCAGTCTGGACTGCTGCACAAATGCGCAATATTCCTAAAATAGTTAATATTTAATTAAACTCCAAAAGAAATGGCGGAGGTGTGCGGTTCACGTGACGTCTAGAACTAGAAAAAAGCACGTGCCTATTTCTGAACGTTTAGACAAAGCGGGATCGACACAGACAATAATTTTGGAATTATTATTTTTTTTTACTTCAATGCAAAACGCAGATTTTACAAGAGTGCAACTGCACTAGCAGTATATATTTTATTTCTTCCCCAAACTCACGTTTTCTACTGAAAAACAAATATTGATTTAGAGACACAAATGCTATAGAAAAAGTTCTCCCTCACTGATGTACATTCTCAAGTGTTAAGGCTGTATCGACTGGAAAACAAGTTAGTAAAAATTGAAGCTTAATTTTACACCATGCTATTTTTCTGAAAGCGATTAACAGAACCAAAATAGACCTCTGGAAACCTCCAACACAACAGCTAAAGTAAATATTATTCCCATAGGTTTCTTCTAGTGCAACCCTAAAAGCCTGCATCGTGTCGTTCAGATATCTAGTATTTCGTCATGATGGATTTCTTCCCCCTCTCACCCCCTGCCAAATACGTTAAACGAATTGATACATAAGAACGCTGATATATTTTCTCGGTTATTCATATTAAAACACACGATAAGTTTGTCACATTAAAATATTGAAACACCCTATGCGTTTTGGCATACAAAGTACAGTCACAGAAGAAGTGAGAAAAAACTGATATATTAAAGCACCGCCTGACGGTAAAATTACTGATGCACCAAACATTAACACTTTTCAGCATACTGATACACATTTTGTTGCCGGGGTTGGAATCAATGGACCCTAATTATGCCTCTGTTACTGGAGCAATACTTAAGGAAGTTTCTTTCAAGGACTGTCTTTGCACTTTGTTATTTAAAACTGATGAGAGCACATTTCATTTTGTTCAAATGAATTTGCTTCAGAATCTGTGTTCCTAAATGAAACAATATATATATGTATGTGTGTGTGTGTGTGTGTGTTTGTTATATATGTTGATGAATATTACATGGACTGTCTTTCGTGCTTGCTAAATATGGTAATTTGCGTCATTCTCGTTGCTCAGCATAGAAACCAATTACACCCCTTCAGTAGGAAAATTTTCTTCTGAGAAATTTAATGAATGGAATTAAAACATAACAAGAGGCAAGTCTACTTTGCTATCCAGCATCTGAAACTCATGCTACTGAGCATAATATGCCAGGACCAATAATTCCGTACTTCGAGTTTTTCTTGGAGTGGCGCTGCTGTACAGCAGAAGGAAATAACGGGAAAATTTCGCTCTATGCTTGCTGTGGGACGCGCTAGATGCTATTTCACTACCCTGCCGGACAGATGTGGCAGAGAGTATTTCTCCTACTTTACCAGACCGGTCACCTAGAATGTATTTCATTGGACATCCTTGTTCAAATTCAAGCCTGTATCACTGGCATTTTGTTGTGGTCATTCTGTTTCCTGCGTCTCAAGAAGCTGTAATCTTGGGGAGGTACATGGAGCCCGTTCTTCCACTTTTGAGATCATGTTCGTCATCTTCCACTTTGAGATCATGTTACTGCAGCTGTGCTTTTCTGTCATCGACTTCTGAATAGCTACAAACCAGACGTTCTTTTGACTTTCGACGAATCTCCAGACTGGTCTACAATCTACCTCTGACTGCATATAACGTTTCTCTTTGAATTACAGCTGACTTTGGCGTCTTCACCTAGCTCTTACTAACTGAAAGAAATCCCGGTCTGCTCTAATGTTTGAAGGAAGTCATATTACGACTCGTTGTCAACAGCCATCTTTGGACGTCGACCGAGTTACCAAAGTGCTAGACATCAGTCACATTTATTGTTAGCACCCTTCTGACTGGTATTGTCTTTGGAAAACCAATTAATCGTTTAAAATACAGTCGTATATCTAGCTTAGTTTAAAAATATGCGAAATGGTATTAATAATGTGCTTTGCCTAAGTGAATTGTGTTAAGTGCTTCATAGTCTACTAGCAGTGCAAAATCCATTTGGTCATTAAATATAACCTTACTCTTATTATTTTGAACACAAACTGGTAAATTTCACTCTTCAATTAAAAGCAAACTTTTAATATCTGACGATCAACAGAACCAACGTAATTCATTTCAGTTTGAATATTTCGCGTATTCATTTACTTTGTTGTTCATAACTCTATTAAAAAAAATGTTTTAAGTAAAAATTAAATACATATTAATTTAAGCATTATTAGCACTTTAAATATATATATTATGTGAATTAACCGGTGAAAAGTGCAATTATATTTAGAAGAATAAGACAAAATGTGTGGAACATATAATTATTGTTTGTATTTATGAAAGTAGTAGTAATAGTAGTATCGGTAGTAGTAGTAGTGTGGTGTGTGCGCGCGTTTGTGTGTGTGTGTGTGTGTGTGTGTGTGTGTGTGTGTGTTTGCTTTGTGAATTACTTCAATCAATGTGCGGAAGATTTCAAGACAAGATTTCGGGCCCAGAAATATGATGCTAGACTGAAGGGGACTTAATTCTATTAACTGACTTTAGGGCGGTAACATTTGTTTTTTCTCATCAAATCGATGTTAGTATTCTATGACTATTCCCCCTTCTCCAAAATCCAACCAAGAACTGTGATAATTTATAGATCTTCACCAGGATTTCCAGCCTCTAAGATGCTTGTTTGTTTGCTTGTCTGTCATGCAAGATTCCTGGCTGCGAGAACGTCTATTCCCATGAGTACTGTATCTCATTTGGTTGAGGAGTGAAGGTTGGTCCCTGTGGGCAGCATTGTATTCTGACTGTTTAATGTCTTTTTAGTGACTGTTGCTTTTCTTTTTACTATAGTTGTGCAGTTAATTTATTTTTAGTATTGCTGTCTTACCTAGATATTGATTCCAAATTAATTATTCTACTCACCTTGTTTTTTTCATTAATTAAGCAGTTTAGCCTTTCCACTTATCAAGAACTAACATTGTCTTATATTGCTGAGATGGAAACTGTGGTAATTAAGAAGAGAAAAACACATAAAATATCACGCTTAGGGCAATCGCAATCACAGATATGTTTAGGATAGATTAGAAGGAAAGAAAGGAGAAAAGAAAAAGAAACGAAATAAGGAGAAAAGAGAGAGGACAAAAAGAAGAGAAGGAGAGGAGAAAGAGAGATAGAAAAATGAAGCGGCGCAGGAGAGAAAGATAAGTTTAGAAAGAGAAGAGAGTTGGGAGAATAGAAAAGAGACAAAAGAAATAGAAAGAGACAAAAGCTAAGTTTAGAAAGAGAGAGAGTTGGGAGAATAGAAAAGAAGCCCTAGAGTTTAAAAGAGGGTTATAATTTGAGCATAACGATTTAGAGAATTAGATCTAAAGGAAACAGATATAATTTAGAGAATTAGATCTAAAGGGAACAGATATGATTTAGAGAATTAGATCTAAAGGGAACAGATATGATTTAGAGAATTAGATCTAAAGGAAACAGATATAATTTAGAGAATTAGATCTAAAGGGAACAGATATGATTTAGAGAATTAGATCTAAAGGGAACAGATATAATTTAGAGAATTAGATCTAAAGGGAACAGATATGATTTAGAGAATTAGATCTAAAGGGAACAGATATGATTTAGAGAATTAGATCTAAAGGGAACAGATATGATTTAGAGAATTAGATCTAAAGGGAACAGATAAAGAGAGAATCTGACTGAAAGCTTTCCATCGTGCAGTTCCAAACACAGACGTTTTAAGACGAAACAAATTCGGGCCCCAAAGCAAACGACGTGGGACTTAATTAAGTAATTGACTATTGTTCTCCTAACTAAACCTGGTCACCATCACCATGACTGAAAATGTATTTCTTTAAGTCAGCATACCTTGCCACCATACATCAACAGAGTGCAGTGTATTCCTTACACTTACACACTACGGTTGATACATTTTGTGTCTATCATGGTCATAGCAGTTTATAATAAATAAACCAGGAGATTCAGGTAAAACAAGCAGAGGCTGCTTATTCTCTGTAAAATATAATCAGGGAACAAACGCTAAGCTTCGAGTTTATTCATCTTTAACTCCATTCTCTCTTTACATTCAAGTCTTAATTTACAGTTTCCTGCACTAGTATTTATTAGCCTGACATGCACACAGCATAATAAATACAGCATAATAGTTTTATGAGCAGGTTCACTAGAAACAATGTCAAATATTTAGCATACAATATATACGCATCATAGTTCACAATTTAGAAACATAATAGTTTACTCACATAATACATCTCAATGTAAAACACAAGTATAATATATCAATAGCAAAATGCACGAAATATTTCAAAGTCCATTCACTCTAAATCAGTCAGTTAACTCACCATCTAACAGCCACCTTAAATGATCGGACTTCTTGCCACACCAAATTCAAGTGATTAGACAATAGATATCTCACTGCAGGTAAACTTTTTATATCAGCCCATTGGTTGGTCTCATCCCCGTCAATCTTAACCATTGGATAATAAAAACTACTCATCCAGTTGGAAAAGGTTTGGATTGCATCAGCAATTTCTAGCATATTCTCGAGTTGTTTACTCCAACTCTGACACATACAAAAATACCATCATAAGGAGTGCCCATGGTCAGGTTACTTTGACAATTTAACAATTTAACAACTAAGTCTAGAAATAGGGAAAGGAAAATTTACTATGCCAGAGCATGATAATAAATAACAGTGCATCCTTAAACTTCTGTCCTATGATGCTTTAATTAATCAGAAAAAATGCCAGAACTAAATCTCCTATAAAACTTTGTATTTTACACATACACTACCCTCACGACTAAATGCCAAAACACTTTATAATATATAAATATTGCAAGACTTTAAGAAATCTTGCAAAAAACAAACTGAGAGATTATGAGAATGTTAATTGCTACATTAAAACACTTTGGATCCAGTGTCTTTAATCCTACAAGCAATCACTGAATTTATCTAACAAACTTTTCATACCGTAAATGTGTAACTGACAAAACAGAAGATACATATAAGCACTGACCGCTATTTCAGTTTGTATCCCTTTATCCTGACTGTTTCATCAGAGATGGTAATAAGATGCAATATATATTCCTACTTTAAAATTAGTCATCATAAAGAAAGGAGGTTAATTTTTGGAATGATTCTAAATTGAAATTACTCTACAGAGCATGAGGTGTACTGTTTTTAGGTTACAATAGTCACATTACACGAAATATAACACTATGAGTTAGAATGATTCTATTTTGAAATTAGCTACACTGCAGAGTACAAGGTATGCTAAAATATCACATTACAAGGAATACGATGATTCTTTATCTTTGGTCGGTTCGCATTACAGCAGTCTGTACAAGTTTCAAACTAGTCACTATGGAGATAACTGGGTACAATTACTGTAACTATAAATATCAGTTCTGATGCTGCAATCAGGATACAGTGGCCATAATCTAAAAATAGCCTCCACATTAAACAGAGAAATAGTTTGCTATTATAACAACAACAACAAATAATGGTACAATTGATTTTAAATGAAAGATAGACCACCATACAGAAAACAGTAAAAGTTTGCTATTTTGAGAAAAAAGCATGATACAATTGATTATAAATGGAAAATATCAACCATACAGAATGCAGTAAAGTGATTCAGTTTTGAAAGAAAATTATGGAACAATAATTGTAAATAAAATAGGTACCGAACCCAGAACATGGCAATGAAAATGTAATCACAATCACAATTTGTTTCGTAATACTGAAAACATAGAGCATTGATCCAATTAGGAATCAGTCCCTATTTATAGAAACAATGTACAATAATTCACTCTTTCAAATGTCACTTTGTACATGATAGGGTACCTTTATTGCGAACCTGCACAGACCAGACTACAATGCTTCAAGTTATAACTTGATTTCTTTGCAGATAAATGGGTGTACTGGTCTTATAGTTGGCTCCAGCTCTCAATTTCCTCATATGTGAATGTAGAGAACTGGAGACTATCGTGGATACAAAACAAATCCGTACCAGATACACATGTGTCCAAAGCAATTATGGAATAGAAAATATGCTTCTTAGTATGTGTGAATCTGTGTGCTGCACGTGTACTTAGTGTGTCATAACTGTATATGTATGTGTATATGGTGTGTCATATGTGTATGTATGTGTCTATAATGTGTCATACTTATATGTATGTGTCTATAGTGTCATACGTGTATGTATGTGTATATAGTGTCATATGCGTATGTATGCATAAGTGTGTGAGTGAGTGTTGCTCACTGTATCGTTGTCTAATTATAAACTCTTGCTTGTCTGTGGAATCTTAGACAAAATTATATATTATTCCCATCAAAGGTACTCGTACACTCCAACAAAGACCCTCGTAGACTCCCGCAAAGACACTCGTAGACTGATGCAATTTTTTCGCAAATCGTGTTGATTCAAAGTGACGCCCGTTTGACATAGCCCTGCACTGAGGAATAGCACTTTTTCATAATAAGCAATCTTGCAGCGAAGCGAATATTGCCAGTTAGCACAGCACCAGAAACTCACACTTCAACAGCTACTTAATCACACATGAGAACATTTCGAAACTGATTAAACAAAGCAAATGTGCTATCAAAGATGTATTTAATTTCTTTTTTTCTCCGTCTGCGATTCTCTAAACGGAAACACTTCTGTGCAGCTCAATAAAACAGCATCTCAGTGCACAGAAAAATGAATTTCAGCAAAACTATTCGTTTCGAATGTTGTAGGAGTTAAATAATTTTTTGTTATGTTCCTGGTAACCGCGTGGAAATTGGTAAAAGGCAACAAAAACGAAGAAATGTTTCTTTTTCCGTGATTCCTCGCTATACATGTTTTGCTATGTAGTGCCAAAATATCTTACTACAACCACACAACAGAAACTGCACATTGTCACGTGAGCAAGTAATACAAACGAGAATTTTAAGAAATTTTAAGAAATAAGCAACAGAAAAATGTCAAGAGCAATAGTCTCCTTCCTATCGTCGTGGTGCGAATGATTGTTAAATCCTCTTTCTCAAAGTCATTTATATCAGTGGCTGTTACGTTTCCAGTATTTATTTAAAGACCCTGCTTAGGAAATTATAGAACTTTAATTTACTATTTAAATTAATTCCCTTTCGTTTAACCTAAACAGACTGGTTGCTCAAATCATCATTCGACTAAATTAAAAATGCATCTTTGTAGTCTAGATCACAGATTTACGAAACTGATAATTTGCGTACATTAGCTAGATTGGAAATCGTTAAAAACTCTCTTAGATTCATATGCATTCATTACGTCATTCGTTTAGCTCAGACAGCCCCCATCCAATCCGCATTTGGTCTATATGCATACAATTTACTACAAAAAGAGGTTCTTAACAAAATGAAATAGATTTAATAAGTTTAACAATTAACAGCAACGATTATTCCGAGCGCGATGTCTTAAATTCTATTCAGAATTCTACCGTCCTGGTTAAAAGTCTTAACGAGAATTTCTTTGCCTTGCCAAATAGTCACTTGATTCTGGACCCTAGTAGATATACTTAACTACACTCTTGGTCGCATGTGGGGTTCAACTGGTTAGAACTTGTCCACATCCTTTGGCTCATCGTCAGTACTGCATAGCATAACAGTCAATCGTCCACTCAATTACTGCATCGCTAATGTACTTGCGACGAATCGTTAACCGTAGTTAACACGAGGTACTTCTGCATAGTTCACGTATGGGTCATGAAGACACCCGAGTCGGTGTACGACTCAAGAAGTACGAAGGTAGAGAGGAGTAACATAAGAAGAACCCGGCTGAAACAAAGGATTTTGGGCTCTGTAACTATTTGCGTCTATATTCGCAAAACCCAAGCACATGTTTCTTTGTTTAAGGTTCTGAATTTAGAATCTTTGACTATCGTGTCGTTTACAATTCAAATATGGTTATATTTAAATATACATTGTGGTTCACGTGTGTGTTACATATAACGTTACACGAACGTATGAATTCTCAAATATTTACAGCATTAAAAATTAGAATTCACACAAAGGATTAATTCAAAATGAAGCATGAATGCTTTACAATTTTACACGAAAAATTATATGCAAGAACAATTTGAATTACAAAGAAGAATTCGCCACGTGCACAGACATACTGGCGGCACTAGTGAATTTAAGATTTATATAAATTAAAGATAAGAAAAAGTTACAATAATTTATATACAATAACTTTTAGATTTGTCCCTTTACATCGAAACACGTGCTTTGGCTAAAATAGCGCTAAGCTGCACAAAATACATACATCAATTCAATTACAAAATACAATCAATAAATGCAATAGATACTGTAAGAAGTAGACGTGTTATTGTTACCTCTTCAAAGTAGATTTTACTGCTCTAGCGCGGGTTCATCTTCGACTCTCTTACGACTCTGGTATGGCGGCGGGACGGAGCTATGTTAAAGCTGCCTGGTGTGTCTGCCGGTCTGGAAGTGAGTGAGAATTTTGGCGCGTTATGATCGTATTTTAGGAAACTGCATTGAACGCATCACGTGACCGTTCACGTGGTATGTTTGATCTCGAAGGTGCTGGACACTGGCCTAAAGTTATGCAACAATCTGACCTTGCTAGCGATACTGATGTATCACGGGTGAATTTCAACAAAGGTCCGTTCAAAAATTTAATTTTGAAACGAGCAATTGGGTCACGAGGTCATGACACAGAATTTGTCACAGATCGTCACACCCCCTTGCTTTTGAGGCGTTTATCTTACCAAAAGATAAATGCCTCCTACAAATTATGTGTTATAAAATGTAGAAGTGCAAAATGAAGAAAAAATTTACAATTAAAAAATTTCAACATAACCAGAAATAATGTAACGCGGCAGAGAAATCAACTCTAGATTAACGGCACTCTCATACAATATTTCTCACTTCAAGAAATCAAAGAAAAATGATTTAAGAAAAAAATCAAATAAAATGATTTAAGAAAAGGTCCAGTCTAATTTAATAGACATCCATCCAACGGAATAACATGTTCTGAAAATTTCACTATCTGTCCCAATAATCAATAGTTCACACACAACCTAGTTTGATCTAACCAGATTATTCAGAATAGAAATCCAACATCAACTAATTCCACTGAATACGTATCCAACAATAGTGTGATCAAAAAAATTGACTTCCAATGAACAACACTATCAATATGCAGGTTATGAAAAGTTCCAGATATTGATTTCCTGTATCAACCAAATATCAGAGTTTGTGAATTACCAACTCAAATGAACTATCTATCAGTCCACCTGTCATATTCAGAGTTACAACACTAACACAATTCAATCAGTGTTATAGCTAGTCCCAAGTTTTTATGAAATGTCCAACATATTTTTACAATAACAGCTACCAACTACTGTACAACAAGAAAATAATGAAAATTCAAAGAAGGTATCAAATCCTCATTTCTACTGCTGCACTATCTTCGTAGTTCTATCCCAACCCCAATACACGTCGTCGCCCATGTGTGTCAACATGTCTATGGCATGACAACTGTATTCTTTCTTTCTTACTCTGTTCGTCAGAATGTCACTGTGAGGTGCAATATATTGCATGTCAAGTTTAGACTTTTCATTTCTCGTCCGGTAAGTACGTCCTTGAAGTGTTTTATCTCTTTCAAAACTCTCCAAAGTACTTGTCAAGTTTAAAATGTTTCTGGTAGTGTCAGTTTCTGTATGACTGGTCTCTACCCCATCTAACAGTTTCAAACTTCTCGATACGTTTCGTATCCTGTCAGTGTCACTGTGGCATTGACTATGCGAAGTCTGAATTTCAAATCTATCGCTCTTAGCCTTGTCACTGAACTCACGCAAATGGAAATTTGCTCTCTTGGTGTTTCGTGCATTTGTAGTTACGTCATTGTGTACACATTGAACGTCTCTAGTTCGCATGCACTCAACGTCTTTTGTCGGAATGGCGTCAGATCTACTATGGGTCCATTTCGCATCTAGTCTAACGTCATAGGTTCGCAAATGTGCTCTGTCGTGGCTACCAGTCTCTCTGAAGTACCTGAATTGCAACACTAGCGTCCCCTCTAAATCTGGAGGTTCCGTTCTCCTGATCTTATCATAGACTGAAGTGAAATACCTCATCCCACTAGTTGTTTTCTGTTTTAACCCATTCACAACTAGGTGTTTGACTGTCATTATGTCTGTCAGCTTGTCTCTCTCCCTGACAACATAAGTCTGTGTCTCTTTTGTGACTCTAGAATTGTCTAACTCTCCACTCGAGTATTTTCTAGTCACTGTGGGGTCAGACTCACTCGCTAGCAAGTCAGATTCCTGTGGTTGTATGAACAAGGGTTCTGTCTTAAACTCCCCAAGAGTTACTGATTGTCTCCCCTGGACCATACCGTTTATTGAACTAACATAATCTGTCTCCACCGACTTAGTTAATTCAATGTGTCTCCTCATCAAATCGTCAGAATCTATGATGGAAATTCTGTCAGTTTCAGTCACTAACTGGCAGTGAATGTTACCTGTCACAATGAATAACATCACCATGTCTATTCTCTGTGTGTTGTAGGCTACACTCCCACTGTTCCCTCTATCATAAATTTCTGCATCTGATGTCAGTAACAGCCCTGATGCCCCACCTACTCTGGTTATCAGTCCGTCACTCCGGTTTTCATTGTCTATCGATCTAGTTCTGTCACTCATTTGTACTGTGTCTTTGATCAATTTGGGATTACACTCCGTACTAATCATTAGTGAACCAAGGAACATATCAGTTAATGAAACCCCCTCCTCCTTACTTCCACTTGTCTCCGTTTTTGGTACGTACTCATGACATTCCTTTATCTCAACAGGTGAGTCAATAAAGGTAGTCCATGTACCGTGGCTTCTGTCTACGTCACTAATTCCGTTAAGTGATTTATCTGCAGACGGTTCTGCCATGTCTCTGACAACAGCGTGCATACACGTCAGTACACATGCATTGTTATCGTCGACCGTCCCTGTACAGTTTTCGACTATATCTTCTTCCATGTCACGTTTGGAAAAGAACTCTGTCTCAGCTCTGACAACTGTCATGTCATGTGAAGTAAATGAACTTATCATAGGCACATTGTCTCCGTCTGTAATGCTACCTATACTGTCATCTGGATCAAATACTTCTGTTCCCCTGGCTATCAATGTGTTAGCACTCGAAACCTCGCATAACGCAATAATCTTGTGTTCCAAAATTACGTCATGACTCACGTCAATCATCGGAGATCGAGATCTACCGATGTCAGTCTTCGTAGCGAGCACATTCTCTCTTAAACTAACAGTTCGGTCAGTAAACTCAGTCGATGTGTCACTGCCCTTCGACGATACACAACTGATAGAGTCCGTTTCTATCTTCTCATGCATATTTGTCCTGTCAGAAAAATCAGTCACTGTGTTGCTAGAAGTTTCATCACACCTTAACGGTACACAACCGATAGAATCTGTCTCTATCTTATCATGCGCATTCAGTCCGTCAAACAAGGTGTCACACGTACACGGCGGTGTATGTGTTCGTCCAAATTCTACACGTGTTATTAAGTCCTTAACAACAGTGTCTTTTCTTGTCTCTGTTTCAAGATCAAGCTTTGGTGTACTAACTGTTTCTGTAAACTGGTTAGCATGTTGAACTGTAATGGTTTTGTCAAAACATTTGTTTTCGTCTATTTCGTCTGCTGTGCTTGGTAGCGCGACTAATTTCTGTGTGTCAGTCTCCACGCTCGCGGTGTTTGACCTCGGCAAGTCAAAGTTCACGGCCTGACCTTCCTGTCGTAATTTGTCAACAGTACCGTCTCTTTCCCCAGCAATTTTAGATTCTGTTTTGATTTCTGTCCACAACCATTCTAATTCTAGACTTTCTTTCCTTTCCATAAGCACTAGCCTCTCTTTCTTCAACTTTCTAATTTCGAACGTTAGGTCTCGCATTTCAGCCTCCCCTTCCCCTTTGAATCGGAAATCTTTATCACACAACTGTTTTGCTCGTGAGCTTATTGAAGATCTAATTTCTTCCCTGTGTTCTATTTCCTTTTCATTGAGTGCAAGTAAGGCAAAATTACGTAGCTGTTCACTTTCGTATCTTAGTGATATGCCAACCTTCTGTTCGCGTTTTAGAATCTCCACGAGCTGTAAGCTCCCCATCCGTTCATCGACCCTTAGATCTATCAAAGTCGTAAGGTGATCATCTTCTATCTCTATCCGTTCCATTGCTAACGCGCCATCGAGTTTTATTCGTTCTAACTCTTTCACGTGTTCCTCTCTCCTGTCTAGTTCAGTTCTCACGAAGTTCATTACCTCGTCTTCCGTTCGGTATCCGATTAAGGAACCTATCTCTCTCAGACTCGCAATAGTCTGTTCGAGATCCGAAGTGTCCATCTTATTTATTTAGCGCGTCTGGCTACAATAAATATCTCACGTGATTGTGTATCTAACCGTAGGCGATAAAACTCCGCTTTTATCCCACAATAACTTTTAGGCTACGACCTTACAAAAATTATTGAATTTATTCAGAACACCTTCTGAAATAAATTACGCGTTGGTTACACGTTCACCTGCTTGGTTACAATCTGTTGTCTCCAAGGCTTCCGTAATGTCACGGCTCCAACCATACAACATTACACATTATACTTAGCACCCTAAATATAATAGTCCGAAGTCTGTTACTACCGATAACTCTCCTAGCTGGCGGTATAACACGTCGACTTCTCACAATGAAGTATCCAGTAACACAATACTAAATAAATCATTAATAGCTAACATAATGCTTAACTACGCTTAAACATATATTAACTAACATGCACGCTACTCTGCAAAAGAATACATGCACATGTCACAACAAAAGCAAGATAAATATTTCAACAATCCTGAATCAATAGAATATTGGCAATTCTCAGTTCGTTCGTTCGTTTCTAGGTTTATGATACGCCCTATGTATAAAAAATGTTACAATTTAATACATATCAATCCGCGGACGAGGCACCACTTGTTACGTTTCCAGTATTTATTTAAAGACCCTGCTTAGGAAATTATAGAACTTTAATTTACTATTTAAATTAATTCCCTTTCGTTTAACCTAAACAGACTGGTTGCTCAAATCATCATTCGACTAAATTAAAAATGCATCTTTGTAGTCTAGATCACAGATTTACGAAACTGATAATTTGCGTACATTAGCTAGATTGGAAATCGTTAAAAACTCTCTTAGATTCATATGCATTCATTACGTCATTCGTTTAGCTCAGACAGCCCCCATCCAATCCGCATTTGGTCTATATGCATACAATTTACTACAAAAAGAGGTTCTTAACAAAATGAAATAGATTTAATAAGTTTAACAATTAACAGCAACGATTATTCCGAGCGCGATGTCTTAAATTCTATTCAGAATTCTACCGTCCTGGTTAAAAGTCTTAACGAGAATTTCTTTGCCTTGCCAAATAGTCACTTGATTCTGGACCCTAGTAGATATACTTAACTACACTCTTGGTCGCATGTGGGGTTCAACTGGTTAGAACTTGTCCACATCCTTTGGCTCATCGTCAGTACTGCATAGCATAACAGTCAATCGTCCACTCAATTACTGCATCGCTAATGTACTTGCGACGAATCGTTAACCGTAGTTAACACGAGGTACTTCTGCATAGTTCACGTATGGGTCATGAAGACACCCGAGTCGGTGTACGACTCAAGAAGTACGAAGGTAGAGAGGAGTAACATAAGAAGAACCCGGCTGAAACAAAGGATTTTGGGCTCTGTAACTATTTGCGTCTATATTCGCAAAACCCAAGCACATGTTTCTTTGTTTAAGGTTCTGAATTTAGAATCTTTGACTATCGTGTCGTTTACAATTCAAATATGGTTATATTTAAATATACATTGTGGTTCACGTGTGTGTTACATATAACGTTACACGAACGTATGAATTCTCAAATATTTACAGCATTAAAAATTAGAATTCACACAAAGGATTAATTCAAAATGAAGCATGAATGCTTTACAATTTTACACGAAAAATTATATGCAAGAACAATTTGAATTACAAAGAAGAATTCGCCACGTGCACAGACATACTGGCGGCACTAGTGAATTTAAGATTTATATAAATTAAAGATAAGAAAAAGTTACAATAATTTATATACAATAACTTTTAGATTTGTCCCTTTACATCGAAACACGTGCTTTGGCTAAAATAGCGCTAAGCTGCACAAAATACATACATCAATTCAATTACAAAATACAATCAATAAATGCAATAGATACTGTAAGAAGTAGACGTGTTATTGTTACCTCTTCAAAGTAGATTTTACTGCTCTAGCGCGGGTTCATCTTCGACTCTCTTACGACTCTGGTATGGCGGCGGGACGGAGCTATGTTAAAGCTGCCTGGTGTGTCTGCCGGTCTGGAAGTGAGTGAGAATTTTGGCGCGTTATGATCGTATTTTAGGAAACTGCATTGAACGCATCACGTGACCGTTCACGTGGTATGTTTGATCTCGAAGGTGCTGGACACTGGCCTAAAGTTATGCAACAATCTGACCTTGCTAGCGATACTGATGTATCACGGGTGAATTTCAACAAAGGTCCGTTCAAAAATTTAATTTTGAAACGAGCAATTGGGTCACGAGGTCATGACACAGAATTTGTCACAGATCGTCACAGTGGCAATGATTGCCATAGTGCGAATGATGATTGTTAAATCCTCTTTCTCAAAGTCATTTATATCAATGGCAATGATTGCCTTGGTGCGAATGATGATTGTTAAATCCTCTTTCTCAAAGTCATTTATATCAGTGGCAATGATTGCCATGGTGCGAATGATTGTTAAATCCTCTTTCTCAAAGTTATTTATATCAGTGGCAATGATTGCCATGGTGCGAATGATTGTTGACTCCTCTTTCTCATAGGCACTTATGTCAGTGGCAATGACTGCCATGCTATCTAAATCAAGTGCCGATATGATTTCAATTGAAGTGTCAACCTATCATGTGCATACTTCTCCGAAACAATGCCGATTAACCCCAAATCGCGAAGCAGCTCTGTGTTAATTGTTGTACATATTTCTGGTCGAAATTATGATTTACATTGTGTTCAATGCTCCAATCACCTGTCACCAAACAATGATTCTCTCTCTCACTTTCTCCCCCGCCATACACACACACACACACACACACACACACACGCACGCACGCACGCACGCACACACACATATTCACACACATTTGTAATAGTCAGGTGTGATGACAGTAATGTTCTCCATCTCTGTTATGTATTCCGTGAGTAGCATAGATTGATCCACTATTAAACACTCTGGATCCCATTGTAACGTGACTTCCTTCCTTGAGAGAAGAACCTCCTCACCCATTTCTGCATGTTTTCCTTTTAAAGAAACCGTGGCACTTTACATCTGTTTGTTGCCCATCTGTTACATGTTCAATAGAGCCAAAATTTAAATAACTAAATAAAATGCTGTTCTTATTCGTGTGCTTTCACGCCATTTTTCACTCAAATGTATAGCGTAACAAGAACGGAGTGTTCCTCGGTTTGAGATGTAATTTCAGTCAGTCATGTATTTAGTTTGAACAACCTTGGTTCAAAATAGTATTTTGTACATCTCGTCTCTCTTCATTCTCTACACTTTGTCTGCGCAAGTCGACAAGTTACCATTCTCTACACTTTGTCTGCGCAAGTCGACAAGTTACCATTCTCTACACTTTGTCTGCGCAAGTCGACAAGTTACCATTCTCTACACTTTGTCTGCGCAAGTCGACAAGTTACCATTCTCTACACTTTGTCTGCGCAAGTCGACAAGTTACCATTCTCTACACTTTGTCTGCGCAAGTCGACAAGTTACCATTCTCTACACTTTGTCTGCGCCAGTCGACAAGTTACCATTCTCTACACATTGTCTGCGCAAGTCGACAAGTTACCATTCTCTACATTTTGTCTGCGCAAGTCGACAAGTTACCATTCTCTACACATTGTCTGCGCAAGTCGACAAGTTACCATTCTCTACATTTTGTCTGCGCAAGTCGACAAGTTACCATTCTCTACATTTTGTCTGCGCAAGTCGACAAGTTACCATTCTCTACACATTGTCTGCGCAAGTCGACAAGTTACCATTCTCTACACATTGTCTGCGCAAGTCGACAAGTTACCATTCTCTACACATTGTCTGCGCAAGTCGACAAGTTACCATTCTCTACATTTTGTCTGCGCAAGTCGACAAGTTACCATTCTCATATCAATCGACGAATCTTATCAGTCTATTGCTCACTGGAGTTTGCAGTCCTCGAGAAGGTCTTTTTGTTCGAAGTACAGGAACAGCTCCTCGACAATTGTCTTCTCCTGGCTGGCACATTGTCAGATCTATGACGACTCTCAAATCTCACGGCCTTCCATGAACATCTAGCGCAATCGGAATGCTAACCACTATAGCTGCGCGTCAATTGGAATCGGTGCCAGAAGAGAAGAAGCCAAGGATAGGAAGAACTGAGAATGCTTTGCAAACTGCAGTCGTAATTTTCCTGATTGGATCAATTGACATACTCACTTAGATTTTCAAACACACTTCTGACATTAAATAAGCTAGTAATGTATTTGCTGAATGTTCAGTCATTTCACAGTTTGCATTTAATATTTATTTGAAAATCATTTCCAATGCAAATTCCGTCATTAATTTCTGGTTACATTCTCATGTACACTTCATTTCTCAGTATGGCGGCATATGTTATCGAAATTTGCACCAAACAAGCAATGCAAAAAATGTTAACAATAATGAATAGTAGTAGACACTAATTAATAATGTTAAACTAAACACACCATTCAAAACAAAATAAAATATTTATGACATTATTGAAAAATACAATTTTAATAACAAATAATCACAAGAAAATATATACTAAGTCAACCAAGAGTATAAAAGGAACGACTTGGTGTTTTTTCAAAGCTTAACAACGCGAGCTATAAAAGACGTTCCATTGGCCTTTGTATTCAGAATACGTTTTGAACCTCAAAGTCCACACACATGCAAATGCTCTTAGGCCATATGTTGTTTGCAGTAGAGTACGGCGTCGATTTGGCTTCTAGCTGAACAATCGTGCTAGAATTTTACTTTTTGCCTCTCATTAACACAGCATACGCTTTGCTTGATCAGTTTTATTCACGCGTGATAAAGGACAACCAATAAAGGGCAGGTGATAAAACAAAACGGCACTAGTTTTTCGCTCTAGTCACTGTGAGTGAGATCCCAGAATAGCAGATGAAGAAATGGCGGGTGATCCTCACAAGCACATTGCTCGCTAACATTCGAGTATGTATTCGCATAAAACGCATACTGGAGAATCCATACCCACAGAGGGAATCTTCTTTACCTCAGACTGAATATTCAAACTCGAATCTGAAAATTTTGCATGGAAAACATGAATGAGAGTTGCGTGCCCTGATCCGTTTCAATCACAGTTACCTTTCCATGGTATAATGGCGTAGGGCGGGTGGTGGTGGTGGTGCAAATTTACAGCATTCGATACCGAAAGCTTGGCGTATGGATGACGTATAGATCGTCCCTCCCCCCCCCCCAAACACAAATTCAATAATCAATACATATTATAAATGTATGCTCCCATAATAACTACTATATTTATGCGTTCGTTTCCTGGCGAAGTGTCTTTAACTGCTCTATAGCATAAGATGGTGATCTAAGTGTCCAGTTTGTCTGATGGATTCATCAATAGAATGTTGTTTGCTACAAGAAGCGAAGGTTAAGAACCACTTGGCAGTTAAAAGTCGATAAGGGTAGGCAGTTCACCACTACCCGGCAGACATTGCACGCAAAATCCTCACAGACTCACTCGTGCCTTCACTCTCCTTACCCAATGCATTATAAGTCTTCTTTTAGGGACATAAACTTTACTCTCCTTATCCAATGAATTATAATTCTCTTAGGGACATAAACTTTACTCTCTTTACCCAATGTATTATAAGTCTTCTTAGGGACATAAATTTCACCCTCGGTACTTGAATCTGTCTGCGAAATCGGCGAAAGATGGATGCGTACAATGAAATTCTGGCATTATCTTATCCTCTCTGCAATAGCACCAACAAGACCTCAATCAATGCGTTTCTGGGTCAATCTTCGTAATCCTCTTGTGGCTAGCGTCAATCATTGCCAAGTTTTAACAATAGTACCAACAATGCATCCTCTGGCTAGCGTCAATCATTGCCAAGTTTTAACAATAGTACCAACAATGCATCCTCTGGCTAGCGTCAATCATTGTCAAGTTTTAACAGTAGTGCCAACAATGCTTCTGCTGATCCATGCCAGTGCAGTCTCAGACTAGTTGCCAACCATGTTCAAGCCATCCATCCCGTTGTTCATTAAGTCACTTCCAGCCCTCGGGATGCTGTCCCAAGCTGTTGCCAAATATCTCTAAATCATTCTGTTTTCATTTAAACAGCAACACCAGTTAAGTGTTTGAGAAGTAAAATATTTATTACATCATTTCAGATCAATCTACTCAGAATGACCGTATTGTCCACACTTATCGAAGCAGACTAGACCGGGTGTATAAGTATCTTCAATCCATAGACCAGGCAGGACATTCTTGAAACCATCACCTGTTCTTTCCATATTCTACCCCGCAACTCCACGCCACCCACTGGACCGAACATTTACACAAACAATAGAGGCAACGAATTCTTCTTAGTAGAAGTTGCAAATCCGTCTTGATTAAATTAAACGTATTGTCACAGTTTTCGTGTTGTGTTCTCACTTTCATGACGTCGTTATCTTTGTCTAGATTGTGCAGTCATTCATAGTTTGCAGCGTTCATGTACCAAGCAGTAGTGTTAGTACAATACACAATCGTACATATGCACTTTCTGCAAACTGAAAGACCTGAATGGTGCAGATTCAACATTCAGCCACAGTAAAGATTAATCTTGTTATATCAGTCCCTAAGTGCACACATGTACAGTGACAACAGTGATACAGTTATACTGTGCGTGTAACATAAAACATTTACATGCTATAGCTATAATGCAATGTACTGTATGACTATGTGGCGTGTAACATAAAACATTTACATACTGCAATGTGCTGTATGACTATGTGGCGTGTAACATAAAAATTTACATACTATAGCTATAATGCAATGTGCTGTATGACTATGTGGCGTGTAACATAAAACATTTACATACTATAGCTATATAGCTATAGCAATGTGCTGTATGACGATGTGGCTCTAATAAGTAAGTATATAGTTCGTATAATTGTCTTCGGAAGAAAATGGTTTCTGGAAAATATAAAGCATCAAACAAAATTTTATCAAATCACTTTTTGCTTCCCTCATTCATAGCATTGGCTGTTAGATCTTCGGGGCTTTCTAAAAATCTATGGCCTTAGAATTTTCAATATCGAAAAGAAATTTCAGAGGTAGGTTGATTAAAGTTTTGCTCTTGAAGATGTCCTTGAAGAACATTGTTCAGCCTTTCTGTTCTAACGTCTTCAGGAAATGGATTGACCTGCCACGCTGGCACCACAAAGAAAAACACACGCAAAGTGATATAATCACTAAATAAGAAATCTTCAGACTAGATTACCTTTGTGATTGCCTCCCTTTAGCGTCTTTTGCTCCTTATCTCCACCTGCCTGCGCCAGTGTAAACAAATAAGGGAAAACCCAGAAATGAAGAGGAAATATTTAGCAAAGGTGCGCGTGCGTGTGTGTGTTATTATCCACTCATTTCTTGAAAACTAAATAGCATTAAAGACTCGCGTTCATCCCACCTTACCCTCCCTTGCTTTAGATTTAGCTTTCGAATCTAGTGAGACATTTTGGCAGCCCACACTTTCCTGCATGCTCTATTTATCCTGGGGAAAAATATAAAGACTTTTAAACATTTTACCTCATTAATATTGCTTAAATTTTCTAAAACCTTATTTTCCGATCACGAACTCGCCAACGCCTTTCTTTGATGTGACGACTCTTGTGCAATTTTGTTTTCGTCTGTCGCTGATATTCGGTTTGTTTCTACTTCAAATTGTTTTTGCTGAGTATTTCGCTTACTTGCCACAGGATATTGGACATTAGATTTTTGGAATATTTACTGGCATCTACGTTAGAATTCTGTAGAAAAGTAAAACAAATGCACAGTCTGTGGAGACTTTGTGAGCATGTATGTTTATGTGCATGTAAGCACGCAAATGTACAAACACTCTGTAATAAGGAAAACCAAATTCAAATCCTGTAATGAATATTCTTTTTTTTTTTAAAGTTTCTTTTGATGGGAGAAGAAATTATTTTTTTCTTCAAAAACGAACTGGCCTTTTATCAGATCTAACAACACATTACGACATCTGATATAGATTCCTCTTCTCAAATAAACGAAAGAAAAAAGGCAGTTAATTTATAGCAAACAGTTGAAACAAAAATAAAAACATACGAGCTACATTGTGAACAAATAAATACGCTAAGATCACAAACAGAGAATACAGATTTTTTGTGTTCAGGCAAATAATTATAATAATTAAATAAAATAATTAATAATAAATTTGACAAGTCGAATTAACTTTCTTTAGAGAGCATTTTGATCGCTGATCAAAGCGCGTTCTTCTTTCCATCCTACTCCCAAAAAGCGATCGAATAATTACATTTTTTTAAAAAATAAATATTATTTTCCAATCATTTTCACTGCTAGCACCAAGCATCCGTACCGCACAACGAGAAGCTCTTGAAATAATGACACATAAAGACCTGACGGTTCATTCCCCTTTCAAACCACTGTCCCGTTATCATGGAACACGATGCCATTTTGTCTCCATTCGAAAAGGTGATGGTGTTCTGGTGTCCACGCGTAACTCACTACAGGAGAAAGGACAGACATGGCGACATATTTCAGCTGACTTGACATGCTTCAGCAAGCGTATTGTTTCATGCTTCCCTCCCCTTTTAAAGATTCGTGTATTATGACCATTGTGAGGCCTGCATACCGCTTGTTCTCCCCCTCTTCCCCAGCTCCAATCAGGGAGTAAAAGAAAAAAATCGACACATACCAAAATCCTTCAGAATTACATTAAATCTTTTCTCGTTACAAACATTCGAGTAGACTACATATTTTCCCCAGTTTAATATCATTTAATGCACATTTCAAACTAAATTGGAAAAGAATCATTGAATTAGTGAGTACAAAGCATGACAAATGAAACAATGCACAAATATAGAAGAGTGTAAGAAATATTATTTTCTCTTCGGCTACTTTAATTCCATATATCGAGGAAGAAATAAAACACAAGACTTGTCCATTTCATTGTCAATGAAATTAGTTGTTTCGTAGTCTTTTAGAATTTAAATGCAAACTATTTTAAACCCCAAAGTCTTCATTAATCATTGCTGCTCTCGTGCTATTGCTATAGGACGTTGTGAAGTATCTATTATGAGCAATATAATTGACAGGCGAAGCCCTGGCTTTTGTATGTGGAAGCGTGCGAAGATGTTATTTTCTTCTGTGTATTATGACGCACTATAGCTGAACATGTGAAAGTTAAGTTACTACTTATCTGAACTTATAAGACACTCCTATATACTATCACGTTTTTAGCTGACTTATGTCGTCACTTCTACTAGCACGTTTAAGCTAATTTATGACACCCACTCTTATATACTGGTGCGTTTCTTCAGCTGACTTATGACGTCACTCCAATATACAAGCAAGTTCCTCTAGCCAAAGTTTGACGTCGCCCCTGTATACCAGCTCGTCTCTAGCTGACTTATGACGTCACTCCTATATACCAGCACGTTTCTTTAGCTGATTTATTTCACTCCTGCGTTCTAGCACATTTTTTAAAGCTGACTTATGACATCACTCCTATATAGCTCGTTTTATAAAGCTAACTTATGTCGTCGCTCCTATCTATAACATGTTTTTTTAGCTGACTTTTGACGTCACTCCTATATTCTAGCATTTTCTTCAGCTGACGTATGACTTTCCTTCACAACTGCCTACATGGAGTAATTTCAGCAGCTGTTTATAAGCTTGAGCTCTAAGCTTATCGAAGTAGTTTATATAAGTGAACGCATAAAACCACTTTCAAAACAACAATAATGTTCCTTTTAATGGTAATCGTTCTTTTGATGTAGTGTGGGTGTGATTAGAGCGAAAGAGCAAGCTGATATTCATTATAGTAAGCCATTATTTTCATGAAATGACAAAGCTCAACATTTCCTCACTTCGCATCAATTTCTTGAATATTTCTGATGCATGAAAACTACCGCAAAATAGATTATGTTTTGTTCCAGTTTAGAAACAAACATATATTGTTAAACAAATATGAAAACTCTAGAGCAACGCACACACGTGCACAAAAGCGCGTTTATAACCAAACGGAGTTTGTGACTAATATACAAATTATATTATATTACATAAAATTGTTTATGTTTTCATTATCGATTACACACAAAATTATTTACTAGTGTCAATGACTGCGAGAAAAAATATTTTTGTTATCTAAAGAGGATATTTGCCTTCAATTCTCATGATAAAAAATGTTTTAATATGTGCTTCATAGAATTATTTTAATTGTTCATCGGTAAAATGCGTTGCCTGTTCACAATATGAAATGTCAATTTAATTAATTAATATCACTGCATTTCTGTAAACTACTGCAGTTTTTTTTTTAAATCTTAAATTCTGCCTAATATTTTTAAACTTATTTTAATATAAGTAAATATTTGCTTTTAATACCGACAGACGGGTAGGGGCAGTAAGTCTTGATTTTATTTAGCTGTACTGTTATCCACGCACGCGCATGAGTCCTGATTCAGTCATTGACGCACTTTCGTCCCGTAATGACGTGTTGACAAAGCGTTAGCGCTGAATGCGTTTGTCTGTAAACGAGGCGTACTACAAGTCCATCAGTCGATTATCATCAACACAATGTTTACAAATCGTTTTTGTCTTGGCATAGCTAAAGTGCTTCCTTTGGTAGACAAACACTGAAGACATTTTGAAGTCAATTTAAGTGGAGCGCTATTGTGTTTGACAACGGATTTTCACATGTTTAATACATCATCCCACACATTAAGATAAAGATGGATTTCCTCAGTCTTTCTTCACTCGTTCTATCCTGTCTCTTTTTCCTTTGTTCTGGAAATGTTGTCGTCCTTTCTTCCTGAAAATAGTGCTCTTCGTGTCAAAGCCAGTATGACTATGTTGAGGTTGAGTTGAACGCTGTTGGTGAAATATACTTTGGTTGTTCTTTCATATCAAAGGTAGCTGTTAAATGGTAAAGCTTGACGAGATCAAAAATAAATCGATGGAGAAAGATTGTAAGGGAGCAACAGGAACCCCTGTTTTCTTTTAACACCATGTGTTCTACAATCTGCACTCGACGACAAGATTAAATCAATGCTGAACAATTTGCAAATAACAGAGGAGAAGCATGCATGAAACAACAGATTGTATCTGGATGCATGTCTCCAACTGGAGCAGATCGCATCAAAAGATGATGAAGAGACAAAATCCTCTATTTCAATATTTGTGTGGACTGAGGAATCAAACACCTGAATAGAGCAATGAGGCATCAGCCGGATGCAGTCACTGAAACAGAGGTCAAAATACCATGAAATCTTGGCACAAGAACAGATCACATTGTTGTGAGATGAAGACCGGATGTTGTGGTTGCTATATGGTCCAACAAGACATCACACACTTATCAAAGTTCCTGTTACAACCATCCAGAACAAAAGCAAGAAAGAAGTGATATGGAAGTATGTCACATGTCTGGTCTACGTTTAACGACCCTGTCCTATTTTATATTCCAGTTATCAATATTGGTTTATTGAATAATTCCTAACAATAGCGACAGGCGGACGGCTTGACTTATTTTCCACGAAATGCCACAATATTCGGCCAATTATTCATGACACCTCGCCAGATAAATCAATTGACTTGCTTCAACTGACAATGCTATCTCCCCTTATTTATAAATTAAGATTTATAATTCTCTATCCCTTTATTCCAGCTCGCCCCCAGTCAGTTGGATCTCTGGTCGTGCTACAAACAATTATTCAACAACGGGTAAGATAACAATAAATTAACAACAATTCAATTAAAAGAGAAGAAAAATGAACAATTGTGATTCGCGACTAACAAGAGTGTACTAATGCATGGCCCATCAATTAACTACACACTGTCGCTGAGTTCTGTGTCTCGTTTGGAACACTGACTTAACTTTCATTTAACTACACCCATACCAACCCACCATAAAAATCGTCATGCACAATGCTACTACACCCATACCAACCCACAATAAAAATCGTCATGCACAATGCTACTACACCCATACCAACCCAAAATAAAAATCGTCATGCACAATGCTACTACACCCATACTTATCCACAATAAAAATTGGCATGCACAATGCTCAAGACCGCAAAACACTTTTAAGAGACAATGAATTCTTATGTTTAATGATAACAAGAAATCAAAACAAGAATTATTTACAAAACGAACACATAAATAAAACTGATTATCAAGCGAGTCGCTTAAATAAACATTTCAATGCTGTTCTTAATAAATAAAAAACAAGTTGAGAGCCCTCTTCAAAATAGCCTTGGTCTCCTAGCATCTCACCTCAATCGGCAGCAGAATTGGAAAAGCTTGCTTGGTGCAGCTTCGTATTCTAACTGCGTATTTGTGGAACTGTTTTTTTTCGTCACGTGTGTCTGTGCCAATGGTCAGTTTTCTACAAGATTTCTCGATGTGTCTGTTGATCACTGCGGGAATGAAGTAGAGGTCATTCGTGACACCATACGGAACATTGCTGTTGACCAATTATTTAAATGCTGCCCCCGGATTTCTGCCATTCTCAAGTCAAAACACAATAACATTATTTCTATTTGCCTTTAAATATTGACACACATTTCTTACCTTTTCTTGAGGATTCGTTAAAATAAGTGTTTCTTCTCCACACAATTATCTTTCTGAAAAGGTTGACTTAAATATAGTATATAATAACAAAGATCGAAGCTCTGGTTAAATTACTTTGAAAGAAATTAGGTTAATCGAGAAATGAAGTGTTATGTCCCGTACACGAATAGGATAAAGGAAAAAGAGATTGAAGTGTTATGTCCCGTACACGAATAGGATAAAGGAAAAAGAGATTGAAGTGTTATGTCCCGTACACGAATAGGATAAAGGATAAAGAGATTGAAGTGTAATAAAAATAAACTAAATGTTCGAGGTAAATAAAGATCAAAACATTGAAGAGAAATGAGGACAGAAAAGAAATAATGACAAATTATGAAAGACTGAAGAGAAATAAATAAAGAAGAAAAATAAGGAATGATTGGAGAGAAAAAAGAAAAATTAAAGAGAAATAAAGAGTGAAGAGAAGTAAAGACAGAAATAAAGATTAAAGATATATACAGATATTTTAAAGAGAAATGAAGATAGTGAAGATAAGTAGAGACAAAAAAGAATGAAGAAATAAAGATAAAAAGAAAGAAAACAGATATAGATTAAAGAGAAATAAAAACATTATTGACGAGCAATATAGACTGAAGAGAAATAAATAAATATTCAAGGGTTTGAAGGGAACTAGAAATTTAAAGAATTAATGGGAAGGAAGACAGTTTGAAGAGAGATAAAGATAGTCTGAAGAGAGATAAAGATAGTCTGAAGAGAGATAAAGATAGTCTGAAGAGCAATATAAATATACTAAAAAGATGTAAAGATAGATTTTGAGAAATAATTATGAAAACATTCGAAGAGAAATAACGATGAAATGAATGGAGATAAATAACGATGAAATGAATGAAGAGAAATAAAGATTATTTTAAGAGAAGTATATATAAAAGAATTTGAATAGACAATAAAGGTAAATAATGTTAAAATGATCGGTTTAATATAACAGGTAGGACTTACATGAAAGCATTGTGTGCTAGTTCTTTCTTTTAGTTTCTGTGAACTTGATAAACATAAATTTTAACGTTCACCAAGGGTTGGTTCATTAAACTAAACCTGTGTATGTTTGCAAAACGTTATCAGTAGCATCGATATATTTCATTTAAATTAATCAAAATAATGACGAAAAGGGTATTGCTATCGTTATGTTAAAGTTAACGGTTGTTCCCTTACGTAAAGAAATAATAGTGATAGAGATATGTGCGGTTTAAATCGTAACGAGAAAAATTAATGTATTGTTATATTAAACCACATTTATTCATGAGTGGAAAGAAATAACAGTATGTGTGCAATTGCAAATGTCGAAATCGTAGCTTTATAGTTAATTAATCTAGGAACATGGCTGAAGATATTTTAATTTTCATACGCGAACTGCAGAAATTTTAATTGGTATGTTTGACCTGTAGGAATCTTTCAAAATACTTCATTTTTTTCTACACATTTTTTGTTGTTAACTAATCAGTCAATTAAAAAATGCATTGAATTGGTTTGCTTAAGAAAAGACTTCTAAATAATATTATTTACGAACATAAGTACTTTAGTCATCAAATCTTCAAAGAGTCTTTTAGAGGGAAATGAATTCTTGTCCGTAGCAAGCTGAAGAAAAGACTTTTAAATAATATTAATTACGAGCATAATAGAACTTTAGTCATCAAATCTTCAAAGAAGAAAATGTACTCTTGTCCGTAGCAAGCTGAAGAAAAGACTATTAAATAACATTAATTACGAACATAATAGTTCTTTAATCATCAAATCTTCAAAGAGTCTTTTAGAGGAAAATGTATTCTTGTCCGTAGCAAGCTGAAGAAAGTGAGTTGTCGAAACAGCGAATTTTCTTTCAAGCGAAAAAATACCTTGTTCGTTTTCACTTTCTTTACTCTGATTGGGTATATAATGAGTTGCATATGGAAGCGTAGTTTGTAGTATAGTACAGTGCTATTGTTAAACGTTATAGTACAGTGCTATTGCTAAACGTTTTAGTATAGTGCTATTGTTAAACGTTATAGTACAGTGCTATTGTTAAACGTTATAGTACAGTGCTATTGTTAGACTTTATAGTACAGTGCTATTGTTAAACGTTATAGTACAGTGCTATTGTTAAACGTTATAGTACAGTGCTATTGTTAGACTTTATAGTACAGTGCTATTGCTAAACGTTTTAGTACTGTGCTATTGTTAAACGGTATAGTATAGTGCTATTGTTAGACTTTATAGTATAGTACTTTTTGTTAAACTTTATAGTTTAGTGCTATTGATAAACTTTATAGTATAGTGCTATTGTTCAACGTGAAAGTATAGCACTATTGCTAAATTTGATAGTATATTGCTATCGTTAAACTTTGCAGTATGGTGCTGCTGTTAGACTTCATAGTATAGTGTTATTTTTAAACTTTATACTATAGTGTTATTGTTAATCTATGTAGTACGGTTCTATTGTTCAACGTTATAGTTTAGTGCTCTTGCTAAACTTTATAGTTTAGTGCTATTGCTAAACTTTATAGTTTAGTGCTATTGCTAAACTTTATAGTTTAGTGCTATTGCTAAACTGTATAGTTTAGTGCTATTGTTAAATGTTATAGTATAGTACTATTGCTAAATTTTATACTACAGTTAAACTTTGTAAGTATTGTTCTACTGTTAAACTTTGTAGTATAGTGCTATTGTTCAACGTTATCGTATAGTACTATTGCTAAACTTTATAGTAGTGTTGTCATTCATGACGCCCGAGCTTTTCTATGGCCTGTGATATACGATGTTACGATTATGGTGGGACGCACAAACAGACAAATCTGGCCGATAAAGTCGTGAACAGATGTTAGAACCAGCGTTAAAGCAACAATTAACAAAGCAAAGACAATGCAAATATTATAACATGAATTGACGTCGAGATGAGTTGATAAAAACATATTAACAAAAATATATTTAAAGAAAGAGTTTTAAAGACACCTGATAGATGGATGAATGGATGGACGGACGGACAGACAAATAGATAGATAGATAGATACATAGATAGCTAGCTAGCTAGCTAGCTAGCTAGCTAGCTAGATAGATAGATAGATAGATAGATAGATAGATAGATAGATAGATAGATAGATAGATAGATAGATAGATAGATAGATAGATAGATAGATAGATAAATGTTTGCATTTTAATGATTATTTAAATGTTTCTTATTTCTTGTTTTAATTAGTTAGATTAGAACATGTTGTTCTATAAGTAATAATTAGGTAATCACCCGTTTTAATTTATCGAAATTGAACAAACAAAAGATAACCACATAATAATCTGCTTTCATTCCTTGACTCATGACCAATGTGCATCAATAGAAATTAAGTCCTTGTCGTTTGAATACCATTGCCATTTTATACTTTGTTATCATTCTGTTTGTCTGAAAGTAATATTTACTTAATTCCATTTGGAACAGTGACAGACATAATTCATTTCGTTTATATATGTGGTTACTTAATAAAAGATTTTATTTATTTTTTCAAAGCAACAATACAGTGAATGAAGAGTTTTATTATGCAATGTAGTCTAAGGTCGTGTCATGAAATAATACTAAACCTCGAGAATTATTCTGAAACGACAATTGAAATATAATTCATTCATTAAATTATTTGATTGTATGCGCAAACACTGATAACAAATTTCTGTAATAACTAAATTTTAGGCGCTTAACATTGTTCATATACCATGACAAAAATATTATATTGACACACTAAGTCACCAAACATTGTTCATATACCATGACAAAAATATTATATTGACACACCAAGTCACCAAACATTGTTCATATACCATGACAAAAATATTATATTGACACACCAAGTCACCAAACATTGTTCATATACCATGACAAAAATATTATATTGACACACTAAGTCACCAAACAGTGCTTCGTATGTAAGAGGTTATTAATTATTTAAATTTTCATTCAAGAGTGCATCATCTTAGCGTCACCAAACCTCTTTAGAATCAGTGGTTTAATTTCTAAATGATTACTTTGCAAATCTATAACACATCTCCAGGCAAGCAACCATTCCGGTTATAATTTACTTCACTCATCTGTTCATAAACCAAGTGAATAAAAATTCGTTATAAAAGTGTACATCACACAAAGGGGATTTAAAAGTCACGTGAGCACGTGCATGTAGAAATAGTCTGTGCTTCGGCGTGAGTGGGTGGGTGGGTGACTGTAGTAGGTTTCAAGGATGTCCCGTCATAAACCCACCCCTCACAGCTACAGTAGATTTCAATAAAGATTTACCCATTTTGCTTATTATTTCACTTTTTTCATCTCATTAATTTATTACCGTGTAGGCAGCGTTGCTTGATTTTGACCGAAACTTTATGGCGGAAGGGGGTTCCGGATGGTGACTTTCTCCAGGCTGTTGAGTGTTAAAAATAAATTAAGGTAGTTTTATTCTTCTTTTTCTCTGCCTTGGAAGGCGAGGAGTGATGGGAACTCGACACCGTAGCACCGCAAAACACAACGTCGTACTGGAAATATCAAGTTCAAGTGAGATGAAAATAGACATGTCACGTGATCTATAAATATCATGTTCAAGTGAGATGAAAATAGGCATGCAATGAGAACTGGAAATAGAGCACAAACAAATTCTGTAATACCAACTCACCCCCACTCTCCAACTAAAAATTAATAAACTATTAAACAGTCGTTTATATTTCATTTCTCTTAAACAAAATAATTACATAGTGCAAAATCTCTCAAAGTGGACGTTGTGTGGCTAAGGTGGTACGTTGTCTGGCTAAAGTGATACGTTGTGTGGTTAAAGTGGTACGTTGTGTGGCTAAAGAAGTACGTTGTATGGCTAAAGTGGTATGTTGTGTGGCTAAAGTGGTTTCGTGAATCAGTAAAGCTTAGGGTAAGAGTATGGTCTAACAAAATACAATGGTTTAGGGAGAGAGTATTGTCTCACGAAATACTAAGGCGAATATTATGGTTAACAGAAATGCAAAGGTCTATAGAAACAGTATGGTCCAATGCCATACTAAATTGAAGGGAAATACTAATTATGTGAAATAGATGTTCTAAAGAAGTTCCATGTTCTAGAAGAATAGTATAGTTAAATAAAATATTAAAATCTATTGAGACAGTATGGTCTAGAAGAATAGTATAGTCAAATAAAATACTAAAATCTACTGAGATACTATGGTCTAGAAGAATAATATAGTCAAATAAAATACTAAAATCTATTGAGATAGTATGGTTTAGAAGAATAGTATAGTCAAATAAAATACTAAAATCTATTGAGATAGTATGGTCTAGAAGAATAGTATAGTCAAAATAAAATTCGAGATAGTATGGTCAAACTTAATACTAAGTTTAGGAAGATAGTATTGCTAAACGAATTACTAAAGGAGAGAGAGAGAGAGAGAGAGAGAGAGAGAGAGAGAGAGAGAGAGAGAGAGAGAGAGAGAGATTATCTGTGACATAATCTGATTCTATGCATATCTAATCTTGTGACATGACATGATCTGATCTAAAATATTCAGGCCTTAAGATATCATCTTATCATATGATGGTGTCTGATCTTACATTACCTGTCATAACGTTATGTTGTCATCTTGTGGTCTTATATTATAAATATGTTTCTTATGACTCCATTTAGTTTAACGTCGGAATCTACAGTACAGTCTGCTATTAAGACGTAATCTAATCTTATGTTATCATCTAAAATTATGACATCATTTCATCTAAGAACATGGCATGATATCATTAATGTTATTACATAACGTGGTCTTATAATGACCTATGGTCCTACATTTACTGGTCAGAAATACAAAATTATTCAGGATTTGTGTCAGGCATCGATTAATTTCAACGCCTTATAAATGTACTCTTTTGACATATTCTTGTCTAATGACCTTTGTGTGGTAGGTCGGACACTAACGCTTAACAGCTATCACAGGAAGGGGGCGAGCACGTATGCGTGGCGTTTGCCGCCCATCTCGGTATAGCCTTTTTCACTTGCCTCTGTGAGTGTTATGTCAGCGGGCAGACATCATCTGCACAGCGCCTCGACAATAATGGGTCAGGAGGTTCTGCTTTGTTTCATAGCGCGCGCGGTGTATGTGTAAACATTACCATTACTAATTTAGAGTGCTGTGCTAGTGTGTATATTTGAATTAATTTTTATCATGCTTTGCATTTGTTATTTTACTATAGACAGTATATATCCATATAGGAAATAGTTTATATTTTTAATTGATATATTTTATATGAAGAATAATGATTTTACACTTGTGTATTTTGCAATTTATGTGTGTGTGAATGCTTTTCCTGAAGCCCGCCAACACAGATTTTATTTTATTAAAGGTTTAATTCTTCAAATTATATATAGGAAAAGATTTGTGTATTAAAGTATAATTATAGTAGTTTTATTTTATATTTGATTTTTAGTATAGCTCTTAGTAGTTTGAATGAAATTTATATTGAAAGAGAAGTAAGAAAACACAGAAATTATTTTTAGAAGCCTTTCACGCCAGAGTTTTGTGTTTGGCCTACGGGGTCTTCAGGGAAGGCCGATCTGATAGTATAATTAGCGCGTGCATGTGTCTGATAGGGATTGCTGTACAAGAGCTGAATAAAGCATGTAAGAAAGCTGACAGAAGTGTTCTGGCGTCCTTTTTCACCGTTGCTGCCCGTTGGTGTGAACGAATCGAACCGACCCCATCACATTTGGTAATCTCTGACATCACAAAATTACGAAGTCTCTTTATATCATACTGTTGATACTATATATGTATAATACATAAGGCCAAAGATAATAAACAATGGAAAATTAGGAAAAGAGAGCTGAAAGCAAAAACACAAATTCGGCAAAAGTCAGGAAAAACACTTATTTAAGAACAAAATAAACATGAATTTACACATTCCTTTGAAGTCGACAGGAAACATCTATCGTACTCTGAAGAGTTAGACGTAACTGGCTTCCAGAATCAAGACATATTTACGGCAACGATATGTAAATGGTAGTATCAGGTTGTATGAAGTTTGTGTAAAGAGACCCATAACTCTACTTTGTTTTACATGTTTTATTAAAGTCTGTAAATCGAGACCATTCTTGGAAAATATGCCTCGTTTTACAGTTTCACACATTTTTTTCTGGAAAATACTTTTTAAAAAAATTCTCAAAAAGGAAATCTCTATAGCGACTACTGATGCTCACAGTCACATGCATAATGTGCAGTTCATTCTGCTTTCCGTGTGCTTGAATATACACAGTTGACGTTTATGACCAAAATCCCTTCCTGTTGCAATTAACAAAAATAATTCAATAAATGAATGAAAGAATAAATAAATAAATTAAACAATAAATATATTAATACAATGCAATAAATAAATACATATGCTAGAGTGGATTAGAATCGTTTCATATAATGTCTGAAATTACTCACAGCCCTGCCTTAGGTTATTTACATATTTCCAATTACAATCAGAAAATGGATACTCTACTCACTTAAAACGTTAGCTATTTAAAATTGTATTTGCTTACAGAAAATGCTTACTATACTCGCTTAAAAATTAAGTTATTAAAAATTCTTCTTACATACGGAAAATGCCTACTCCATTCACTTAAAACAATTCAGTTATTTAAAGTGTATTTGCAGACAGAAAAATGCATACTCTGCTCGCTTAAAAATGTCAAGCAGTTTAAAGTTGTATTTACAGGCAGAAAGAAAACATACTTGTTTTAAACGTTAAGCTATTTAAAGTTGTATTTACAGGCAGAAAAACATACTTGTTTTAAACGTTAAGCTATTTAAAGTTGTATTTACAGGCAGAAAATGTTTTCTCTGCTAGATTATAAAGTTAAATTATTTAAAGTTATATTTACAGACAAAAAATGCCTGCTCTGCTTGCTCAAACAGTTAAGCTATTTAAAGTTGTATTTGCAGTAATGGGCATATGCGAGTCTATCCGCGGGCAACTCCGCACATCGGGAAAATAAACTATTTACTATAGTTAACACTGACTGGTACATCTACCCTACACTTTTGATTGGGCTCAACTATACAAAATCGATAGCAAATCGAAAACACAGCACATCATTAAAATGTACATGAAAGGACATATTTCTCGTCTTAGGCAGTACTCCATCTAACCCCCCCCCCCCCAAAAGAATACCCATAACTAGAAGTTATAATCACTAAACATACACAAACAAGCAAACAAATAAACAAACAAAATAAATAATCGTAGACACTTACGATAAAAAAAATAGATTGAATGCTACAATATGAAGCAATCCCACATATAAACTGGTCATGTAATAAAATCAGATACGTTGAATTACCAGGGGTCTAACCTTATAAAATATTAGCCCATCCACTACTAAATCGTCTGTTACCATCCAAATCAGATATCTGTTCACATCTGGTGCTGCAATGCATGGGAATACACACAATTACTTTGTCGGATGCATGTGAAAGTGAAGTGCTGGTAGAACAGTAACACAATGTGAATATGTTGCTCTGTCTCGCCTAAGAAGATGATATATTTATTAACCAGCAAAAATGACATATCATTACTTCCTTTTCCAAAACGGTTCCGTGCAACAGAAATGAAAATTCACAATTGTAATAACTGAGTGCTTAAACATCGAAGTGTCTTTATTCGTTGTTGATAACAAAAATCACATTCTCTGATATATCGCAGCTGTTCCACATTTCAGACCACATCATCAAAGTTTCACCGTTCTGGTGACGTTTCTATCTATCTATCTATCTATCTATCTATCTATCTATCTATCTATCTATCTATCTACCTATCTATCTATCTATCTATCTATCTATCTATCTATCTATCTATCTATCTATCTATCTATCTACCTACCTACCTACCTATCTATCTATCTATCTCTCTATCTATCTGTCTGTCTGTCTATCTATCTGTCTGTCTGTCTGTCTATCTATCCCTTTTGTAATGTCGGTAAAGAATTTCCAAATGTATCTGTAAGTAAATATGTGCGCTCTTAATCAAAATTGCGCTTTCATATAGGTAATGTCAACGATAAATTTGTCGAATTTATTCAAGTACTACCGCACTAACAAGGATCAACTCTTTTGTAAAATATTTTTTATTGGTTGCGTGACGTAGATCTTTTTTTTTTGTAATCTCTTGCCGGACTAATCTGTGAGCAAATGGTTTTTCGCGTCAGGTTTTCCTGGCACCGGCTGCTGATTCTGTAAAAACATCAGCTCGCTCACTGCGAGCGGAGTCCACGGTGGAAGTTACATCCTGCAGCAGCCGTCTATCTAGGCAACTACACCTCTCCTGTCGTTTTTGTTTGTCCTGCAAGAACTTAGTGACTCGTACGCGTGTGGCTTATCTTGTTTAGTTATTTTTCTTTCTCTCTCTCTCTCTTTCTCGTCCCTTCAGTGTGTATCTTCTCTCATTTTGCTCTCGAGGGCGCTGACGAGAGAATCGGAGGCTACAGCACGGATTATATTTTTAGAGAATCCTAAAACAACATACGACTGTTCTTGTTCTGTACAAGAGTAGCAGTCTAACACATTGTCGTTAATCGAATCAGGAGGATTAGCAGAGCAGTTAATTATGTGAATTACGGGTAAATTTGACGTGCTTTTCAGTTATCCTCAAGTTTTGGTCTCTCTTCCTCTTGTTCTTTCGTTTGCAGTAGCTAACTCTCTTAGCGAAAGTGAGACACTTGGAGAATAAGTGCGTATTTCAACTCCAATAAAAGTGCCGAGATCATACCTATAGAAAATTTGCAATATTTATAGGTATCATAACAAATAAAACAAACACTCGTGTATTGGAAAATATAATACAAAACCTTTCATCTTATACATTGTACCGCCAATTAGGAATTCAGTAGTTTATTTTAAAGTAAAAAGTGATATCGAAATATTAACATTGAAACAACAATTTATTCATCACAAAAATTGAAACGAGTAAATCTTTTTTTAAAAAATATATACATTTTCTGTCCAGAAAATACAAACTAAGGAGAGCACAGTTTGCTTGCAAATGTCAAGAAAATAATAGATAAATATTAATTATACTAATTTATTAAACATTACATTAAATAAGATCACTTTACACATGAAAAGTCATTCACCCGTGATGATCTGAACATTCATAAAACCAAATTAAGCACACTTTTGTACAGACTGAGTGTAACGCGGTCAAAGTTAATTGCTCTCAGCAGAAGAATAGGAGAGGGACTGACCGCCAAAGTCTGCAGTTAACACGGAACCTCTTTCTTTGCATGGCGTTGATTGACAATCAAAAGTTATAATGGATTCTTGATGGTGCTTTGCGTGGATTAAATAGGTAAGATCATTTCTTGTATTGTCATCTGATTATGAAATGTTAAATTGGTTATCACTAAGATGTTACACTTAAATTTGTGAAGAAATGTTTTTGGTACTTGACGAAATATCATGTTAGACACCTATATATTTTTTCTGTCTAATAATACTTTTATTTATACTTCAGTCTGTGCTGAGAAAATGTGTGTTTCACATGTCGAAATATTATGGTGGTCAATTATTGAATATTTTCCAGTCTGATGCTATTAAAAAATGTCTTTCTCGAATTGTTTCAGAAAACTTCTGTTCACTCTATTCTGCTAAACAGTAAACAGCTATAACACAAATATTAGTGAGTTATTATATAAAGTGTGGATATCTAAAGTGTATACGAATATAAATAACTGATTAATGAAATTGTATAATTATACTAACAACTGATTATTTAAAATGCATAGCAATATTAACAACCCATTATTTCAAATCTAAAGTGGTGTTAACAACTGAACAGTTTAAGTGTAGAAAAATATTAGCAACTGATTATGGAAGTGCTTTACAATATTAACAATGCGTTATTTTAAGCGATTATAACGAACTTAAATTCTTCTATTTTGATTTACACACAGTAATTGAGATAACAATTGTGCTAGAGATTTGGTATCGATAGTTTCTATCTATCTATCTATCTATCTATCTATTTATCTATCTATCTATCTATCTATCTATCTATCTATCTATTTATCTATCTATCTATCTATCTATTTATCTATCTATCTATCTATCTATCTATTTATCTATCTATCTATCTATCTATCTATCTATTTATCTATCTATCTATCTATCTATCTATCTATCTGTCTGTCTGTCTGTCTGTCTGTCTGTCTATCTATCTATCTATTTGTCAGTCCGTCATTCCATCCATTCAAAATGTATGAAATACTTCTATGTCCATTCTCTCTCAATCAGTCCAGTTTAACTCACTATTAAGCTAATGGTCACCTTTTGTGAACAGACTTCTTGCCACACGAAATTCAAGTGATTAGATAATAATAGAATTCTTTACAGCATATGTGTTCTGTTTTACTGACAAACAGTGTGTTATTGCCATATGTGCAGTGGTTAACTGACAAATATATTTTCATTATATGTGTGTACCATCTACTGGAACGAAAACTCAAGGCTTTGACGTCAGCAACATTCACGCTTTATTCCCATAACCATAAAGGTCAAAGTTTAAAATGAGCTGTTTATTAAGAGTGGATTAGTTTATTTCCAGTCCTATTTTTCAAACTTATTTGCTTCCGGTTGTGTGCTGGCTGTGTTCCTTAAAAACCTGAGTTTAAGACGATACAAGCTGATTAAAAGGCAGTACCCCCATTCAATGAACGTGTTAAAATAGCAAATGACCTGAGTAAGGTATTTGCTACTGAAAACTGCTGTCCACGTAACGCTTTCATTTTATTACTCTTATGTCAGTCTCTCATTATTCCAAGTTTGTCCTAGTTCCCCAGTGAATCGGCACGACCAGGTTGTTACAGAGTAACACATCTTTCATTCTCAGCTTTTACTGAATGTGACGCAAACGTCACCTAGTTATGGTTATTATTATTATTAATAATAATAATTTATTAATCATCCATAACTAATAACTAGTGATGAGAATCTTAATTTATGTTATTAATAATTCTCCAGCAGACACCACTTGTCTCTTTCAATTGATGTATATGTGGGTGCTGTAAACATTTTTCTCTTCCATAACATTAAAGACAAACATTTACCATCACACAATATTTCCATATTCTTAATAAAGGAGAAGATAAACCCGTCCATTAAACGATGTTTAGAGAGCCTCCATCCACTCACTTTTTTCTCCAACATAATGCTATCAATATGTGTAAGAAGGTCAATAAATTTAACAATAAAATTATTAAATCAACAATCAAATGTACACATAACAAATATAATGAAAACGATTACTTGACATCAATATTTCCACAAAACCACACGAATAATTTTAATATGTATAATTATAGTCTTATATACTAAAACACAATTCAAGAGATTAGTGTCACTACAAATCAAGGATAGTTCTTATCAGAGAACAGAAATGGAGTTATTAGAAATAAGCAATAATAGCTTCTACACAATCTTGTCTAGGCAAAGCCACAACAATCTTTAAACATGCTTTTCATAACAAAGTCACAAGTTTATTGTTTGTTCACGTTATATGTCAATTCCACGTGTTTCCCTTTTCATGTTGTAGAACACTTACTAGCCACTATTCTCTCGAGATCATCTGGTGCTCCATCGTATTAGCTCCCTCAGGTAGAACAACAATTGTACCTATTTCCAGTAACTTCCTTGTACCAGAAATTACATGATGTATTCAGCATACTTTAGCACAATACATCAATGAAGTGCAATGTATTCCTTACACTTACACAATGCAGTAGATGTCTACCATAGTCGTAGCAGTTTATAATTAGTAAACAAGGAGATTGGTAAAACAAGGAAAGGCTGCTTATTCCCATTAAGATAATGGCTGTCTTTCATGACTGGACCTCTTGCCACTTCATATTCAAAGTGATTAGACAATATAATTCTCTACAGCATGTAAACATTTGATCTCAGCTCATTGACTGGTCTCGTTTTCGTAAATCGTAATCATTTGGATAATAAAACTACTCATCCAGTTGGAAATGGTTTGCATTGTATCAGCAATTTCTAGCATATTCTCAACTCGAGTTGTTTACTCCAACTTACAAAAATGCCATCATAAGGAGTGTCCAAGGTCGTGTCACATCGACAGTTTCACAATTTATATAACAATTAAGTCGAGAAATAGGGATAGGCAAATTTACTCCACCAAACTGAGGTTAGTTGAGGCGTATTATTAGTCGTCTGCTGTTTTCGAGAAACGATAAAAATCCAGATCGTTCACGGTCGTACATATCATTTATACACATTTCCCACTTTATTCGTAAAGATTTCCATAATATATCATTTTTATAGGTTAATGATAAGAAATTTGTGTTAATAAAATATGATCCACACTCGTGATCGTAAAAAATCTTCAATAATATATTTATATGTATCCAGTGTGGTAGCATTCGGGGTGATATAGGCGAAACCCTCCCGAATAAAACTTCCTCAAGGTACAATAATCTAAATCACTTATTCGCATGCACGAACAAAGGTGGAAAATATGATTCAAGAGATTTTTTTTTACCTATCTTACTTGTTAATCCTGCAAATTGACGCTAACAGGTGGAATTTGAATTGTAGATCACTATGTCGGCATTTGACTATTGTAATTTTCGATAACCTAATAGTTGTGGTTCACAATATACACACAAATGAATTGATGTGTGTATGTGCGTGCGTGCTTGTGTGTGTGTGTTTGTGTGTGTGTGTGTGTGTGTGTGTATGTGTGTGTGTGTGTGTATGTGTGTGTGTGTGTGTGTGTGTGTGTGTGTGTGTGTGTGTGAACCTCAGTTCTCCGTATCTGTTGATATCATCTCTAGTTTCCCATTCTGCTGACTGAAAGTTTCCAGTCCATCTTTTATTTATTTAGGCATTTTGGAAACTTCTTCGGTAGAGCCGTAGTTAAGAATAGTGTACCTAAATTCTAGAAATAGTGAGATGTAAATAAAAAGAAAACTTCTATATGTAATGAGACATGGAAATAAAATGGAAAACTTCTCGATAAAGTGAGGCGTTGAAATAAAAATTAAAATTTTAGGTATAGTGAGACATGGCAGTAAAACAACAACAAAAAACTAAGTATAGTGAGACATGGAAACAAAGAAGAAAAATTCTAGGTATAGTCAGCTGTGGAAATAAAACTGAAAATTCTAGCTAGATGTTTTCTTTTTATTTCTATGTCTCACTATACAGTGAGACATGGAAATAGAAATGAAAATCTATATACTGAGATGTGGAATTTAAAAATATTCTATTTATAGTGAGTAGTGTCATTTAAAAAAGTAATAAAATTTATTACGAGAAATACAAGTAGACAAAGAAACAAACAAAATTATACTGAGAAAATTATTTAAGAAATAAGAAGACAGAAAAACATTAATTGATCTCTCTAAGACTAAAACACATTTATATAAAGTATAATTTATAGTTCATATAAATTAAAATTATAATATAGGTCTGGTGGTTTTTCATCACTCTATAAGTGAATTTTGATAAAGTTAAATAAGATAAAAGTTAAAGAAGTCGAGTCCGATATAATGATATCAGTTGAACTTTGAACAGTCGAGTCCAATCCAATATAGTCACCTGAACCTTGATACAAGTTAAAGACAGTCGAATCCGATTTAATATAGTCACCTGAACCTTGATAGACAGTCGAGTCTGATATAATTTAGATGGCGAAACTTGGTTAAACGTTCGACAGTTACATATTGAAATATCGTGATAACAACGGAACCACGACATATTGAAATATCGTGATAACAACGGAACCACGACATATTCACTGGCAGTGAACATTGGTAAATCCCTCAAGAACCAAGCACGGCGGCATTTCACTGACGGCTGGAATGTGGTAGATTCCCTGACAGTAGAGTTTTGTAAATCCCTCACGAACCTAGCATAGACACGTTTCATCGACAGTCTACCCGTAGTTCTATCCAACAACGTCTACCCGTAGTTCTATCCAACAACACATGCTATGGCTTCCTCTTCATATAATGGGGAAACAATTGATTGTGAAGCTGATACGTTCTGTTTGACAACCACTTTTCAAGTTTGATGATTTTGTATCAAATTGTTCGCCTACACCAGTCGGAGATCGAACCTTTTCTCAGATCATGGAGGATGTTTTGGGGAAGGGATGAAGGAAAACTGTAAGTCCGAAGCACTTTTCATTCCTTTATGCTCACATCTTTGTTTCTCTTTCCTATTGTTACCTTATCCTTAGAGTGAGTCCAAGAAAAACAAATTGATTGGCAGGAAAAATAAGAGTCGAACGCATGATGTGTCTTCTGATGGAAGGTATGAGCGTGACGTTTGTCACGCCTGAGTTCTAATGTGGGGGGGGGAAGGTGAAGAGGGGTGGAGGAAAGTGAGATCTTGCGTAACCGATTTCTGAAATTCAGAATATTCCATACGTGGCACGTTTCAATGCCATTTGGCACTGTTATAAAGTATAGTGGTTAATTTTGTCATTTGTTACAGATGGGTCGGGGTGGTGCGGGTGGTGGCGGTTGCTTTGATTTTGTTTAATTTTAATGTGGAAGTAGGCATTTTGTATAACTGTTTGCAAGTCATCAGCTAGTAGACTGCTATTTCCCAGTCCCGATATTCGAGTATAGGCCTACTCTGGCTATGCTGTCTGCTGATTCGTATCACTGAATATCCTTGTTACGGGGAACCATGAAGAGTCTGCTATCATCAATTTAGTGCATTCAAACGTGATCGCATGTGTCATGCCACTTAGAAATATGTAAGGGGTTTTGAGTTATGTGTGATGTCATGCCACTTAGAGATATGTAAGTGGTTTTGTGTTATGTGTGATGTCATGCCACTTAGAGATATGTAAAGGGTTTTGAGTTATGTGTGATGTTATGCCACTTAGAGATATGTAAGTGGTTTTGAGTTATGTGTGATGTCATGCCACTTAGAGATATGTAAAGGGCTTTGAGTTATGTGTGATGTCATGCCACTTAGAGATATGTAAGGGGTTTTGAGTTATGTGTGATGTCATGCCACTTAGAGATTTGTAAAGGGTTTTGAGTTATGTGTGATGTCATGCCACTTAGAGATATGTAAGGGGTTTTGAGTTATGTGTGATGTCATGCCACTCAAAAGTGTTATGTATGGAGTTTTGAGTTATGTGAGATGTCACACCACTTAGAGATATGTAAAGAGTTTTGAGTTATGTGCGATGTCATGCCACTCAAAAGTGTTATGTAAGGAGTTTTGAGTTTTGTGTGCTGTCATGCCACTCAATAGTGATATGTAAGGAGTTTTGAGTTGTGTACTGTCGTGCCACTCAATAGTGTTATGTAAGGAGTTTTGAGTTATGTGTGATGTCATGCCACTCAAAGTGTTATGTAAGGAGTTTTGAGTTATGTAAGATGCCATGCCACTCAAAGTGTTATTATGGAGTTTTGAGTATGTGTGATGTCATGCCACTTAGAGTGATGATGTAAGTATTTTTGAGTTATAGTGGTGTTTTGCCTAGTAGCTGTTGCATGGAGTTGTGCGTTAAGTATGATGTCAAGTCAGTTAGAGTGCTGTAGAGAGTTATGAGTTGTGGTGATGCCATGTCACTTATGGTTTGTATGTCAAGTTAATGATGCGTCAATTGTGGTTTTGTTGTAAAAACGGCTTATGTATGGCATCAAGCCAATAATGGTGTTGTAAGGAGATTGTAGATGACGTCAGTATAGTTTGCAGGACGTGCATTATCTTTACTCACTAAACTTTTAGGAGTGAGCGCAGAAGGAACATCTTACTGTAGAGTTGTCTCCCTTTGAATGGCTGCTGCATGCAATTCACTTTCTGCTTTTGAACCATGTGTGAAGATTTTACAGGTGTGCTTTGTAGTGCTTTTCAATGTTTTGAAGAGATGTGGGTTTGGCCTGGAAGAGAGGGGGCTTTCTTTCTTTTTTATTTAGTTTCGCAGGGATTGAAGAGGTTTTTAATGATGTAATAAGGAAGGCATCAAGGAATTGTGTGTGGTGGTCCAGCGTGTGATGAAGGTAAGTGGAATGACGTTTAATGATAGGAAAAGTTTGGGGAAGTGGAATGACGTTTAATGATAGGAAAAGTTTGGGGAAGTGTGGAAATGAGCAGTCATTTAATCGGTGTGCTTTGATAATTTGTTTCATCCTTTCCCAGATGAGCAACATTTGCAGGAAAGGACTGTATTTAGTTTCTTGTCTACGCGTACACTTGCACACATTCACTCATATACATACACACACATGCAGGTCAAATCATTTCACCGAAAGTAGTCCGTTCACTATGAATTACAGTAGTTTATTTTTGTATAGGATCTCTTGCTTGCTATTCATCATCAACATCAATTGAATTACCCCTCCCCCATTTTTTGTTTGTTTGTTAAAGATGCGATTCGAAAGGGCGGTGAAAAGGGTTAATCCGTCTTTTGTGTCGAGTTTTGATGGAGGTTCACTTATTTTCTCTTAACGTTCAATTCCAAAGTTTACTGGTTTCTCGGTACCGTTCAAGAAAAACCATCGTTTACTGACAAAAACTGGATAAGTGTTCTCATTTTTAGAGCGCAGATGTCAACTGGATAAATGACAAATGTCAAGGAGAGAACGTGGACATTTGATATTCTTTGTAGTCATTTAGCAAGGCCACGATTAGAAATGTTTTATCAAATAAAGTACCACACATTTATTTTTTATTTCTAAACATTATTTAAGGGAATCAGTAATTCAATCTGACAGTTTACTATTTTGTCTTTGAGATGGGTTTGGGAAGAACTTTTACCCTTTTGACGTTGAATAGTAGACTAAAATTAGTGTAAAGCAGGGGTGTATAAAATTCGCGCTGAAGTTTTAAACTTAATTTTATTAACTGCAAACATTTTTAAATTGATAAACGTAGCTTATATAGCATTGACTGAAACAATGATAATAAAAAAAAATACATGAAATTAAAATGTTAAAGAAAGAGAAATACAGCTATCACTCTTCCGATTAAAAAAAAAAAAATTTAAGCGAAAGAGGCAATATCCCCCCTCCCCCAAGCTTTTGTTTGTTTACTGATAGAGCTGTGACATATTTACAAGCACGATTTTGTTTGAAGAACGCGAGAGACGTGAGACCGGTTTGGCACAACTGCTGTAGGCAGGAATCGAAAAGTAAACGCACTGCAAACCAATTTGCTGTACCACGCAGCCATGTAAAGCGTTGTTCTTGTCGCGCGTCAGACTCAGGTAAACTTTACAAATAAAGATTATCGCTATCTACCTGTCTATCTGTATGCTCTCCTCCCTTCCTTTTCCTCCCTTCCACCTGCCTATCTATCTATCTATCTATCTATCTATATATCTGTGAAAAGGTGGGGTTATATAACCTTCCTACAAGGTGCAGTGAATTAATAATTAATTTGCAATTATTAATATTATAACCCACTCTTCTACCGGGTCTTCGTCTTTGCAGTCTGGGAGACTAAATCAAGCCCTAGAATCTATAATTAAGCTAATTGTTTTCTCTTCTAGGTGTTACTCGTCCAGAGTAAAATGCAATCCTGTTAATTAATATTAATTTGGTATTACAGCATTTTTACTCTCGCCCGCACACATTCCCACCAGTTTGAAGGATTCTTCCCCAAAAAGTATGTTTGACTGACTTTTAAGATTAATTACGTTTGGCAGCCCCACCATGAAACCTACATACTTCCTTTAGCAATTAACCAAAGTGGAAGAATAAACCAACAATAGTTAACACTAAAACCATCTTTCTGTGTACTTCCCATCGTCACTACTACTACTACTTCCACTACGTCTTCTTCTACTACTACTACTACTTCCACCACGTCTACTTCTACTACTACTTCTATATCTACTTCGATTACCACTACTATTGCCTAAAATAGCTATGATCATTTTCACATAACAGTATCACCCTTTCACCGCTTTGATCACCGCCACCCTATGAGTGTTACAAGCATTGCTTCAAAAGCATTTACTTACTACTTCTATCCCAGTATTCACTACTTTACTACTTCTATCCCAGTATTCACTACTTTACTACTTCTATTGCAGTATTCACTACAATCAGCGTATCCAACTCTTCAACTATTGCAAACATAACCCCATCGTGATCACTTGCCACATCTGTTAGCACCAATATTTTACTACTGCTAACTCTGCTTCTGCCGTATTATCCAACCACTTCCATCACTGTTACCACAACAACTGCGATTGCTGAAGAACTTCTTCTATCACTCCTGAATAATTCTAAGACTTTTGTACGATGTGGAAAGGGGGCGATAGTAGTACTAGTAATGATCTTGGGTACTCGAAGACATAACACCTGAAATGGGCAGTTGCCTTTAAAAGCTACAAAGAAAACAACTCCCAAAATCTTTGACCTCCAAAACTCAAGGTTGGATTTCTGTAGTGAGAGACCGCGCAGTTAACAGATGACAAGAATCATGAGATTTATCCGCAATTAAAAGAAAAGGTTTGCGTCCGTAATTATAACGTTAAAAAGTATTATGTGAATATAGCTTTACAAATATTTCGTGAATGTGACTGCAAAAAGTATTACGAAAAACTTACCTTAAAATATATTTACGTGATTCTAAAATTACAAATATTACACAAGCATAACATTAAAAGCACTATATTAGTATAACACTGCCCTTATGAATACAACAGTAATGATAATTCGTAGAAATAACATTTAAACATACTAAATGAAAATAATATATTTTTTTAAAGCTTAACATAGTATTAGAAATATTATGTGTATACATAAAAAACATACCATGTGAGTGCAAAACAATAGCGGTGAACATAACACTAAAAACGTCCGCATAAATAGAACACTAAAAAGTACTGTAAATTTATAACACTAAAATACTTCGCGTATATAGCACGAAATAACAGTGCATATGTATATATATAATACAAATACCGCTACGCGAATAATATTATTTTGAATTCGACGTAAATAAAACACATAAAAATGTATTTTGTGAGTATAGCACTAAAACAAATATGTAATAACATCAAAACAAATATGCGATATCCAAAAAGCTACTTGGTTAAACCAAATGAAACTAACGTGATAACATTTCCAGGAATCTAAAAGAAGATCCACAACTGTAACGTTCTCATTGAAATTACGTTTATTGATGTCATAACAGAAGACTTAAAAAATGAAAACAGCGATTTGTTTATTGATAACCGCAAAAACGAATTCACGCGAGATAGAGACAAACATAAAAAAAGCGGAAGTAAATGCAAACTAATGGTCAAGACACATCCTCGCAATGCAAATTGGGAAATGATAGAATTGTGTTTGTATGGCTCCAAAACAACACCATAATTCCAAGGACAGAGCCACTGGCTTTCATATTATTATTCACACACTGATATATAATATACATCCCACCAAACCTATTTTTGGTAAACACAAGATATGTACGAATATTATCATACAATACAATCCCCTTGCGCTGATCCATGATTCGACTTGGAATTTTTTTTTTAAATAGCAAGTCGGTGCCGAAGAAAACACTAGAATAATTTGAATGCGCTGATAAAAATTGCTGCCATCAGATGTTAATTTTGGAAAATAGATTGTCTGCTTGTCTGAGTACTTAGTGAACAAATTTATTTATTATTCCAAAAATATTCCGAAGAGGTCGATATTGTCCTTTTTGTTTTTGTTGTTGTTGCTGTTTTTTAAAGGCTAGCTTGACGAAGTCTTTATTCTTCGTTTCTAACAATCACTACATGCACAGTGTTTTAAACTGTTTTATTCTTCCGTACGGTACATGGATGTACTCTAAAATTGCAAATTACCGTAGCCATATTGTCAAGTTTTGTGAATGCAGAGAGCTGGAGAAGATGATGAAAGAAGCAACAAAAACAGTTATTTGTGGACTCTGATGTTGACATGATGTTGCATATCTTCGTGCTCATCAAGTGAATGAAAGACACGATAAAAAACGTAATACCCTCCTTTCTCTGGATATTAGGTCTAACTTTAGTAAAGTGAGCCACGAATCTTTAGTGTCCATTGTTCCACCATCGTTTCTCGGGATATTAGCACTAACTTTAGTAAAGTGAACTACCAGTCTTTAGAGGCCAAGTATTCTAATCACTGTCCTATGGATATTAGGACTAGCTTTAGTGAAGTGGATCACTGATCTTTACTGATAGAGACCAAATACACAGCCCACGATTACATACAATAGCGTGGTCCCTGGACAATTACATACAATAGCGTGGTCTCTGGACGATTACATACAAAACGTGTTCTTTTATAAGTACAGCGTTTGTTATATCATCCGATTATTTTCAGCCAAAAGTTAAATCACACGAGACCTCCAACTTTATATTTTCTTATTTTTAAAACCTGGCATTTGCTAACAATCAACTACTTACAGCAAAGTTGGTTATCACGTGATTTACGACCTTGTATGTGTATAACTTAATACCACGCGAATATCGGACTGCAGATTTAATCATGATAGCTTGCAATTATCTTCGCGGACCATTACAGGCGTGGTCGGACCATTACAGGCGTGGTCGGACCATTACAGGCGTGGTCGAGTAGAATGAACAATCACTAAGGAAAACGAAGGGCAGAACGTACATTATACATTATTAGCTTATTACATGGAAGTAAGCCAAACAAAAACTAAACAAACAAGAAATGATTACGTATGTACTCGAGAGATGGAATTAAAGTGGGCAAAACCTCACTGAATTCATAAAATTATCCAATCACCAACAAGGGGTTAAAAATTTTGGACATTGTAACTGATGTAACCTCTTGACCTACTCTCTAGAATCATATTTGTTTTATAATTGATTTGCTTGACAAACATCTAATTCATTTCGCAGAATAACGCAAATTGTCTCATCTATATGCTCAACACTGCAGTATACATTACATTCTATCGCTGTTTCTATCAAATATAATTCATATTTATTTCGTTGATACTAAATTCATACATATCTTTATGCAATATCGTTTATATACTGAGACAAACTAAATTCATACATATCTTTATGCAATATCGTTTATATACTGAGACAAATTATAACTCTTTTGAATTCTTCTTTAGTCAAAACGTTTGAATTAATATTTAGAAAACAAATATGTTTAGTTTTTATTTTTTATATTGAAGATAAAACTTTTATGGCAGGTTCACAAAACAATACAGAAAACTAGGCAAAAATAAATAAAACTAACTCTTTTGAACTGGAGAATCTATTTCCAGGGGTAGACTGCAAAATGTCGCTTGATTAGCCGACTGTGCGCCTGCAAGTGCCTGGAGCCTTTACCAGCACACTGGCGTTTATCTCTCTGGATTGCTTATACGGGAGATGTCAAGGGAGCGCAGCTCGTCTATAAATAACAAGGGTGGATAATTAAGGTCACGTGTGTCTTTTAAATCAGTGGAGCGCGTGACCTTCCTGTGGATTAGATGTGTGCTTAAAGGTCTGACTATAATGTAAAAAAGGCTTTAACTTTCGGGTGATGGGGGGGGGGGGGGGGGATAGGGAGAGGGACAAGACTCTAGGTTTTACAACAGCAATCTGTTGATCACTTAGCAAATTTGCAGCAAATATTTTGAAGAATAAAAAGAACTTCACACACTTTCGACTATTGTGCTTATTTATTTTGTAAGGAAAACGTAATTATATATACACAGTATTATGTTCAGCCTAAAATGGAAGAAACCCGTAGTTTTATTGCGATGGCAATTTGTTCTTTTATCATCATAACAGACGAAGCGAGATGGAACGCCACACGAGATAAGTATCTGCCAGCTGAATCTTCAGAGTTGACGCTGTTTCCGTGCACCGATTTTGCGTTCCCGATTCTTGCACCACATTTTATGGATACTTAGGGTCAAGTACAAAGCATATTTGCCCTTCACTAAAAAATCATTTTTTAATTCTGTTTTATTTGCTGACAACATAACATTCAAACTATCAAGTATCTGCAACAGCAGCAACGAAATAAATAAATCAATAAATAATAGTAAAATTAAATAATGCTTGCAGCTGTAATGCAAGGGTGATCAGCTGTTAAGCTCAGCAGGTGTTAGAGCTAAACAAAGAATTCTTTCTCGGTAGTTAAACCACGCCTTTCAATGTGGCATGAACTAAGCCTGTAGTAAACTTTGAACTGGCCAAGAAAAAATCTGTTTTACGTAATCTGTCTATCTATCTATCTATCTGTGACACAAAGCCACCCTAGTTAATGGTTATGATTTTTATTATTAACTAATTACAAGTGATGACAATCTTAATTTCTGTCATTAATAATCAGAAGACACCACTCATCTCTCTCGCTTGGCGGACATTTGGATGTTGTAAACGTTTTCACTCATCCAAAACATTAAAGACAAACATTTACTGTCACATAATATTTCCATATGTGGAAACGTCTTACTAAAGGAGAAGATAAATCTGTCTATTCTATATTTAGCAAGCCCCCATCCACCCACTATCTGTCCATCATAAGGTTTCATTCAATATGTGGGAGAATGTCAATACATTTAACAATAAATTTATTAAATCAACAATCAAATATGCATATTAAAAATACACTGAAAAGATTATTTAACATCACTATTTCCACGAAACAACGTTCAAATAATTTCAATAACTATACAGTTTTACATCCTAACACACAATTCAGCAGATTAGTATCAATTTAAATCACAGGGTAATTCTTATCAGAGATCATAAATGGAGTTATAGAGAATTAAGCGATAATAGTTTGTACATAACCTTGTCTAGATGATTGCCGCAATAGTGTTTTGTACGCTTTAGTAACAAAGTCACAAATTCATTGTCACAATAGAATTGTCAGTTCAAAGATCACGGATGAGCCGCTGTTCTCTCGAGATTACTCTGGGCGCTCTTTCACTGTATTAGTTTTCTCAAGCAGATCAACAATCTAGTAATTTCCAATAACGTCCTTGTACCAGAAATTCCACAATGTAGTCGAGCATACTTTGCCACCATACATCGACAGAGTGCATTATATCCTTACACATTGCGGTTAGAGACTTTCAAATCTACCATAGTTGGTGTGGTTTATAAATCAGTAAACCGGGAGATCTAGTTAACCAAAGCAGGCTGATTCTTTCCTGTAAAATATAATCAGGGAACAGACACCAAATTTCTAGTTTATTCATCTCTAATTCCATTCTCTCTTACATTAATTTATCAACTTACAGTTTCCCACAACAGTATTTATTAGCCCGATACACACATATAGCATAATAAATCCAATATATTAGTTTTATGAACATATTCATTAGAAACAATGTCAAGTGTTTGCATACTACATACAGGCATCATTGTTCACAATTTGTAGAAATAATAGTCTATTCACATAATACATTTCTATGTAAAACGCAAGTATAAAATATCAATTGCAAAATGAACAAAATATTTCTCGCTCAATCAGTCTGTTAAGTCACCTTTAAACTAACGGCTGTGTTTCATGACTGGACTTCTTCCTCACCAAATTCAAAGTGATTAGAAAAAAATTCTTATCAACAGATAACCTTTCATCTCAGCCCACTGGCTGGTCTCATTCTTGTAAATCTTAATCATTGGATAATAAAAGCTACTCATCCATCTAAAACGCAAGTATAACATATCAATAGCAAAATGCACGAAATATTTATCGCTCAATCAGTCAGTTAACTCACCATTAAACTAGCGGCTCTTTCATGACTGGACTTCTTCCACACCAAATTCAAAGTGATTATTAAAAAATAATAATAAATAATAAATAAAATTTTTTATCAACAGAAAACCTTTCATCTCAGTCCACTGGCTGGTCTCATTTTTGTAAATCTTAATCATTAGATAATAAAAGCTACTCATCCACCTAAAACCGTTTTAGATTACATCAGCAAGCTTTAGCACATTCTCCTCCTGAATTTAGTCCATAAATATCATCGTAAGCAGTGCCCAAGCGGGTCACGTTAACATTGGCAACAAAGATATAATTATTAAGAATGGAAATAGGGATATGCAAATTTACTATGCTACATTATCACAACGTGAATTTTATAATGCTGCTGACATTTAATGTACATTTTAAGTCCACTAAGACTGTACTGCTTTTAAGTGCACTTAGACTGTCATGCTTTTAAATGCACTGAGATTGTCATGCTTATACGTGCACTAAGACTGTCATGCTTATAAGTGTACTAAGACTGGTCATGCTTTAAGTGCACTAAGACTGTCATGCTTATAAGTGCACTAAGACTAGTCATGCTTTTAAGTGCTCTAAGACTGTAATGCTGTTAAGCACATTACGATTGTCGTACGTTGAAGAACACTGAGATTTTATGCTTTTAATACACTAGGAATGTCATACTTTTAAGTAATCAACGATTGTCTTTGTCTAAAACCTGAACTGCGACGAGCTAAGGTTATGCTGCCATTGGGTTTGATAGAAACGGAGAGAGAGAGAGTGAGAGAAAAAGAGTGAAAGATATAGAATTTTAGAGAAACATCGATTGTGTAGAAACGAGAGGTAGAAGAAATAGTAAAGGGGGGGAGGGTGTTTTGTGGGGAATGGCAGGAAGTGTTTTAGACGTTACCAGTCTTAATTTATCATGAATACCAATATATAGTGTTTCCCAATTACAAGTATCATTTCTCAAAGTCGGTTCGGGTGTTTATCAATTATATGATTATCGTACCAAGCATTCAGGACATGCAATATTTATTGAAGGAGCGAAATTTGGTACTTCATATAAATTACTTTTTCCATTAATGTCGACTGCCCAGAACTAAAGAGAAATCCGCACTTTAATAGGTATTTGCTTCAAACAACTAATGAATTTCTACATTAGACGCTCCCAGCATGTAATTCTCCATGCTATTGTATCTAACAACCTGAACAGTTGCAAAACTGTAGATAGGAACAAACTGTACAGGCACCAAGCTACATTTCCTAGCAATACGTACATTTTCAAATCTGCACTTAGTAACCACTTGAACAGACCCTTGCTGAAGCACCTAAAAAAAACCATACAACCTCATTAATTTTTACTGGTATTAAAACATACAGCATAACAATTATGTTCGTTCCGGTATGTATTGTCGACTTTTAACAACACGTGCCTGTTCAATGTTATCATAACAAGCGATAATACACATAATAATAGCAATAGATTCACTAACTTTAAAAATGCTCTATAAGCAAATTTCAATAATCAAAAGGTTCGGACACAAACCTATATACAAAGTGACAAATTAGGTCAAACGGCAAATTTAAAATATAAGCAGTTAAAAGTATTAACCAATATGACAAAAATACATTACAAAATTGACAAATGGATCAAGTGATTATTTTAAAAGTTTCTTTAATAAACAGTAAATAATTTCAGAACATATTTACACAGAAAGGCATATAAAAAAAAGTAGGCATAATGGCAATGTTTGATGAATTAAGTGGAAACAGGTGACGTGATAAGAACACTATTTTGAATCCTCTAAATGTAGGTGATGCAGGATTCACTTAAAAGCATGCCGTTGCAAACTAAACGTAATAATTAAAATGAGTGAGAGCTTGTTTTGCCGATGAGAAATAAGAGATCTTGAGAGCTCTCAAGTGTCATCAGTGTTGACAATTGGACGTGATGAGCGAAACTGTAATGTTAAAAGTGGGTGTGCTATTCAAAATACCTGACGTGGGATGTAGACAAGATTTTAGAAACAATTTACTTGGAGCACACAATGCAACGAGTGCATTAAGAGCTCAGAAACAAAGACTCCGTATACGGATTTCAGTCAGCAAGTCAATTTTTAAAGTCATTTATTAATCATCATAACCATGTTTATGAGTTTCACTCAATATGGCCAATGGTAATGTCACGTGTTTAGATCACTTAAGTCTATTTTCTAGTTGTGTTCCAGTCACCATGGTTATTTTTTCACGTCGGTGTTTAAGTAACTCATTCATTTTTCACGTCGGTGTTTCAAATATTCCATCCACATTTCACGTCATACATTTTAATACACCTTAATTCAATATTTTATGTATTTAAACATGCAGGTGGTTAATATTAGAGAATAGTGAAAACGATAGATAGATAGATAGATAGATAGATAGATAGATAGATAGATAGATAGATAGATAGATAGATAGATAGATAGATAGATAGATAGATAGATAGATAGATAGATAGATAGATAGATAGATAGATAGATAGATAGATAGATAGATAGATAGATAGATAGATAGATAGATAGATAGATAGATAGATAGATAGATAGATAGATAGATAGATAGATAGGATGGATGTGATGGATGGATGGATAGGTGGGGTAGAGAGAGAGAGACGGAGAGAGAATGGGTGTGTGAGGTAGAGAGATACAAGAGGCAGAGGCAGAGAGTGAAAGAAAGGAACAAAGAAATAATGAGAAGTAGCTAAGAACAAAGACATCTTTAATTGCTGTGCCACAGAAAGCATTTGTGAAAGGTGACACACGTTCTAGGTTCTGGAAGGTGGACTTCAGCCCACTGGTCATGTCAGTCATCAACATCTACTTCCTTTGACAAAATAAATTTACCAAAGAATACGTCCATTAACAGAATATTAACTCTAACGAAACAAACATTCATACAAAATAAACATTTTTAGAAAATAAGAGGGACAAATGTATATTATTAGTTAGGGTTAGTAGTAGTTAGTATTGGTGAGGTGATTTGCTACAAGTGCTATAAAACTTGCCAGACGAATGAGAAATGTACCAGAGATGGAGCGACGTACAATGAAACTGTAGCAGAGTATATTATCTAAATATAGGCTAGGCCTAAACTCACAGCCGCTGCATAGCGGGACTGAAAGGATAGAAAACGCAGTTACAGAGCAGACTGAAAGGATAGAAAACGCAGTTACAGAGCAGACTGAAAGGATAGAAAACGCAGTTACAGAGCAGACTGAAAGGATAGAAAACGCAGTTACAGAGCAGCTAGCAAACGTTCGTGACCACAGTATTTGTCTAAAGCGCATATACCAATTGTCATTGACAAACACGAAAAAGACATTAACAAATGTAAATTTATTTAAAATAATTGTGAAACTTTAACTTTACGGCACAGAAACACAAACACACGCACACTCCAGCACACACAGACAGACACGTCCAAATACACATATACACAGAAATATAAATGCAAACAGATTAACACGCCCACAGACAACAAATACACAGTGCACACAAGCACGTACACACATATATACACGCACGCACGCATAAACACAGACACATACTGACTATTTTTTTTGTATCCCGAGAAAATCACTGTTTAAAATGTACTAATCTGGCTGAAAATCGAATCAAATGCTGTTCGAGTAACCTTTCTATGTAATTCTCAACGGTTCAGAAGAGATTTGTGTCTGTAGTAATTTGTATTTTAATTAACTTACCAGATCGGTTTTTCAGGGCACTGGATGTAGTCCTTTACGTAGTCCGTAGGACATAACACGAGACAACGAAAGCATTTTTCTAAAGATAAATTAAATTCTAGATTTCTTCGTACGAGAAAAGACCCAAATAAAATGGGTGAAGTACTTAAAGATGATTTTATTTTTCTTTTAAAATTAATAACACCGAATTTAATTTTCCTTTTATTACGATGTATTTCTAAGGTCTTCGCAACCAGACCACAATGAGCGCGCAACGCTTGGTTTCTTTCACGTTCGGAAGCATTAAGATCTTTTTGGTCTCAGCAGTGTTTCTGGATTATAGCTTTTTCATTGTTCGGTTACTTTGCAAAAAAAACGCAAATGAAGATTTTGGAAGAACTCTTCAGCTAACTGAATTTATGCCAACAAGCGGAAGGACTATGTAAAAACGGCTTATGTTAAGCTATCGTTTGTGATGTGCAAAAGCATGCTTGATCGAAACTCATTACTCCTTTTGACTTTCCATGTCCCGCAATTAAATTAGCGGTTTTTCAATTGAGCTTTCTCAGTGCCTCATCATCAGAACAGAGAAAATAATGAAACGATATGCATACATATAAACAAAATTTATTTTTTAAAATAAATAAGTCCATTAGCGGCGAAATGCTTAACTGTCTTAAAGTCCTATGTAAGAAAATTACGCAAATAAATTATTTGCCAAATAAACCAAATTTCGTTGGTGAAAGTTCATTTGTCAGCATCAACAAGCAGATTCCATCATTAACTTATGAGTCATATTCCTCAAATATCTTCTTTATTACTGAATAGATATTGCATTCGAGAGGAAGTTACGTATGGGTCTTCCTTTTCATTTATATGAAGTTTTACTCAAACAAAAAATTTCACACGCGCCCTCTTCCTCAAACCGATACACATAAGGACATTTCTACAGATATATTACAATAAATAACCCCCTCTTCCTCAACCAGATACACATAAGGACATTTCTACAGATATATTACAATAAATAACGCCCTCTTCCTCAACCAGATACACATAAGGACATTTCTACAGATATATTACAATAAATAACGCCCTCTTCCTCAACCAGATACACATAAGGACATTTCTACAGATATATTACAATAAATAACGCCCTCTTCCTCAACCAGATACACATAAGGACATTTCTACAGATATATTACAATAAATAACGTGGATCAAATTTTGTTAGAATAGATTTTTCAACAGTCGCGTGCGAATTATCAAGTGGAACTCTTTCTGCTTGCGGATGTGATAATAATGACAAGTATATGTATGAATGATGTGTACAGCGATTAAACAGGTCACTATTCACATGCACGCAGAAAAGCAATTTCTTGAAAACAGAAAGAGACTCATGGGAAGGAAAAATGTCTCGGTCACAGCCTGCTCATCTAGTTCATCGGCGTAGCTTCTAGTTTTACGAGCGACAATTTGGCGGAAGAGTTATAAAATAAAACAAATAAATCAAAGATTGTCATAAGCAAACATTCGTTTCAGATTATTTATTATTTCAACACACACGTGAGGACGTGTTATCAGTTCAAATAAAACAATAGTATTAAAAAGTATAATTTGGTATGGTCTTTCTCCTAGTCCTATGACGTCAAAGTTATTGTAAAAGTAAAATATAACACAAGTCGACACAGGCGCACACATTACTCTAGTTTGGATATTCTATTTCAGTGTACCTTGAACAATTATGTTTTTCTATGCAGCATTTGATAAACTGTACAGAAAAAAATAGGTTGTGCAATTTATAATTTAACTATCATAATGCAGAATTGTTTTTCGAGCAACCTTGGATAAGCTTAAAAAATATTGGATTTGCGATTTGCGATTTCAGTGTAACAAACAACCATTATTGTTCCAAAGCAACACTGTTAAACAGCTTAAGAAAAATACTTGGATTTTGGTTGTGCTACTTCAGTGTGGTTGTGAAGAACTATTTGCTCGAAAGAACCCTGTGATAAATTCTAAGAAAAAGACAGATTTACGATGTACAGTTCGAATGCAGCCATTGACAATTATTTTTCTAATCGTAACTGGTACTATACACTTAACCACAACTTTCATTTTGCAACGAACCAGCACTAATGTTGTCTTATAATACATTGACTGACTTATGAGTTACGTTTTGCTTGCTTCGTGCTGATATGAGAATTAAACCATCTACAACTGCCGCTACAAATGTCAAGCATGATTTGTTAATGATGACATTGATACGTGGATTGATATTGGCAGTTACCCCCATCTGATAATTGAACACAGCATAATTATCAATAAAATCGATAAACGAACTGACAAAAATGAGCACGTTTAAGGGAGCAACTATAAGAAACAGAACTGCTAAGCACGTTACACAAGAAGAAAAGAGACGAAAGTTATGAACTGCACTGTAAACTTTCCAATTCTCATCACTGGTTCAAGAATTTCTTTCCAATTCCCTATCAGTTATTGATTTCCATCATTATCATTATTCTCAGAACTGTCTGTTCATGCAGTTAACAATGTACGCTATACTAAGAGTAGGTGACTGTATGGTTCACTTTGTCATGCAGTTAACAATGTACGCTATTCTAAGAGTAGGTGACTGTATGGTTCACTTTGTCATGCAGTTAACAATGTACGCTAAGAGTAGAAGACTGTATGATTTATTTTGTGACTTTGAGTAATACGAAACCATCCGCACACGGAATGGCATTGAATGTGCTGAAAATATTCCCTTTTTTACATTTGTGTGTCCTTCCTGGACTTTTACACTTGTGTGGCCTTGTCTGGACTTTGATACTTTTATGGCCTTGACTGGACGTGTGCGGCTTTGCCAGCACTTTGACACTTGTGTGGCTTTTGACTTGTACACTTGCGTGGCCTTGCCTAGAGTTGTACACTTGTGTGGCCTTGCCTGGACGTTTACACTTCTGTGACCCTGCCTGGACTTTGACACGTTTGTGGCCTTGTCTGAACTTGTGTGGTTTCGCGTTGACGTTTACAATTGTGTGGCTTTGACAGGACTTTTAAACTTGTGCAACCTTGCCTAGGCTTATACACTTGTGTTGCCTTGTCTGAATTTGTACAATTGTGCGGCTTTGCCTGGACTATTACACTTGTGTGGTTTTGCCTGGACTTTGCTCCAGTATAATTTGATGTGCCCCTTAAGAACTGACTGGCAAAGTATCTCACTCACCATCTACAGCGAATAGAATTAAGTGGACAAATCTCTGATGGAAATTCTGATGGAATTGCTTTGATGGTAAATCATCTGATGAAAATTCTTGAAATAATTTGATCCCGTAAAAAATGTTTCTCTACGTTTTGTCTTCAATATGGTTAGCTTTTATTTCCTGACCTCTTATTATGGTTAACCTTTATTTCCTGACCGTAACACTCGAAACTCAAATAACATAACTGATATTAATTATTATATTTTACTTACATTTATTGAATTTTTTGAATTTTTCTTAAATGTTCGCTACTCTCACTTGGCGACTTTTTCTTGTAAATAAAATTGCAAAATAACCATGAGGTATTGATCAAAGGAAAGTCGGCCTAGTCTAGTGGCATCTAGGGGACTGTGTAATCGTATCTTTAGCACGCCACCAGATGTGAACCTTCTTAGTCACGAGTGTGCAGACACGAACTGCCTGAAGCCATGCCGCTCACCTTTCGTAAGTGGAAATAAAACTCTTATAACTATCTTACTCTTAGAACACGGACTAGAGCTAACGAATCCCTAAGACCGTTAATTTAGAAGATTATCCCTTTAAGAGAACAGATGTCTCCCCATCTAAGAATCTAAAACAAACAGAAATATCTCGAGAGCTTTACTTCAGCAGTCAAGTCGATTAGACTTTTCTTCTTGATTTAACAATAGATGTTAGAGTGTTTAGGTATATCACCAAGCTAAATGTATGAATAGACACTATTGTGAAATACACGTCCCGAATTTGTGGCTTGATTCGGTTAAAGGCACCTTTTGGGTATGTTTGGAACAATTAATATTTTGTACTTAGAATTTTGTAGAACGAAACTTTTTCTGGATGCTCTAAAGATTTTTTGTAATTTAAATTTGTTTAGTTGTATAATTGCATTTTTCATTTTTTAGGAAAACCTCTAAACCTGTTAATTTAGAAGGAGAAAACTTCTCCTGACAACTTGTGTATTTAATAATGTATGCAGGATTACATATGTTAACATGCTTGTATGCGTGAGGAATGAATGAATGTAAACAATGCAAGACAGCATAAAAGTACCGATCACCCTTTCAAAACAATTGCAGGCAATTTCCCATTTTGATGATTATGATTTATATTGAATGCACTATGGATTCTCTCTCTCGCGCTCTCTCTCTCTCTCACTCTCTCTCTCACACACACACACACACACAACTTAAATCTCTTGTGTCACAAATCATTCATTCATAAAACATACACTCGGTAAATAAACGACAGCAATTTCTAAATTAATGGCAGATGAAAGTGAAAATGAAAATAACAAATTGTAATAATATTCGTGGTAATCACCGCCATCAAGAAAATAACAAAAGAGATATTTATCTTAATTAACACAAAGCTATTCAGAGTCAGTGTTACAGACCCAGAGATACTTGTCTGTACCGCAAATTATTTTTAGTAACAAAGATGAATACTTAAAGATTTTAAATTGCATATTATTCCCTAACACTAATATAATCCTATCTAACTTTATTTTATAATATTTTATGCGCACAGACGCTTTAACGAAATTGTTGGTACCATCAAGAACAATTTGTTGTTGGGTGTAACACTGATTCACAGTCACAGTTGATTCAAAACAAATATCGATCAGATGTGTGAACGCGTGTGGTTCATGTGCAGAAAACAATGGAAAAAGTGGGTCAAATGCGTGCACACTGTCAGTGAACACACAAATGTGCTTGTGTTGTCATGTCATCTTCTGTTTTCTCCCTCCCTGAAAGTACTTGTGAATTAATCCCCTTCCAGCTTGTGACACCCTCCATGGTATCGGTACAGCTTTTGGCGTGATCCTGAAAACAAAATGACTACCTATGAATGGAAATGGACCAATCCTTTGGAGGCCGGATGGCTTTCTGAACTTCTTCTTTGCATGCAAGAAGTTGATGTTGTGTTCCACCATCAGTGAAGTGTTGCCAGATCTGGTATTACCCCTAACTGAAATTTTGCGTAAGTCAATCGTTCCAGTCCAGGATCACACGTGAATTTGAGGCATAAATAGGTCCGTCCAGGTTGTCTGATTTGAACTGACTCAATGCACAATATATAATCCTCAAAAAAGCGCAAATCACTTGTTGTTTCATAAGACTATTTATTATCTTAAAGTTCTTCGTACAATGTGTTCCTCTCTGTTTCATCTTTCTATTTAAATTTGTATAATTAGTCATGAAATTAGTATTAGAGTTTGCCTCAAGATATACAATTAATGACATTTTCTTTGATTCAGTGTCAAAAGTTAGTCACAAAATTATCATTAGAGTTAGAGTCAAGATATAACATAATGAAATTGCTTTTTATTTGATTAATGACCTTGCCACAGACAATTCGCTTATTCATTCAACTATACTGTGCTGAAATACCCAGTTGATTTACAAATCAACTAGAGACGGGTATTAACATGGCGTGAAGTGAAATCTCTTTCATTGGGACTTGAAGAAGCTTTATTTCATCATTTAATTAGAATTTGGCCTAAATTATTATTCTTGGACAAAATGAATCATCTTTTATTAAGACTTGCCTGAAATCATTAAATGAAGCCCCTTTCATTCGAGATCCATTTGATCATCATGCTGCTGCAACATATGGAGTCTATCTGGAATAATGATAGCATTTCTTTTGTTTCTATTTTCCCCGCTGCTACCAGATAGAGACGTGGGGTAGTATAGCTTGTCAGTAAGGCTCAATCTGCCAAAATATGCGTACTATAGACAGACAGGAAACTGAGTAAGACTCGTCACTCATTAAGGCACAAAATGCCTGGACATAGGGACTATAGACAGAATGAGCAATGATCGAGATGCGTCTTACTATAGCTACACATTAAGGCAGAAACTGCCTTAATATGCGGACTATAGACGAAATGAGCACTGACCGAAACATATTCCTAGCAACAAAGAGTGCATAAATTGTATTGCTTTATAGGCTCTCTACACAACAGGATATCCATCTGTGTACCACGCTGTATCTAGACTGCTCCCTAATTCGTGTTCCTATTTATTTGACAAGCTTCTGTTTACAAACTTGTCTGTGTGCAGATTGCTCTGTTTACAAACTTGTCTGTGTGCAGATTGTTCTGTTTACAAATTTATATGTGTGCAGATTGCTCTGTTTACAAACTTGTCTGTGTGCAGATTGCTCTGCGTTGCAGTAAAGCCCCTATTACGTCACTTCGCTTTATAAAACTATGAATTATTTTTGCAGAAATGACTGATTGATTTTTCGGATGAATCTTTCAGTTTCTTACATCTGCAGTCATTGGCTGATTAGTGCGTATCATGAGACTCACTGTGAGTATATGGTTTGATTAGCAATCCTCTATGCAGACACTGAAATTATTTGGATATTTAATAATCTTTTATGCAAACACTGTAATTATTTGGTTTATTAGTAATCATCTATCAGACACTGTAATTATTTGGTTTATAATAATCATCAGACACTGTAATTATTTGGTTTATTAATAATCTTTTATGCAAACACTGTAATTGTTTGGTTTATTAATAATCTTTTATGCAAACACTGTAATTGTTTGGTTTATTAGCAATCCTCTTAACACACACTGTACTTCTTTGTAATTAGTAATAATCTTTCATGTAGAAATGGTTGCACTGAGAACTACTTTGCTAAACAAGTTTATATTAGGCAATCCCACATAGGCCTATTACACTGACATAGATATCGCAGTGTTTTCGGTAAAGAAATATAAATAAGATACAGTTTTCAAACAATTTTTTGAATGAAAATTAAATAGATGACAGTACATTAATATTACTATCGTTCTCCATTTTAAACTGCAATATTTTCGTGTGTCTGCCGAATCTCCTCAGCTTATTTCTTGTGCACGAGAAGCCAACTTTCTATCCAATCAAAATAAATACTTTAGGTCACGTGATGCACAGACATTAGCGTCAGATGGTAAGATAGGAAAAATCGTGTGCTCATTCACTTCACTTCTCCTGTTGTGATCAAGATCACAACATGCACCCTCTTGTCGAATGTTTAGTTTGCTTAATTAACCCATGTTATGCTATAGTTAAAAATATACTTCTGATTCTCCTTTTGAGTAAATGATCGGAATAAGGGCAGGTAATTATAAAGGACGAGATCTTTTATCAGTACAAGTGAAGCAAAAGGAACTCACATAAACATTGTGAACATGATTTTACCGCTTGCTCCCGCATACACAGTTAAAACAATAAAATATTTTAATGAATACGATTTCAGATTTTTCCAGTTGAGTTTAATTCATCTTCAGTTTTGAGTATGAATGATTCACTAGTAAAGTCAGAACGCTGCACCCATAATGCTGTAATAAAAGATGGATTCATATGTGGGACGAAAAAGACATAGTTTTGTTTTTAAAAGTAAGTCTAAACACAACGTATAGTATGTGATTCTTAAAGCATGTTTAATAGTTGGAATAATTACTGAAAGTAATCAACTAAAATTTACATTAACAAATACAAAAGTTCAGCTTAATTCAATGATATTTCATTTCCTATGGGCTAACCAGACAAATTCAATTGTGACACACTGAAAGCAAAGCAAGCTTGTAACAGTTAGGGCGTGTGTGCGCGCGCGCGTGTGTGTGATGTGTGCGTGCGTGTGTGTGTGTGGTGTGTGTGTGTGTGTGGTGTGGTGTGTGGTGTGTGTGTGCGTGTGTGTGTTCATCTCTCGTTTAGTGATTTTAATTTATTTCTATAAATCTTACCTTTACAGTCATTGCTGTTTATCTTGTTATGATTCACCATAGCATTGCAACACATGGACTAAGTGTATGTAATATTTCAGTCAATCGTTGTCACAGTTCAGAAAGAAAGAGAAACCTATATAACCTTTTTTTTTAAATAGGTACAGACAATAGCTATTTATTTACTACTATAACGCATCCTAATTTTAGCTTTAGAAAATTTGGCACAATTGAAAGAAAGTTCAAACAACTACGGTACGAATGACTTTGTCGATACGAGCAAGACAACACCAAACATTGTTGTATTCTTTAAGTTTGTTCACCTTTGACGTCACACTTCATATCAAATGAACTTATTGCAGAGATAAAACAAAATTAAATAAATAGCAACACATGTCCACATTTACAAGTTACAAACAAAAATGTATGCAATGTGTTTTTCAGCACGAACTTGTCATCCTTGAAATATTTTCGGCTGACATATGAAGACGATTTAGCAAAATACTTGTCATTCCTAAGATCTTTTCACCTTATATACGACGTTTTAATACGAAACTGTCATCTCTTAAAACTTGGTCAATGTGCAATAGTTAACCTTATACGTATTTTGCGAGTTGTAGGAAAATGAATGTGCAAATGACGTCATCCGAACAAGTGCCTTTAATGTGTATGATTTTTATTAAGACTTGTAATGAAGTTCAAGCTGAAATCCTTTAAAACGTGTGTATGACGTCTTCAAATACGAACTGCTTACAAGACAACTAACATTATTGCTGGTCAAATGTGTGTGTATGACGTCTTCAAATACGAACTGCTTACAAGACAACTAACATTACTGCTGGTCAAATGTGTGTGTATGACGTCTTCAAATACGAACTGCTTACAAGACAACTAACATTACTGCTGGTCAAATGTGTGTGTATGACGTCTTCAAATACGAACTGCTTACAAGACAACTAACATTACTGCTGGTCAAATGTTTGTGTTTACAAAAGTTAATGGTGGTGATGGTCCTGGGAGATGGGAGACATGTTCAATAAAATGTCTGTATCAGATTCTATCTTACCCCACACACAGACAAAGATACACACACACACACACACACACACACACACACACACACACACACACACACACACACACACACACTCACACACACTTTCTTTCCCCACTCAACAACTCCTCTATTTATTTCTATTTTAAATTACATGATTTGAAGCGGATTTTAAATCATGTCAGTTAGCTTGTCCTAATTGTGGAAAGTCAAATCTCATATTTCGCTCCAGACGTAGTCAGAGGTTTTTGATTTGTTGCCGATAAGAGAAATCGCTGCACCGGATCGATTGCAACTCAACATGCTTGATTGCTAAGACCGACAAGCTTTGCAATATATTAGCACTAGAGATAAGGAAATTGATCATTTGCTGCCACGTTTAAACTGGATTCTTTCCTAATCACAAAGTGGCGCCGCAGAGGGCCCGTAACTCCATCGTTTCATGAGCTTCGAGTTCAGAGATTATTAATCATAACTGTACAACTACTTCATGGTATCTTCAACCTTTAAGACATCATCTTACTGGATGTCCACGTGATTTACTTTCTTAGTTTTATTATTTTCTAATCGGCATTTTTCATTATTTAGGAAGTGCAGTTGAGAGATTCGTCCATTATGCATGGAGCTTGATGATTAAATTTGTTTTAATCATCTTAGCTTGAACTTTCCGGGAATGCAGTTTTTATTTATTTTTTCATTATCGCAATTATTTAATAGCTTTGAAAGATGTTTACAGAACACGGAAAATGACTTATATGGTTCGAGTCCTTAAACGTACTCAGGAGTGACATAGTTTCAATGAATAGTCCAAAGCACTGATGGCACAATAACTTTACACTTTAGAGAACAAATGCAGAATGTGTCTTAAGTGTGTACGTGTTACACATGCCTGTATGCGAACTGGTGGTGGGTGGGAGTGAGTGAAATTTTGTTGAGGGAAAAAGATATTAAAAAAAAATAGCAATATTGGACAGTCAAAATGCACTTTCACGTTGGCCCAAATAATTTCCTTTAAAATATTTTAATCCAATGATTGTTTGTTTTCAATGTCGTTTATAAATTGGAGTGACGTAATTACATACGCTTAACAAGCCAATTTTGTTCTCATTTATTTCCTTTAATTGTTCTGTGGTCGTCCCCAATTTGTTTCCACGTGTCAAATCATACGGCCTTGAAAATACGTCGCGCGGCAAAGGTTGTGTTGGAAACGAGCTCTTTGCTCCATTCTCTGCGAGAGTGGTAATAGGAGGTCTGGAATAATGCTTTATGCGGCTTTTAATAGGTGGCAAAGGAAACGATAATTTAAACAAAGGTTTGACTAAAAAAGAAACCTTAGCTGAAAGCGTTCGCTTAAAAGCAACTTACACTGGTTTCGTTCAATTACTCTCGGTTTTCTTTCAAACTGTATATATATATTGATCCACTTATATACACAAATATGCACGCGCGCACACACACACACACACACGCACACACACATACACATCTGCCTGTGTGTATGTGATTGCGCGCGTGTGTATGTTTTTGTCTTTTACAATTTTCATTGAACAAGATGCTTTGCAGTAATACAAGTGTAGTGGTACAGTATGATACTTCATAATGAATAATTTTTGAGGGGAGGTAATAAATAAAATAAATCGAATGTGACACTTGTCATTGCCGTCATTGTGCAATGTGTACTAATATAGGTCACTCTAAATATATATTTTTCATAATGTACTTACTAAGCAATCCACATTCAAGTGGAAATCATACTTGCATAAGAATATATTAAATCGACAATATATCGACCATCGAATATTAAAACATTTCAGAAAGAACATATAATCTAGAATTGCATACCCTAATTGGAATCCGTTTTTCTGTAACAATTAATATTCAAGACGGAAATTGTCTGAAACGGTTCCAGTTGCATTTCAGCGCGGAGAGCAAATCTTTCTTTTTCAAATTTTTGATTACTACTGATTGACCAATGGATGATATTTTTTAAAAGCAAAATAAATATGCAATATTATAATTGTATATTCTCTTCATAACTACTACATTCAGGTGTTCGTTTCGTGGCAACACCGCCTTTAAAGACCGATAGCAGAAAATCTAGTTTATCTGCATGGTAATACATTAAATCCAAAGTTTTAGGTGGGTCCGATTAATCAGAGCTAATTTGAGTTGTAGTCCCAAATTGATATTTAATTTGAGCGGTTGATAAAGTGTGTTTCGTTGAGATGCCTTATGTTGCCGATAAACACCATCCAGTTAAAGAGGACAGCATGCCGACATTGCTCAGAACTCAAGCAGTGTTCTCTGAGTGCACTACGCGTTATAAAGCGAGCGTCACACGTGATTATCGCGCTATTTTGTTCTAACAAATTCAAGCAGTGTTCTCTGAGTGCACTACGCGTTATAAAGCGAGCGTCACACGTGACTATCGCGCTATTTTGTTCTAACAAACTCAAGCAGTGTTCTCTGAGTGCACTACGCGTTATAAAGCGAGCGTCACACGTGATTATCGCGCTAGTGTGTTCTAACAAGCTCAAGCAGTGTTCTCTGAGTGCACTACGCGTTATAAAGCGAGCGTCACACGTGATTATCGCGCTATTTTGTTCTAACACAAACCATGTGAGGACCACAGTTAGTTATTGTTTTGGGGTTTCTAATTTATTTGTTTTTATTACTGTTTTATTATTATTATTGTTCATAGTTTATTATTATCGCACATCGGCGAGAAGTGTGAGATACATGTTGTGGGGTGTCCATCATTAAAATAACATTTGCACAGAGAACAGTAGATGTGGCCTGTTTAAAGTATTTGAAGTACCAATACCACAATAAGCAAAAATTTTGATTTTTTTTTAAAATCAAAAACAAAAACAATTTGTTGCAAGACAATGATCCTGTATGCTTGGTTCTGACTTGCATTTTATCGATGGCCTTGAACTGAAATGTATTGCTGACCTTGAATTGTATAGCACTGATATTTTTTTTTAAAAACTATTTGCAATTCTTGGCCTTAAACAACTACCTTCCACTGTTGGTTCTTAAATGAAATTTACTGTTAATAATAATAATAACGCATGAGATAATGATGATAATGATGATAATGGTGGTAATGCTATTGAAGATACTGATATGGTGGTGATAATGGCTAAGTGATGATGATGAGTACGACGTCTAAATAGAATGCGTATTATTATAAAAGCTCTCAGGACTTTATAATATTTACACATACAAACATGACAAAAAGTATAATACGAACCGCTATTAAAAGAAATTTCGACTTCCTGCAGCAATAATTAAATGAGTAGCAAAATACACAGAAGAAGAAGATAAGCGAACTAATGATAATAATAATAATTGGCCTTCGTGAAAATGAAGTCGAAGTTAATGACGATGACGACAAAGGCAACAACAAAACCATCGACGATGACGACGGTGGTGGTGGTGGTAGTGGTGGTCAACTGTCTGAACGCTAAACGAGTGCACTTCAGGTAGTTGTGCTCTGACGTGCAAGTGGTCTCTGGCCACACTGACTTGGGCTCTTATCTTTGTAATGTTGAAATCGTGCATGTGTCCGAGGATAATGACAAGTGTCGTTGTGCACGTGTCATAGACAGGAGCCCGACTGCGAAGCACAAAAGGCAGAAGAAATCTTGAAGCTGCAGGGATGATACTACAGCTCTTGGTGCTGTAAGATTTCGTGCTGCCGTTTTCTGGAGATTCTTAGTTCTGTATGTAGATGCTCACTGAGCGACCACAGGCAAAGGTTAATAATAGCTCAGTCGAGAAAGAGACAGAGAGGCAGGCAGGCAGAGACAGAGACAAGAGCAAATATTTCGTGTCGTAAACTGTGAGCTAATATTTCGAGTACTGCTGTTTCTTTGAAGATCCAGGTATGACATTCTGCAATTATTCTTGAAGTGCAAGAGAGAAAGCGGTCAAAATACGACAACACTTCTCAGTAAGTGAATAATTGAAAAGAAGTGGCCCTGACTCTCATGGACATCAGCGAAGATATATTTTCAAGAACTACTTTAGGGTTTACGCGTATTGGTTTTATCACCAATCATTTCATTTCTTTTATTTCTGTTTTTTTAAAGTATAGTTTAAGTTTAGAAATTAGTAACGCAAGCGTGGAAAATGCATTAGTTATTTTTTTATTGATTAGATATCGAAAATATCACAACTGTATACAATGTTGAAAGAGGTTACGACCTTGGTCCGTTGACTGAAATGAAAATCCACTTTCACTGCTTGCGAAGCTTATGACATGGAATGTCGTGAGAAAACACAACAACGGCAAGTCAAACATATTTCTGCATCTACAATTATTGTTTCACTTCCTATTCAGTTTTCAGTGAATTCCGAATTTCACAGGTTTAATATAAACTATCTCTCTCTCTATCTATCTATTTATCTATCTATCTATCTGTCTATCTATCTATCTATCTATCTATCTATCTGTCTTGCTGAACATTGGAGCACCACTGATGACCTGACAACCAGCTTTCTCCATTCCATTTTGTTCTCTGCTAATCTTGCTGTGTTGCTCATTTCAGTCCACTCCACTCTGAGATGTTATCCTCCCATCTTTTCCTCGTCTTCCTCTCCTTTGCCCTCCTTACACAGTACCTTGCATGATTGTATTATTATATTAGTCACAAATCTTTTCATCCCGAATTTATTTACTAATGAACCGAACATTTGAAACGCGTTTATGTTATTCCTTTCATAGAGTACGCTATGCGTTCTGGTATGCGCCAGCACTTTCACTCCGGTACATATCAGAATTGACTGTGTGCGTCATGATATACAGGAGAATTGACAATGTGTGCACCCTGTTGTGCATGGGCACCGGTACTCTGTGGTATACAGGGCATTGTGTCATCAGAAATGGTGATATGTGCGCCCTTTTATAGGCAGCACCGATTATGCGTCCTGGAACGCATCAATAATAGTGACGCGTGCGCCTTGGTATGCACCAGTAATGATGACGTGTGCGCATTGTCACGCATCAGTTTGGTGACGTGTGCGCCTTGGTATGCAAAGTAATGGTGACATATACCGCTTGGCACGCATCAGTATTGGTGACGTGCGCGTCTTGGCAGGCAACAGTGCTGGTGACGTGTGTCTTGGCATGCAACAGTAATAGTGATGTGTGCACCTTGGCACGCATCAGTAAGGATAACGTATGCACCTTTCAGAATCAGTACACACTATGGCATACTCGTTCTCAATTGTGTTTGTATTTATTTCTGGTGGAGGCTGTTGGTTTTAAATTGGGGTAAAGGATAAAGAAATCAAGAACATTTACTGATGATGCTGGATGAATCACAACAAACACGTGGTTTTATAGCCTCCTCTCTATTTTCCGACCACAGCGCTTGTTGAATATTTCTTCACACGTAAACAGGAAGTGGAATTTTTCATGTATAAAAGACAATGTATGTCTAGTGTGATCGGTGCAGGAATTAAAACAAGTCTTTCTTTCCCCACAGAGGAGATGAGTAGAAGGAAGTCCTTGGCACGGGACTGGAAAAATGATAATATCCTCTGTCCGACATCCCGATGTTTGTCGTCTACCTGTGCCGATCAAGAGTCTCAGACTGCAGCAAATCAGCGTGGAGACTGACAACAAGGTCTATAAAACATCATTTATATTTTGTTCATGAAGTTCCTCTTGGTTGCTAGACATTATCCGAGACACTGACGACAACGAACGACAATCGATGTTATAACGGCGATGGATATTTAACACATGTATTGATGTCGCCCAAGAGATTTATCTATTTGTGGGGTTTTGCACAGTGAATTTTCTACAATAAATTCAGACAGAAAAACATCAGGTTAATTAAATCCCTATTTGTATTTATTAACATTGTCCTCAGTAAAAGAATAGTGTTGCATACTGATTTCCAATGTCCCAATATCGATCCCGGATCTCTAGTTGTATTTTCCCCTCAATTTCAAGCGACCTCTTCCAACCGGCGCCAGCTTCTTGTAATTTACTGATGGTCCTTACCCAGGACTCAAAGTAATGCGTTCTTGAACTATGACCTAAACTGTTCCAGACTCTAGAAAGAACAGAGGAGATAGCGAACAAAGTACAGTACTTCTCGGTACCGGCGACTAACCATCGGTTGAGTTGTAGATCTCTCCAGCCCACTTACTCTTTAATATAACAGCTGGTATTAAATTGATCACTGGCCCTTGCTCCTGGTTTTGATGATTTCGTGCTAATATTCTCATGACGGTTAAATCCAACAGTCAATTACTATATCAGTAATGTTTTGCTCAGAGAAACTTCTTCCAAAGATACGGTATTGATCTTTTGAAATTGGTTAGCTAACATTATCTATCTCTTTGTTATTATCTACCGTTCTAATTATATCTAGTTAGATAGACTGACAGACAGATGGTTGGATGGATGGATGGATGGATGGAGATTTGGGGAATGTTCCAGCACGAATTATTGCTACGTCTACCTTACATAATGGATTGTATAGTAAATAAAATTGTGAGAACTTTGAACTAAACTGTTGCCGTTTACTCGGAAATGAACATGGAAGGCATACAAACAGAATTGTGATTTGATTAAAAAGATAACCAATGAGAAATGCGTCTTTTTTAATAGCGTGAGATCTTTGACTATTCGCTTGTCACTAAAGGTCTATACTACCTGCTTACCTCGATTAATTCAAGAATTAGAAAAGAATATTTACACTACAAAGGTTGTTATACTGAAATATTACGTCACAAAATATATTTCATTCATATATATATCTGCCGAAACAAATTACATATGCACTGAGATTGCATTTATCTTAACCGCATTTTACGCGATTTAATTTCTCAACTCTGAATCAATGAGGTCGTCTGTAACAACGTGCAACACAAGAGAAAGCAACTCTTAGTAAAATTTCAGACTTATATACTGACCTAAAATCTTGTGAAATATTAGTCTTTCCAGTACGTTGCGCTCTCCTTCTTGAATGCAAACCTCAAACTGAGTGGGAGTTCACCATGTGAATAATTTAAATTGGTGTATCTTGCCCGTGTGAACGGTGCATAAGGAAAAACCTTTCGTGCCTGTTGGTGTGAACACTTTCAAGAACATTGTAAGTATCTCACTTGAAATTAAAATATTGCACTGAACATAAACGGATACCCTGTGTTTGGCACCCTACAACAATATTATACGATTCCATGGCGAATAGGCCGACAACCCTTCTGACATATATAGAAAAGTAGGATTTATCCTTTGTTGACCTAGAAAAAAGTACAAATGTTAGCAATGCAACGGTTTAGACTACCTTAGATGGAGACAAATAGGACAGAAGATTATAAATGCCCATCTAGCGGTTTTACGAGTTCAACAGGCGTTTAGTGCCCTATTTAGCATAACAATATAGTGTATTCTACAGTTCTATCATTTTGATTCTATTAGACACATCGGTAAAATTAGGCAGAATTTACTTCATATCATGCAATTACAAATTCATCTATCTCATATATTGACATAATCGAATATTGTTTTTGTACAGTTTAACTGTTATACTTAAGACCTTATAGGTGTAATACTGAAAACAATTAAATCATTATCTACCTTGATTCATTTGTGGATTAAAAATTATTTCTCTTATTTTTGACCACACGTACAAGCCTGGGCTTTTATGCTAAGGCAAATAAATAAATGAATACTGAGATTGACTTCTCACTGGAATACGGTTTATCATAAAGTTACAAAGGCCTCTTTCTGAGGACTAATAATGATCAACTCAGCCACAACTTGGAAAGACGAAGCCAATGATAATTAACTGGTTTAACTACCGGATAATTTAATCTGACTAACCCCGGTCGCTCCACTTTCTCTTGTATCTCATTTGAGAGAAGCAGCAGCTCTCGCAAGATGTTGACACACTAAGTCCTGTCAGACTGATATATCTTAAATCTGTCATTCAATGCATGGTCTCGTAACGTTCCTGGTCTACGGTAACGATCCCTTCTATTGCCGCCTTTACTTAGAACGCTAGAAAACGTTAAATTCATTGTCTCGTGTTGGGGATTCACTAAAAGGGGTGCCTGACATAAGGATCAAGTAAATTATCCTCGGACATTGGAACATTCTCAGGGTCGATTGATCAACGACTGTTTTTATTCGGGAAAAGTACAATTACTGCAGCAACAAAAAAATACCCTAACATGTCTTTGACAGCATTGAGTAAGTGCGTGAGTTGTCTGCCGCACATACTGCGCACTCTAAATTAATTCAGTAATTTTGTGTTAAGAAGTTTTCTGTTAAAAGAGCAACACAGTAACAAACAAAATAACCCACCCATCAACGAATAACTATTTTTGTATATTATGAACTACTCGCGTAAACATAAACACGGGACTAATTTTAAGCAATTTTAAAGAAATAAAATACATCCTTCATCAAAAAAACAAACAAAACACACCCTTCATCAAAAACAAACAAAACACATCCTTCATCAGAAAAAACCAAATAAAATGCCCGCCTCATCAAAATTAAAGCAAATCAAACGTCATCAAGAAATAAACAAAACACATCCTTCATCAGAAAAACCCAAATAAAACACACACCATCAAAAAAAAAAACACCCATCATCAAATAAAACACACCCGTCGTCAAAACTAAACAGAATATAACTTTCATCAGAAACACACCAGGAGAAGTATATAATAATAATAATATAATAATAATGATGATGATGATGATGATGATAATGATATTAATGATAGTAATAATAATAAATAATAATAATAATAATAATAATTGTGACATTGCCTTGTACAGGTATTTCTTTATGATCATCTTTCAGTTCCCTAATCCCTCAGCCTGATGGATACAGGAACTGAAATTTGATCATAATGAAACAGCTGAACAATGAAACGTCACAAAAAGTGAGAAAGACATCCAGAAGAAGGTACTAAAGATGGCAAACTGGAAAGCCCCAGGCCTAGACCAAGTACAAATATTCTTGGTTGAAACATCTTACCTCCTTACATGTTAGACTTGGTGAACAACTGCAAAACATATTAAACAAACCAGGAACTCTGCCAGAATGGATGGTAAAGGGAAAACAAGTCTGATTATGAAAGACCCAGAGTAAGGCAGACCAAACTACTATCGTCCAATCACATGCCTATCAAGCACCTGGAAGTTACTATCAGGTATTATATCTGACAAAACCATGACTACCCTTGAAACAAATAAACTTCTAACCAATTAACAAAAGGGTGCTAGACCAGGCAGCAGAGGAACAAAGGACCAATTGGCAATTGATAAGGCATTAGTTACAGACAGCAAGAAACGAAGAACAAATCTTGCAATGGCATAGATTGAATATCAAAAGGCCTATCACTCAGTTCCACATTCATGGATAATTGAAACATTAAAATTGTACAAAATAGCGCCATCAATACATAACCTAATTCAGGAGTCAATGAAAAACTGGAAAACCACCCTCACATGCAACAGCACAGATATTGCAACACAGAAAACAGGATTAGGATACAAAATTAAAGCAAAACAAGTCATCAGCCATTTACTGTACATGGTCGATTTCAAGCTGTACGGTAGAAATGAACGTGACATCATGTCACTGATCAATACTGTCAAGATCTGCAATAAGGACATTAACATGAAATTCGGCCTTGAGAAATGTGGAAGAATTGTCATGCAGAAAGGCACCAACACAACAACAGAGTGCCTACAATTCGACATCGGAAAAGTCAATGATGTTTCAATGGAGAATGGATATAAATACCTTGGGATGCTACTCCATACCTAGTGTGTATGCACGCCCAGAATGTTCAACCCAACCACCCCGTCCTTCTCTCTATGTTGCTTTCGTCGTGACTATTATTGTTGCTGTCCCTGGTGTTGTCTGTTGGTATGTGTGTAGACAAGTGCTGGCAGCCAGGAGAGATGATCCAATATTACTTGACTCATGTCCGCAAAGGGATGGATGGAAAATCCCCACTAAGGATACTGTTGTTCTCTGTACTCTTGTCGTTGTCGTTGTCGTTGTCGTTTGGGGTGGTGGTAGGTGTTGTTATTCCATTTTCCTTCTGTGTCTGTCTGGTGTTTTGACTGGCATCTTGAGTAGATTTTTCTTGAGCTCGCCGAAAGGTGGCGGCTTGTTTCCCCAATTTTCTTTCATTTTAGATGTACTTTCCTTGTTTCTGTTGTTGGTTCCGGTGTTGGTGGTTTTGTTGGTGTTGTTTTTAGTTCAGACAAGGGCAAGAAAGGAGAAGCCTCAAGCATCTTTGTGCAGCCTTTCGATTTCCGTCAGTGTATCTGTTTTCTTGTTGATTTCTGATTCAGTCTGGTTGATTTTGTGTTTCATTTCCGTTTTACTCATTTGTGTTATGACTATTTCTGGTTTTCTTTTTTTCTTCCTTTTTTGCTGTGGATGTGGTTTGAATTTTCTTTTCGTCCATCTCAGTTGTTGGAAGCTGACATTGATATTAACAATACTGATGATGATGATGATAAGGAGGAAGAGGAGGAAGTGGAGGAGGGGAAAGAAGAAGAAGATATGTTGATTAAATTGATTATGATAATGATTATATTGAATAAACTGAAAACGATAAGGTAGATTTAATTAAATTAATGACTTAAAACTAAACCTATCATCAAAAAATGACACAAAACACAAAATGTTTTGATTATGTTTATGACTGTTATTTTAGATAATTTCATGAATTCAACATTTACCATTCGCACAAAAGTCTTTTGGAAGAAAACACGTCACAAAAGTCTTTTAGAAGAAAACACGTCCTTGTTGATAATTTTATCCAAATTGACTTAGCATTCATTTTTATTTCAGTTAAATACTGAGATAGGCGACTGACGTCAACAAATATTCACATCTGGTCTTTTTGCAAACCACTTACGGAATGTTTTCACTCTGTATTTTGACATTTTGTACAGGAGCGATGAATCTGTTGGCTTTGATCTTCTATCATTATATTTGATTGTAAAACTAAAAACACAAAAACATCTTTTCTTTTAATCAGAGTGTAATCAGCCATAACGGAGGTCACTGCTGATGGCTCAATTATGGCGATGTAAAAATGGGTCAAAAATCAATTTGAATTTAGGCATGGCAAATTAGCAACAAAACGGAGGGCTCCGAGATTCTTTGCAATCCTGCCTCATCTCCTCTCGATTTTTCTTGTTTACAGTAAGCGATGAAATTAAGTAGCAGCATTCTTTGATCGTCTGAGATGATTCTCATTACCCACAGTTAAAGGGCGCGGCCTATGACGCTGCGTTGAATGTTCAAGGAAATGGATTCTCTGTGCTATCCTAAGTGAAGAGTTTCTGGTGGTTAAAGATGTCTGCTTACTCTCATCTTCACACATTTTTAAGTTAACCCACTACTCTTGTTTTGAATACTTTCCCATCATCCCGCCTCAAAATTTAATCGTAATTACACGTCTCTGTTCTTCGGTCTGAATGTAAGTTTATCTTAAGTTTGTTTGTCTTTATTGCTTCTCATACGTTTTTGTAAAATGTCTTTGCAATTACAATGCTTTATTTCGACCCGTCTAAAAGCCTCTTTGTATTTTCAAGTTCCGTCTTTATTTTTTCATTCCTCCTGTTCAATATATTTCTGTTTGCATTCTAAGGAACTTGCTGCTACTTGTCCTAGACCTGACCCAGTCAATATTGATTATATTCTTATTTCTAAGCCACAAGTTCAAGGAAATGTTGCAGTGCCAAAATCGCTCTGGTCGGGACAGCCTAAATATAGCGCAAAGATTGAAATTTAAAAAAACTCAACTTCAGTGTTTAACGTCACTCGATCCCCATTCGGTTTCTCTCGCGAGATTACTGCTCTGTCGTGTCTAGAAAATAACTAAATAACAGTTTTAAAACGAACAAAAGGGAAAGAGAAAGAATCGAAATCAAACTGAATTTGGGGACTTGTTTAGCTATTCACACTATCCTTTACAAATGTCAGAAAAGATCAAAATAGATTCATGTTTCACGCTATTCCACTAACTTCTTCGGCTGAGAGGGTAAATTGATTCTTTACTGCGTTGATGATTATATTGTTAGTAATATGTGAATACCTAGCAGCATTCATAATTCTTCAAATATTTATTTGACTAGTGTCTTTATGTAATTTATAGTCATGTAGTTCCTAAATCAGTAAATAAATACATGTGACGTTATAGTTTACATTTTGTATAGTTTCACATTTACAAAATTCTTGATATGAGAAAGTTTGCTTAAGTTTATATGTGTGTTCGTTGGTTGTTTTTGTTTTGTTTTTTTTGGTTTATGGGCGTAAGGATGTATGATGTTTAATAATGTATACGTAGGCAGGTATTAAGAGCGTGTGCGTGTGTATTGTATGTATGTGTTGAATGGAGTGCATTGGGAGAGTAGGAGGTTGGATGAGTTGGGGCATACATGTGTGTGAATTTATGTGCATATTACTCAAATGTTGGAGCATTTCATCGAGTGTGAATTATATGTGAATGAAGGGGCCATAATCTTTAATTACAAATTTGAAAGTGTCATAAAGTGACTTACATGACTTAAGATGTCATGGCCGGATTATTATTTGCTATAACTCGGAAATATTTATGGATTATGATACTTGAACCTTTTATTCATGAATGTTTAATAAATTTTGATATTGTTCTCTCGTTCTCTCTCTCTCTCCCTCTTAAAAGTCATGTCTTCATTTTTTATTTCGATTTTTTCTTCATTTTTTTTAAAGACTTCAAATTTAAATTCCAGAAAATAGTTCTTTAAGCGAAATGAAAGAAGTGCCAAGAAGAAAGTAAAATATATCATAATGAATATTTAGAATTACTTTTCTAATTGAAAGAAAATGTCAGACGTTTGCTGCTATTGTTACAATTTATTATGTCATTATATATATAATTATGTCAGTGATGCCAGTGAAAAATAAGAGACAAAGGAAATGTGTGTCTGCGATAAAACAGATAATGACTTGAAAGAGAGAGAGGAAAAAATATTTATGTCGCCCAATACAAATAATAAAGTTCAATGATAAATGATAAATGCTACATCCTTGTAGCATCGATTTTATTTCAGGTCTCGATTAGTTGGTTACATTTTTTCTTTCTCCTTCAACTCCAACACTTATTCGTTTGGAAATTGTAGTATTACGTATTTTGTGACTGGAAATAGTAATATTACGTATTTTGTGACAGGAGAATGTTATAGCGTTAAGTATTCGGTAAACATATGGCATGCTTGTCATGAATTAATACAATAGAAAAAGAAGAAGACTATTTACACTTTAAAAAACCTGACGTAAAGAATGCATCAGTACTACAATAGATTTTTTTAAATTCGGTACTATGAATAGATATTGAGAGACATTTAATCGATACCTGCAACAATGTATTTACACCGAACACTGATATATATATATTGTCTAGCTTAGTTTTGTCCAGTACTCACTTCTGATTTTCTGAACACAGAATTAGGTAAAGAAGTAAAGTAAGTAAATAATCGGGTGGTTTTTTTTACTCTTACTTTCAGAAGTTTCCGACGACAGCTCACGAAAACGCGAAAATAAAAAAATGGTTCTGAAGAAGGTGAGTTATTCTACTGCGTAATAATTATGTCAATATCTATCTATCTATCTATCTATCTATCTATCTATCTATCTATCTATTCAAAGATAACATTATCCAATTATCTTTCTTTCTAGCAAGTCTCTAGCTGCCTATATATATATTTATCTGTTTGTCAAACTATATTAAGTGTTTAATTTATTGAAAACATTTTTCTTTAACATTTTATTAATTTTTTAAAACTAGTTTATACAATCGTCTTTTAATTTGCATGCAAACAAAATGAATTATTTTTTTAATTACAATTCATCTATTGTAATTAATTTTCTTATAAATATCCTCAAACGCAATCACTTTAAAATTTGTTCCGAGTCCGGATGAAACATTCAAGTTACTGAGTTACTGACTTCAACTGATTTTCTGATGAAAGAATCCTTACTTCATCAGGGTTATTGATGGAACCCGTGAAACGCTGACTACATCGAGTTACTGATGACGCAATCGAGCAATAAACCGAGGCCATTTATACAAATCACGTTTGCAGTAAAATGTTTAGCTGTTGAGTTAGAAGAAGAAAAAAAAAAATTTAAGCGAGACTAATTTCAGTTGAGATATCATCTGAATACGTGATTACTGATTGGCCAACGATTGCTAGAGAATAAGAGGAAGACTTCAAAATCTCTATTGGCAAATTGCGTCTTGCTAATTAGAGGACCCACGTGATCTGATATGATAATGTTATTTTGTTTGAAATCAGATTCTCAAAACTTTCTTGAAATACTCGTAGTTATCGCTGTCTTGGATAACGAAATCACAAAGAAAGCTGGCTAGTTAGCATTTTGCTTTGGTAGGGATTATTTCGCTCTGGACATTTATTGTTTAACTCCGGATATTTACCATTTCACTCCGGATAGATACTCTGCATAGACAAAACGTCACTTTGGATGTTTCCTATTTCACTGAGAACATCTATTTCACTCTGAATAGTAACTATTTCATTCTTGATAGTTATATTTCAATCCGTATAGTTACTATTTTATTCCGGCTAGTTACTATTTCACTCAGGATAGTTACTATTTCACTCAGGATAGTTACTATTTCACTCAGGATAGTTACTATTTCACTTTTGATATTTACTATTTAAATCAGGATATCTATTTCCCTCAGGACAGTTACTAATTCACTCTGGATATTTTGTATGACCCTCAGGATATTTACTATTTCACTCTGGATATTTTGTATGACACTCAGCATATTTACTACTTCATGTTAGATAATTACTTTTTTTATTCTGGATAATTACTAGTTCACTTTGGTATGATATTATGACAATCTGGGTTGTTATTATTTCATTGTAATATGTTAAGATTTCATTCTGTATAATTACTTTTCACTCTGGATAGGTACTGTTTCATTCTGGATAATTAACATTTCACTTTGGTAGGCTACAATGTCAGTCTGGATAATTAATATTTCACTCTGGAGAGTTACTATTTCTGTCTGGTTAGTTAAAATTTCACTCTGCTCACTCTGGAAAGTTAATATTTCACTTTAGACAGTTATTTATTCATTTTGGTAGGTTACTGCTTCACTCTGGATTGTTACTATTTCACTCTGAACAATTACTTAATGTTTTCTATTTGGACAGAAACTATGTTAGTTTGGGTGATCATTATTTCAACCTGAATAGTTATTTTTCATTTTCGATAGTTACATTGTAAAGTCACTATGTAACTTTGAATAGTATTTCAATTTTGAACAGTTTCTTTATATTTCAGATAGGACATTTAATATTTCACTTTTAATAGCTTCTCAACAGTTCATTTCGGACAGTTATTATTTCACTTTCGATAGTACTTATTATTTCACTTTGTACGGTTAATATTTCACTTTGAAAAGTATTTTATACCTTTCATTGGCTAGTTACTTAATATTTTATTTTGGATAAATACTGTTTCACTTGTCACGGATGAAGGTTATACTTTCGTAAAGCACGAAATTTTACTGTGGCAGACAAACGCCGTTTCAGCCAGTCTCAAAATTCTCCACTATTCGACGTCACTTAAATGGGGCGTGTTCACACGTCACTCATAACAGCACTAAACTTCCAATAAATCCGGTCAATGTACGTAAATTATTCCACGTGTACGTGAAGTATAATGTCTCCTCGTAATAAATGTCAGTTTAGTCAACAGCAGAAGAGAAAAGATCTTTTAAAGAAATAAATTATTGTCGATGGAATTTGGGATCATGTCTTTCATATTGCTTTTATAGTCCAGTTCATGATGCATGTGACGTGGGTCCGATGACGATTGCAGTCATCTGTAGACGGGCAAGGCTCTGTAGACCAATTTATCTTTGTCTTTCTTATTATCCCGCTGAGGCCTGCGACAATCTTCATCTTACTACAAATGTCCTCTGTTGACGAAGCTAAAGTGTCGATAAAGCTCTACAATCTACATAGACTAGTTATTTCGAATAGCATGGGAGTCTTACACTGAAACACACACACACACACACACACACAGACACACACACACACACCCATCTATGCACACTCGTACAAATACACACACACACACACACACACACACAAACGCGTGCATATCACACGTGTGCATGTTCATTTATTCATTAAATTTTGAAACGTTTTTCCGTAATGTAACATTATGACATCTGGGTCACTAAATTCATTTTAACGATGTAAAGAAGAGGAAGATAGTGCCCCTCCCATTGCAGACGAGAAGCCAAAGAAAATGAGTCTCTGGGCTTAGGATGCAGAGTCAGTCAAGATTGGGTGCAGCCGCAGTTGATAAAACCAGACAAAACAGTTTTTTTCAAGTAGCCGCCCCTTCGATTCCAAAGGAAGAATAAGGATGAAAATGTACTGAAAAGAATTGCACAGCGATTGACAATGTAGACAGAAGCCAGATACGTGAATGGACAAAGAATCCGATTTGCAAAATCGCTTGAAAGTAATGCCTGTGTTGAAGCACCCCAAAACAAAAGATTTAATCTGTCTCAACAAAGCGCCATGTCGGTCCAGAAGACTCCATAACAAACTAATAGAAGAATTTATAACAAACGGATATATATAGAAATAGACTGAAACGGATATGTTGATAGACTGGCTGAAGGAGCTAGTCAGACAAATAGATAGTTCTGTCAGTGGAGACGATCAAGAGTGAATGAGACAGGGTCGGAGTAACAAAGAAAGATGGACGCTGGACCGTTCCTTGCCGCCGAGAACGAGACAAATTAATAATAATAGGTATTTTGTCTTGATCAAGACATTTTAATGTGGCAGCGTTGAACGCCGGCTAAAGGCTCAGCTACAGTTGATGTCTACAGAATCTAGACCCAAATCAACATTAGTAAAATCCACAATAAAAGTTATCAAAACCTGTTAACAAAGACATTAAAAAATATTTTTTTAAAATTTAATTTATAGCAATTGACATAAGGCAAAAATAAACAAAATCATGAACAAATTCAACAATGAACATTTAAAACAAACACAAACAAATAAAGCCAAATGATTCTAGGCCCAAACCAACACCTCAAAATATAAAAAAAAATACAGTTGCAAGAACCGGTACAGAAAAAGTCATTTAAAATTATTATTTTTATTTATCTCACAACTAAACAAAATACGAAAAATAAAATAAAATCCTCAAAAACAAATTCGAATGAAAACTAAAAATGAAAATCAAGCGCAAGAAAACACAAAAATAAACAAATAAAACCTAAGGAAACACTAGCATTAATAATTAATATCTAAAGATGCACAAATTTAGAGCATCGAAACTTCTACCCGTGACAATTGCAAACAGTTATTCCATTATTAATTTTAAGTTTTCAAGTTTTTCTTTTTAAAGAAACTAAACAAGAGGTCAGTCTCTTCACAATACTGGCGTCTCCTCGACAGTCTTTTGAAATGCATCTATAAAACTGGAAATTATATTTCTATTGAATATATAGGTTTTCAATACCGACTGCGAAAGAATGGAGTAATAAAACATCATTTACCTCATATCCTGTGAGACAGGAAGTAGGGCTGATATGTATATATGCGTTTGCACGTGCATTTCCTCGAGGTTTTGAAGGCGTGTTAAAGGAGGACACTTTAGTGTCTTGTAGTGTTTGCAAGTGGTGTGCAGTATTCTGGAGTGTGGGTAAGCGCAGATGAGTTGTTTCCGTCGATCGGTGGCTGCCTGTGAGTAGTTTGTGAGTATCCTTGAGTGCTGGTATTACAGGCAAGCCTGACTATGAATGGCTATATGATTTGCTACAAGACTGTGAATGACTGTATGATTGGCCTTGTTAATAGGTGTTTGGTAGTCTGTATGACTTGACTGTGAATGGCTGTATGATTCGCTATATCACTTGATTTTGAATGACTGTATGACTGGCTTCGTATTAATCCTATGTTTGTCTGTGTGATTAGCCAAATGAATTGATTAATTATCATAGGTCTTATTACTATGTTAATGAGAAGTCCAAGGAATAAATTATTAATTATCGACCCTATTACTAGCTGTATTATTGGGATCAAGAATGTCTGCATGGAATATTTGTTCAATTCTATGAATATCACCCTGAGTGATGATATAAACTGCTTTGTGATTGGCTGTTTTACTTAGTATACGGTTACTCTTCGAAATGCCGCATGATTGGGAATACGTACAACTGTACAACTCGCCTTCTGACTGTTTTCTTGATTGGTTCTGTAGCTTGCCAGTTGATCTCACTTGATAGTGTACTCTGATGAACGAATAAATTAGAGATTATACTTAATGCATTGACCTCAACGAAGCATTAATAGTCTACACATTTCATGTATATCGTGTTTATGGCGTTCCGAACTGAATTTAAACATAAGACCTTAAAAATAACTACCATTGTAAATGTCTCTTAACATTAGGGACAAATATTTATCACATTGCACGATTGAACATAGGAAATGATATATTAAATCTCTTTAGTGAGAAGGAATGGAACAACTGGGCTTTTCAAGTCAAATTAATGAAGATCAAGATCTTAGACTTCTCAAGATCCGTTCTTGTACGTGTGCTCTTAATCGGGCGGATTCTTAAACTTGACAGAGATCCAACTTTACAGTTATCCGCACAGGGTGCATTCATAGCAGCGTGAAAACATTTGATGTGAGAAGTCATCTGTCAGCCCCAGAGGGCGCTGGGCATCCCATAATTCTTCACATCCAGCAATGCTTTGAGAGGATTACCAGTGGCCTCTATGGTCGTAGAAGTTGTATATCAGGCTCCCGATGTCCGGAATGTAATAAACAAGTGAAGCTCGTACCTCGTGAAGATTCCATATCTAGCACTGACGTACATTCCTTCTGTGCAGACGAATCAGGGCCAAGGGACAGACAACTCATCCATTCATTGTTTTTAAAGCCCTATAGATTACGTCAGAGTATAACATTGTTTTTAAAGCCGTATAAATTACGTCAGAGTATAACAAATTGCGTTTCCTCGCAAGGAGGAATATATTTATTACCTCTACACATGCGTAACGTTATAAATGAGAAGAAATAATCGCCATTGTGGTTGTAAGCAGTGTTACTAAAAATAGCGAAGAAAGATATAAACTGATCCAATAAACTTCTATCGATACTTTGCTAGAAGTTAGAATTCAGCGGTCTGTCATGGTGCGATGATACAGCTGTCTAATGTGGCGATAAAACACAGCTGACGAATTATGTTACGTTCTCCCATGACTCAGCGTCTCTAGACTTCAAACTATTGGTTAATTACGTGTGAGAATAAACTTTCAAATCTCGCGACACTTCCAGTCATTGGCTTCATTCTACCATTTCACCTTACTTCCGACTCAGAGACTGTCGGAATCACACATCACGGGTTCTCATGCAGACAATATATTTGTGTCCAATGGACGGTCACTTTAGAAAGGGCTGATGCAATAGGAGCGTGTTGGGGAGGTCAGCGTTTCGTGTTTCAACATTATAAACTTTTTTATGTTGGGGGGTGGGGGTATTAGGACACATTCTTGATGTCAATAAATATGAATCATTTTATGATTGGTTCCATGGGTGGCTGTGTTGTTGACTCCCTGAATGTCAGTATGATTGGCCGAAAGAAACACTGAAAGATGACGCAATGAATGACTTCAGTACTGCGTGATGTAATAAATGACTGTATTAGTAGTGGATGATGTGTTTTCATGACAGTGAAATAACTGCTGCTAAAAAGTCGTGTAGCTGTAGAGCTGGTGTTCTCTTTATATATTTGTGTCGTGTGATATCTGGGATGACCTATATTTATGCAATTACTTCAAATGCCTGCGGCCTAGTGCACTAATACAGATATTGCCCATGCAGATATTCGATTATTTTATTTAGGGGCGACGGCCCGGTATTTACTGTGGTGATTAATCTTGGCTCGTCGCGCCCCTAGCAGTATAGATTGCGACATAAAGAAGGAATGCGAATAATTTCACAACAATTACGTTAACTTGCAACCAGAAACTAAAGTACAATAATAATTGACAACACACTAACACTGCTCAAAAGGAGGCACTATTACAATTAACAATACTACGCAACCAAAAGAATCAAAAACCCAAAGAAGTGTTGAACAATTAACAATATAAATTTAATGTAAAGTTTAACAAGAGTAATTCGCAAATGTTGTAATTGCATCTTCATCGATCAGTGATACACCGTATAATTCCCTAGGCTTGTTGTCCAAAGCTTATACTTTAATTCACAAACCTTTTAGGAATTCAGGATCACAGTTTCTCTTGATTACAACTTAAGTTATGAAAGAGTGCTGGTAATTTTGTCCCGCTCACCACCACATTACTTCGATACCGGTCCACACACGAACGATTCTCTCCCCTAGCTGTGACTGTTGTACATGCCTCCTTACTCCAGTACTGTATTGCTCTGGAACCCTGAAATATAATGGAGACTGGCTCTGGGGTTTCTCGCTTCATTTCCCTAGCTTTATCTTAAATAAGTCTCACCTATCTCTGAAATTAAATTGTTATTGGACACATCTGCGATGCAATACTTAATCCCATCCATGCAAATTAATATTAAAATATATAATTTGAATCATATATTCCATTCACTCACAGACGCTCGGTTTTATTATCTGAAAGGGTTCAAACTTAGACTTCAATCTGCGGATTTCTCCAGGACTCTTGTGACCAAGATTTTCTCTCAGCCCAAGCTTTACGTAGAGTGATACACTTAGAAAACAATGTTAGTTTTGAATCTTCCTTTGGTCACCTAACTCATCCACCATCTAATCTTAGCAATTTCTTGCCCACGCCTCCTGCGATTTAATGGACAGCTGGACACACGAAGAGATATTATCTCTTTATCCCTTGGGATTACTTCCGGTTTGCACTTCTTTTCCCCTTTAGACTGCACGCAACGCATCCGACATATCCTACTTCCAAGCAACACTTCTCCACACAATCTTTACACCTTTTAAGCAGTCACTTACTATCCAATAGTCTGTGTTTGTTTCCGTGCTTAAACAACATAAGAAATGGACAACAGAAAAAAGCTTATATCTGTGCAATTCAAGTTACATTGTTCAAAATATTCATAATTCACTAAGAGTATTTAAATGTTATAATCACAAGAAAATTAAATTCCCATTCCATGACAGTTTGCTAAACGAAACTGACCCACAATATTCATCCATCCTGAGAAAAGTCTCTTGAAGCAAACCGTCGTTATCAATAAACGACATATAAAGCGATATAAAGCTTATTAAGTCTGCTATAAACGTATTTCCATTTTACAGATTCATTACAGAAAGAAGCACGTTTGCGCCTGTAGTTTCTAGTCGTTACACTATGAAATAATATAATTTAACTAAATATGGATGGCTTTTAAGAAAAAACTTACGCAAGACTCGTACGTAAATTGTTATAACGACTAAGGTAAGACACTTTCCCAGGGACTCTCGCTACTTGCGATGAGAACGGCCTTAAACGAGATTAGTGTTCACTCAAACACGCATTCAAAATGCACACTAGTTCACTTTCTGTTTGCCCAACATTGTAAGGAGGCATGCTCCAGTTTTGACGATATTGACATGGGGAAATTAAAAAAAACTATATATATTATATAGTTATATTAGTAGGAACAATTTACTAGAAGACATAATGTTTTCATTACAAAATTACTTCACTTGAAACACGTGACTGTATCTATTCTCCCAAAATGTTGACCATGCAACCGAGCATCGCGATATGTTGTCGTGTCCTAAGATAGAGAAAGAAAAGAAGAGTTAGAAGAGGTCTCATTCTTTGCGGCTTTAAAATCATGATCCCACAATCCATGGCATTCCAGAGCGACTTAAACCATTGCAGAAAACTACAAGTATTGGTGGCACAAGTATTGGTATTTGTCAGTGAAATTTGGGGGACATAAATGCAGCACTTAATGAAGTTATGGTCATTCTGACAAGAAATTAGCTAGTGTGGAAAAGGTTATACAGATAGCACTGTTTCAGGCAGAATGGATTTCAATGCACGTAATCCGATGTCAAAAAAGCATACAAGGAAAGAAATTTACGAAAATCAGCAACGAATTCAATTAAGGAAGTTTTGCATGAGAAATAACTCCTCTCATCTCTAAAGAATCTTGTCCAGTCCGTGTCAAGGACGTATAGGATTTGAGAGTGACAAAGCAGGCATATGTGTTTTGATTAGTGGGTGCCTGCGTGCGTGTGTGCATGTGTCTTAACGTTCGTGTTTGTATAATTTCGAATCTGACTTTGTGGATGATCAGCATTGTATTGCAACATGTGTTCACGTTTTGGCTTTAAAATGCAAATCGTTTGTTTTGCATAAGATTTTCCAGCTGTAGGAATCTGGCCAGCCTTCATTGGTCGCTTTGCTTTCGTACACTGTAGAGTAGACAGATGTGATAATTTTGTAAACACCTTAACGTTCTGAACAGTAGAAACGACTTCATTCAATGACCGATTGTTCATATGGGCGTGGCTTCCTACTGTAGTCAACTTACTGTGCTATTCCAGTACATGCAACAAGATTTACTGTACAAGCACTATAGAATTCCTTACTGTAGTCACCAGACACATGCAACAAGGTTTACTCCGTAAGTACTGTAGAATTCCTTATAGTACCCTAAGTACATGTAATATGCTTTACTCACTACTGTACTTTTCCTCACTGCTTTGACTTAGTACATAAAGCATTATTTACCTGGGCATTACCATAATTGTGAGCACTTAATTTAATGCGGGTATGTGTTTTTACTGAGCAGTATGGTATGTGTTGTTACTGAGGGTATGTGATTTTAATAAGCAGTCATGGATGTGTTTTTGCTGAGCAATCAGGTATGTGTTTTTGCTGAGCAATCAGGTATGTGTTTTTGCTGAACAGGAGGCTGTGTCAGTTAGCATTGAAGAGCAGAGTAGGCGCATTTGGGAAAACAAAATTATCTGTGAACATCAACCTCTACCGATTAATCGCACATTCGATGGTAAGTAAGCATTTTATTGGTAATATCTATACATAAATAAAAATATTCCTTTACCTAACCGACTGACAAAATAAAAAGTAAGCATAAATATTCATGACCTCATGTTATGATACCATAATGATTTTATGTGAAAGATGAAATGTGCACTAATTCTCACCTTTTATATTTGACCTTAGGACCTTACTGCAACCAGACATGGGATGGTATTATGTGCTGGCCCACCACAGAGGCAGGAGAGACAGCTGAACAGAGTTGTCCATCCTATGTACATGGATTTGATCTGTCAGGTGCCCAGAAGTATTTGCTCATTGACATTCATTCGACCGTTTATAGCTCTATTGTCATTCATTCGACTCCATTTAGTTTTGCTGTCATTCATTCGATCGTATTTATTTCTGCTGTCATTCATTCGACCGTATTTAGTTCTGCTGTCATTCATTCGACGGTATTTAGTTCTGCTGTCATTCATTCAACCGTATTTATTTCTTCTGTCATTCATTCAACCGTATTTAGTTTTATCGTTATATATATATCTTTAAACAAATTATCTTGGAAATTACAGAACATGACGCAGGCTAGTGTTCCTAACTTTTCTCTGTTCACGGCGACCTTAGTGTACCAGAACTATTCAACGGTGCCCAAAGTGAGAAAATGCCTACAAATTGCGTTTATGTTATTGCGGATAGGTATACCTCCCCCCCCCCCGGCACCTTTGTGAGGTAGTCGCAGGGTCCACTTTGGGAAACACATGCGTAGGCTATCACTAATGAAACAAATAATCATATTGGTTCAAGAACATGACATGATCAGTATTTTTACAACAAAAATATTCAGCGATTGATTGCAATTCTCACTTCGTGAAATAGTCATAGTCCTCGGAAGCGCCCACATCCTCCGTAAAACTGTGGATCCCCCAGAATCTCGGTAAGATTCCGAGACCTTGGTTGACAACCGACAGTCAGTAGAAGTAGAAAAAAGCTGAATAATAAAAGTAATATATATAATAATGATTGAATGATGATGATTTTGATGACTGTTGATGGTGCTGGTGCTGGTTGTGGTGGTAAAATTCCAGCAGACCAGAATAACTGACTTTAGGAAACTTACAAAATTTCAAAAGGAGGAGTCAAATATATATAGTTAGAAAATGTATCTTAAGTTATATTTGACTTTTGACTCCACGTCAGCGAATCCTAATATGGAAGACATTTTTTAAAAATTTACTCTCTCGAATGGTTGTATTATCGATATTTTAAGAGGTAAAAGAAATAATTCAAAATAACTCTCCTGAAAATCGATATTTTTGCAAAGTTAAGGCAGTTAGGTTTGAACAAAAAATACCTCAATCGGGAAATTGCATCCCTTTGGTCAGATAAGCATCAAATTTAAGTTATTACGCTTGGGACCTTGAACGCGCGACTTCTGATTTGTATCGCTGGCCTTTTCCTGTTTGCATGATGCTGGCTTTTAAACGTAGATCGCTTACATTAAACCAGTCAGCGAATTTCTCGCCATAAGAACTTCCATGTACTCTCAAGTTCTTCTTCTTGTGCGTATGCCAGTTAATGAACTTAATTGCAGACCTGTATATTGAATACTTTAAGCTGCACATCGAATACCAAAAGAGCTACAAACTTATCAGACTAAAACTACATGTGCGCTAGTTTACTGTCAAAATTCTATATAGAGAAGTTTTTAATAATAAGAAGAAAGTAATGACTACATCGGTGGTGGGTGGTGTTGATAAAGATGACGACGATGCAGTAGAAGTAGTAGTAGGATGCTTCTGCTGCTGATGATGATGAAAGTGGCGATTATGATGTTGGTGGTGGTATTGGTGGTGGTGATGAGGACGGCGAGGAGAAATATTGATTTTACGAGCTACGTAGCGTTTCGCAATAAGCGTTACGAATCGGTTGAGTTAGCAGTCTGTGTTTGTTTATTTGTTTACTAGTTTGATTGCTTCTTGCTTAATGTTTGTTCTGTTTGTATTTGCGTTTTGGTCATGTTGTTGTTGCTGATATTTTTAAACATGATGAAGAAATAATTCCTGCAGTTATTGATGCAAAATAAAATCATAATCCCAAATTAAATATGAAAGTGCATCAAGTTATATTCTCTTCCAATAAATACATATATTTCTCTTTCGCAAAACAAAAAAAAAGAGAATCACACACACACACACACACACACACACACACACACACACAGAAATGATATTATTTTCCGCGTTATATTTGTCTCTCCGTGTATACTATTATAAATGCATTTCTGTAAGCTTGTCTTGCAGTAATCAATTATTACGAGCGTGTGTTGTCTCCCTTTAATGTGACGTAATGTATAACTTGTCAACAAACTGTTGTCTCCCCTTACAAGTGATCGATCAAACTTGGCTACTGCAATGCTGGAAGCTCAACACGCTCATACATGAATCATAAATTAGTGAATAAACAAATAAATATAGTCTTTCTTGCTTCCTTCTTACCTTCCTTCCTTCTTCCTCCATTAATTTCTCAAACATTTTCTGTCTGTCTTTTTCTCCCTGTCTCTCTCTTTTCCATCTTATTTTCTTTTAGTCATTTCTTCTGTACTTCCTTATTATGTCTCCTTTCTTTTCTGAACGTTTGTTTTCTTTGCTTTATTGTTTCTTTCTTTCTTTCTTTCTTTTAACCTTTCAACCTTTCTTTCTCCGTGTGGCGCCAATGCCACTTAGTTCATGATTACGATTATTGTTGATTAATTAATCATCCATAACTAATTACAAGTGATGAGAATCTTAATTTATTATATTAATAATTCTCCAGTAGACACCAGTCGTCTTTCGCTTGGCGGACATGCGGGCGCTGTAAACGTTTCTCTCTTCTATAACATTAAGACAACATTTACCGTCATACAATATTCCTTAGGTGGAAAACTTCTTACTAAAGGAGAAGACAAATCCGTCTTTAATTTCTCCAACATATGGTTATCAATATGTGTAAGAAGGTCAATAAATTTAACAATAAATTTATTAAATCAGCAATCAAATATACATATGACAAATAGGATGAAATAGATTACTTGACATTGATATTTCCATGAAACCACATTTGAATAATTTTGCCTACAGTCTATAACCTAAATTACAATTCAACAATTCAATACAAATCACAAGGTAGTTCTTAAAAGAGAATGGAAATGGAGTTATTAGAGATTAGCGATAATAGTCTTTACATAAGCTGATTTAGACAAATCTGCAATCTCTCTCTCTCTCTCTCTCTTGCTTTCATTTACTCCCTCGTTGTGCGTGACGTAACAATGTAGTACTAAGAAAGTGTCCAATGAAGTTACTTGTTTCAAGGTCACACGAAAAATTGCGCTTTAAAAGATCAAAGACTTTATCTGCCCTCGTTTGATACGTGTTCCTCTGGATGCGCTTCTTGCTTTCTTGCAAGACCAAGTCCTTTTAGCTCATGCTTTGCTGCCACGACCAGAGGGTTTATCATTTGTGTAAACAGTCTTCCAGAAATAAAGACCTCCCGTCATCCTCAGGGTCGGTATCGTGCGAACAGTCTTCCAGAAATAAAGACCCCCCGTCATCCTAAGGGTCGGTATCGTACGAACAGTAGGCCTGTTGTAAACTTTGCAAAGTTCCATCAAAAGAAACCGTTCACAGTAGGTTAACACTCGGAGTCACGTTTCAACGCAATGCAAGAAGAAATAAAAATATCTTCATTGAAACCTTAATTTAATTTTCAAACAAAAAATATTTTAATGGCCTATCGTGACATATCTGTTTAATTATTCCTCTCTCTCTTGGTATGTGTTTATTTTTAAATCCATTTCCTTGCACTTTTCGTTTTAATCACATTTCGTTATTATTTTTGGTGGCGATGGTGTGTGTGCAAGGGAGCTTGTCGCCGTACAATGTAATGCGATTTTTTTTTTTTACAGTGTGCATACATTTTTATTTAATTTCTTATTATTTACAGTTATTTTCTCTTCTCCTTTCATGCATGTGCTCTAATGTTTGTCTTATCCTGCTTTGAGAACTATTCCTCAATATTAACGCATTAATGTTAAGCAGTTTTCTTTACTTATATTATTTATATATTACTTCAATGTGTTTATATTGCTGTTGTTTATGTAGCCAAGGCAACGCGCGAGTGTATGAGTGACGGGACCTGGTTCTTTCATTACGCATTCAACACCACCTGGACGAACTATACTCAGTGCTCGACACTTTTACCTGAACACGATTTGAAGGTAACTAACAGTTTTTACTTACTAATAATCTAACATAAAAATCACACGCACTCACGCACACACATATATACACACACACATCAATCCTGTGGCATCCCGGACACCCCGCCCGAACAAATCACACACACACACACACACACACACACACACACTTTACCTACACTCTTTTCCAACTGATTCCTCAAAAAATTCTTTAATATTATTATTAAATAATATTTTCATTCACTGCTGCTCTAGGTCGCTGTTTTTCGCTTTGCTACAATATAATAATTTACATATCATTACTAAGAATAATCTTCGTGAAGAACGAATAAAAACAATTTCACTTTGTTGAGAATGAGGTCTTCACCAAAGTCTTTCAAACCGTTTTAATTTTACTATTCATTTCCTTTGAACAATAAACCACACACACACACACACACACACACACACACACACACACACACACACACACACACACACACACACATACACATACACACACACTCACATACACACACGCATACGCACACGCACACCACCACCAATACCACCTCACTACTTTTTATAAACATGCTCCCCACGCGGGCAGGATTGAGGTACCTTTTTCATTTGTTGAAAGCTGATTGTTAATTTTGCCATCATGTGTTTCCTATTTTTAGAAACTGCATGAATTGCAAATAATTGTTTTTACGTCTGTTGGAACTCTCGGCCTTGGCTCTCAAACAAAAGCGTCACATGAAGTAAGTGGAGTGGAAAAGCTCCTTACGAAGGAACTCTTTTGATAGTCCTGAACGAAATCGTGCAAGGAGGTGGGGTGTCTGTCATTTCATCCGTGTGAGTTGATGCGCAAATCCCATAATATATCTCGTGCACGGCTCTACTTTTCGAAAGCACAAAAAAAATTCTTAATGAAACTTTTGTAAATGAGTCACGGAGCACGCTGGATATTCTTCTAGGAGATCGATTAATCGGTTTCTGTTTGTTAGCGACATCAGTTTGAAAAGCGAATCTTCTCGCCAACAGAGCAAATAATACGCGAGTAAATATTTATATTAAAATAAATGTAGAAGGATTAGCACTCAAATACTCGTCTGCTAACAAAATTTACCGAGGAGTTTCGTATTCCTGTCTTCTAACAAAATTTGCCAAGTAGTTCCCTATTCCTGTCTTCTAACAAAATTTGCCAAGTAGTTCCCTATTCCTGTCTTCTAACAAAATTTGCCAAGTAGTTCCGTATTTCTGTCTTCTAAAAAAATTTACCAAGTATTTCCGTATTCCTTACTTCTAACGGTCAAAGTTTTAGAAAATGTGAATTTGAAATCCACCCACCCACCTATGCTTGCATGAGTTATGGTATAAGTCTGTAAGGTATACATTTATTACCTATTGTATAATCGTACTAAAAATAATAATCTATTCAGATTATGACCTGACTCTTATTTTTAAATGTTCAACTTTTTTTTTAGTTCGAAACATTACGATTAAAAATATAGAACAAATGATTCAGTACACATGATTTAGAACAAATGATACAGAACAAATTATTTAAAACAAATGATACAGAATAAATGATTTAGAACAAATGATACAGAATAAATGATTTAGAACAAATGATTTAGAACAATTGATTTAGAACAATTGATTTAAAACAAATGATTTAGAACAAATGATTCAAAGCAAATGATTTAGAAAAAGTTATTTCATAAATCATCTCGGGAAGAGCTCTCCCCTCCCAATCTCCTCCAATCTCAAGCCTTATTAACAGACATAATGGCAGGATTCCAGCTCAGAAAAGAAAGGTTTTATCTGACTCTTGCCCGACACACGCAGTAACACATTACTACAAAAAGTACAAATATTTTAACTTTCATTCCATATGCAAACAAAAATAGATTTATTAATTGTAACAAAGAGCCTAACTAATCCATACATGCTGTAGTTGACACTTTTAAGTTGTCTTCTAAAAGGTACAAAGCATGTCATTTCTTTCATCAATTTGTTTTTCTCGTCTTCCTGTTTCTTTCATTTATTCTTTGTTTTCTCTCTTTTCATTATTTCTTTGCTTTTCTTTTGTTCGATTTTCTATTTTCTTCTTTACTTTTCTTTATTTTTTCTAGTCTTTTCTTTTCGTTTAATTTTCGTCTACACTCAGGCTAAAGACCTAAACACACCTAACGTCCAAAACATCAGTGTTATATCTAGAGTGGACAAAAAGAATCATTCGGATACTTATCATTGAAAGTTTAATCAGATCCTGCCTAAACTACAGACAATGTCCAGTGACCATCCAGACAAAATAATCACTGCCCATACATCAACTATTAATAACATCCAGCCAAAATAATCACTGCCCAAACATCAACCATTAAAAACATCACAGACGAAACAGAAACTATGACAGGGAAGAAACTAACAATTGAACCACTCCTACAAGAAATGACAGAACTACCACTATGGCAACTTAAATTACCAAAATCAGATAGAATACGTTAACAAAAACTACTTCCCCGATATTAAAACTATGTTTCTATAGTTACCTAGAGGATGGTTTCTCAGAATGGATGAAAGTATAGTCAGAAGGCTCCCATAATTCTGGTCAAAAAACGAACATGGGGATTTACATACTCAAAGACCATGACGCTAGCATTAGAATCACAAAAAACCACTTCCATCTTCACAGCTGAGATTTTCATACTAAAAGGGCTTCATGCAAACTACAAAAGGCAAAGCAGACGACACTAAATATCTTATAGCTACAGACTCCCTCTCGGATGGGAAGGCTCTAGAAAAACACACGGGATGGGTGGAGGGCACACCAAACATCAGTTACCTAATACAAGACCAAGTGCGAAAACTAATGACAGGGCGAAGAAAGTTAAGCCCAAATGTAACCCTGCCCACATTACCAAACAGGGCAATGAAAAAGCAGTTAAACTGGCTAAAACGTGGCTAGCCGAATATTAAAAAAAAAGCTAAGCGTTATTACCACAAGAAAACTTCAACAGCTTGATAAAGCAAATTGACAAAATCGTGGAAATCTAATATTTAAAACTAACAAAAGGACGAAGACCCCAGATAGGACAACAAATAATATACCAACGTTCTATAATGGCACTAGAAGAGAACAATCGGGAATTTCTAAATTCAGACTTTTGGAAGTGAAATAACAAGCTATAAGATAATTAAGTGCAGTTGTAGTGAGCAACTAGCCATAGAACGCGTTATAACAGACCGCAGTCTGATATGGACAGAAAGAAGGTCGTGGACAGAATATTTAATAGAAAATGACATATCGAAAACAATGTCGGGGGTACTACCACCACCCACCCCGCTTCAGGCGACAACGGTATGAGTGCATGGATAGTTTGAGTAGAATGGTAGTGAGCCACCCTCTACATCAATTATTATAAATATAAAATTTCCAAAATTAATACATCAACTTCCAAATATCCGGGTGGTCCAAAGCTCCCCAACATAAAATAAATGGCTAGTAGTGGGAGGCTAACTGACTAGACCATGAATTAACGAGGGGGAGGGGGACAATTTTAGAGTGGGGGTTGAGACCACAGACTCAAACTGAGTGTTATTTGGAATGCACCTTTTAAGTCAGACAATTTTGGAAGTGGATTTGCTGGGAATGGAATTCGTACATATGGTGAAAAGGGTGTATTGAGCAAAACGGTTGAGAATCACCCCACCACAGTCGAAGGCTTGCCAAAGTTTAAGGAATACCCACCTAAGACCACTAAATATCAAACTTTTAACCAATTAAGATAAAATAATACAGGCAAATTTATAAACAAAATCATCCATCCAACAACTATATTAACCTTATCAAAATCCCAAAATTAAAAGCAATCAGTACATAGAAAATAAAATAAGAGAAACAAACAAATAACACTGTACGGAACTACATGCGACAATACAAACATAAAGTAGAAATATTCCCCCACCCTCACCCGCTTCCCAAACACACCCCTCATAACCCACCTCCACCTCCAATCCCCAGCGCAAAATCGGCCTAGGTCAGAAGTGTACCCGATAAATTAAGTGACTGTTCGTTTCTTTACTTTTTCTTTTCTGAATTCTTTTCGTCCTTTTACTTGTCCTTAAGAAAAAATATTCAAATCATAACTTCTTGAAATATTAATCGAAACTCAAAACAGACGGATATTCCTCAGCTGACTGACACAGTAATGTAAGAAATGCAAAATAACTGAGGAATTCATCTTGTTAAATGATGTTGTTTGGTTTACATACTTCTTAGGGTGCATTTGTGTGTGTGCGCATGCGTGCGTGTGTGTATGTATACAAATAGCTTCAGAAGTATTTCGGGTGTCTGTAAATAAAATGTTTGCATGCATTCCATTTACATGATTGACTGTCTTGTCAGATTTATTATGCATGCTTCTTTCACGAATGAATACACACAATTATAACTAGCGTGTAGATAAATTCTAATTAGAATCAAACGCTTGCTGTGGGTTCCTTGTATTTACATTCAAGAATATATTACCACTGTGAGAAAAAGAAATATTTTTTCTGAATATTAAACTCACGTTTATTTTTTATTTGTTCTTAGGATCATCTGGATAGGATTAAAATAATCTACAATTTGGGATATGGAGTTTCCCTCATCACACTTTCAGTTGCCATTTTTATCATGATCTACTTTCGGTGAGCGAGAATCTATGATTTAATTCTATAGATAAGGGTGAACAATTAATATACTTGATCAAGTTAATTACAACTACTTAATTAGTGATTAGAGTAAGCTTAGATCGATATGTTATATAAAAAATGAATAGGTACATGGACGATTTGAAATAGAGAGAGATGGATGGATGGATGGATGGATGGATGGATAGATGGACGTGTGGGTTGGTGGATGGATGGATGGAAGGGTAGATTTGGATGGGTACAAAAAGTAGAGTGGCAGACAAATGAAGTAATTGAAGAAGATACGGAGAAGGAGGAGATACTGAAAGGTAGAAGAATGTATAGATGAATAAATTTATAAAATGTTAAATGTTTGATCAAACGATCTGCTTACAAATTTTTACTAATAACTGATCAATGAGCCAATCAGTCATTCCACAAGTATGTAAATTAATTAATAAAATAATAGTTAAGATAATTAACAGAAAATAATAAAGTACTTATTCATTAATTAATGAACTATTTTGAAGTCTATAATATTTGAGGATCATTGCGTATTCAGACACTTCGTTTAGAGTTCACCAAAAAAATACAAAATAAACCATTCTCAGAAAGTTTCTCGATCAATTATTCTATAAAGTAAATATTCAGCCAAACAATGAAATCATTCAACCTGTTAACGTTCTGTGCAGACAGCATCGTGTTATCTAACCGTTTGCTCAAACAAAAATAAATGCCATCATTCCAATATATTTTATTTGAATAATGCTATTAGTGTCTGTTTTAATTATTTGTTCCAATTCATTTTATTTATCTTTACTAACCATACTTTACGTGTCTGTGATTTTATGTGGAATTAAGTCTTGATAGGGTACACTTTAATCTCAGGAAGTGAAGATTGCTTTGTTTGATTAATTTCCTCTCAACGTCCATTCTCAGCGTTGTTTGATTTCACGAAGTTGTTTTTCATCTCCTGATTGTAGCGGTCAAGGTAAAGGGTTTTTATTTTATTCCGTAGAAATTTTCATTATTTTCGTTTCTACAAGCGAATTGGAGGAGTTACAATGTTCACACATGGCATCCTAAGCTCATTAGAGCAGGTAAATAATTTATTTTATTATTTTTTATGTTTAGATGTTGCACTTCCCTCATAACAAGTGGGGCTAGATTTCATCCTGTTTGTGTGTTTTAGGCGTCTTCACTGCCCTCATAACAAGTGGGCCTAGATTTCATCCTGTTTGTATGTTTTAGGTGTCTTCACTGCCCTCATAACAAGTGGGCCTAGATTTCATCCTGTTTGTGTGTTTTAGGCGTCTTCACTGCCCTCGTAATATAATACATCTTTGTTTGTATGTTTTAGACGTCTTCACTGCCCTCGTAATATAATGCATCTTTGTTTGTATGTTTTAGACGTCTTCACTGCCCTCGTAATATAATACATCTCAATTTGTATGTTTTAGACGTCTTCACTGCCCTCGTAACACAGTACATCTCAATTTGTTTGTCGCATTTGTGCTTCGCGCGACGTTGTCTTTTCTAAGAGACAACCTTCTAGTTTCACACGTAGGGCTGCCGGATGACGTCATTGAGGCCGCACCAGGGATGGTCGATTTCAAGGAGAATGGTGGCTCGGTAAATATGATTGCTGATATTTATTTCCTGTTATGTTCAACTTATTTATTATATTTAATCTGTCAAACCACCTTCATTACAGTTTTATTTTAGATAGATAGATAGATAGATAGATAGATAGATAGATAGATAGATAGATAGATAGATAGATAGATAGATAGATAGATAGATAGATAGATAGATAGATAGATAGATAGATAGATAGATAGATAGATAGATAGATAGATAGATAGATAGATAGATAGATAGATAGATAGATAGACAGATAGATAGATAGATGGATGGATGGATGGATGAATGGATTATATACATATATCTATATCTTAACGTATCATTTACAGCGGTGGCAATGCAAACTTCTATTTGCCATGTTCAACTACGTCATCGCGGCCAGTGGGATGTGGATTTTTGTGGAAGGCCTCTATTTGCACACGCTGATCATTGTGGCCGTTTTCTCGGAGCGCAACCACATCCGATGGTACATCCTCCTCGGATGGGGTCAGTAACACATCTAAGCATAAACATCACAATGCCATATTATTTATAGTTGTGTCAGGTATTTTGAACAGTGAGACGTGCCTCTTAATTTTGAGAATTATATTACTTTTTCCCATCTGTAACGCATTTCTGAATGCGGACTTCGAGATTGGTAGAACAGTCACTACCTACACCTGTCAACCCAATGTTAATAGTCGTATTGTAACTAGATACTTAACACTGACCTGGCAAATTGCCAGTTACCACCTACATCTGTTCTACCCAATGTTAGTCGTCGTATTGTAACTAGATACTTCGAGTTAACACTGATCTGGCAAATTGCCAATTACCGTGGTAGAACATCCACAATTCAAAGGTTCCTTCATGTCCTACTTCTACTTATTACGCAAGACCCTACCACCACGGCGAACACCTTGTTACCTTCTGAATACATATAACCAAAAAGGAATGGATAAGCAAAAAAAAAAGAATTAGAAATTTATTTAACAATATAAATTTACCCAAGTACACTACACATCACACAGCATTTAATCAGATCAAAATATGCACTTGCACACAACACCTAAGCATATACAAATATATAAACCACGAATTTAATAATTATAATCCACTTTGCTGTCCTAGATAAGAAATACCGTTCATTCTTTACAGCCTTCGGTTGTTAAACTGTACTTCGTCCCTAGGAGCTTGTTCAGTACGTGGTGAATGTTGTGTTTGAAATATCGTTACTATTAATAGAGACACATATAAAACATCACAAGGTAGGAGAGAAGAATTAACAGGTAATTAAAAATGATTGTGTAACCCGAATTCCACCAATTTACCTCCCTCTGCCCCTTTCACCTGCAGCAGAGTGACGTCAGTCAGAAATAGGTCTGAAATATCTGGTAGCACGTCTTTTTTTCTGGGTCATAGGGTCAGAGCTCAACCCCAAACAAAGCCATAGAGGTAAGAAAACCAGAGTTGATGAAACATCAATGAACTTAAGGTGATGATAAGATTATGATAGGGTAACCATAAGGTGACGATAAGGTGTTAATAAGATAAGGTGCTGCTGTTGTCTCGATTTCTGCAAAAATCAAGGTCTCATTGTAAGAGTCCAGTACACCTCACATTATCCACTCTCTCTAAAAAATTACTTATCAGATTGTTCTAATCCAGGGGTACACAAACTGCGGCCCGAGACTGGGCTCTGTGCGGCCCCCGGATGACTTTAGGATGTTACCATTATTACGAATGTAGAACACATTATTTCATTATTTGTGGGGGGGGGGGTACTTGCGGTCCTCCACGCACTATCAATGGGGAAATGTGGCCCTCTTGCCTAAAACGTTTGTGCACCCCTGTTCTAATAAAATCCAGTTATTCACCTCTCTCAGTCTATACTTATTACTAAAATAATACCATCATAAGGAGAGCACAAGGTCGGGTCACTTCGACAATTTAAGAATTTATATAACAGTCAAGTCTTGAATAGGGATAGGCAAATTTACTCCATTTCTTGATTGATTGAGTGTATGGGGTGCTTCCGGCTTCCGCCGCTTTCGCGTATCACATTTCTATTGTAAAATACATATAATATATATATATATACAAACAGTCAAAATTAGTGAGTGTGGTGTCCTTTACAAAATTATCCTACACTACACAATCTCCACATCAAGATAACATATATATATATATATATATATATATATATATATATATATATATCAAACAATTAAGTACAATTAAGTACAATTAACAAAGTAGTGTTCTTCGCAGATCAAACTAACTAAAATCTCTAGACCGTTTATGATGTCACTGCATAAAAAATGTAATCTGCATCCCTAAGCTTGCTACAAATATCTGACACTGTCTACAGACATTATTTGCAAAAATACATTTATAACAATCTCCAGCTGTCTGAATCAAGAAAATGTAACGTCACAGAATCTTCAGAAATATAAATCATCACACATAATCATACATATCCTTTTTACTTAAATAATGAATAAAATACATTACTAACAACTCACAATAAACCTCGGGCCTGGAGATGTTTACTCGCTCGAAAAAATACGTCTTGGTACATCGAAGAAATTTGAGAGAGTAATTTAGAGACTAAAATATTTCCTGCAAGTCCGGCTTGCTCTCTATACTCCTATTGGTCAACTTCAGTAAGCCAGTACTCGGCCATTTGTTAACTCTGAAGTATCTTTCTATCTGTCGGCTCACTGTCATAGTTAATATGCTTAACAATATGGAGCGGGTAGGATGCCTATTTCGGGGAGACGCTGGCGCTAGGATTTCTAATGATAGCATAAAATTCTTTTATCGTCAATTGCTATTTTGGTGGACCGTTCCTTTTTAAAAAAGAATCTAGAAAAAAAAACAATTGCAATCCTTTTGCTATACGTTGCGTTTAACGTGCACAACACAGGCGTCTAACATTATTACATTAGCGTTTAATAACAAAATAAAAATGCACCATATATATATATATGCTCGCCAAGACACATACTTTAGATTAACCGAGATCTTAATCATAGATCTTTGTTCGCAAGGAAATGAATCAACCTCCAATTTCCCGAGATACCATAAATGGCGTTTGTGTAAATGAGAGGTGAAATTAAAACCATGCTAGCAAGTAAATGTTTACTTGCAAAAGACGAAGACAATAATCTTTAATCTTTAATTTATGAGCCTCAATCTCGATCATGTGTACGCTATCACATCCAGGCAGACATTAAGTCCACAGCACCATTAATTTGCTTCCTTCAACCGGTTGTTATTTTGGTATGCGCAATCGGTTAGAACAGCACTTCTTGGGGGTCTCTTTTGGCACTTTTCGGATAGTTTGAAAAGTCACTCAAATACTGACCGGGTATTTAAAGGAATCAGTGTTAATTATTTCCGATCGTATAAGGGTAATTAGTGAATAAAATGTTAGCATTGGAAGTTCGATGTCGTTGGCAGACATTAATGTCGTGGATATATAAAGTATTAATTACTTCGTGACCAATAAATCTTATGTAATTTATGCATCTTCAATGTCAAGTGCGCTCGTCACTTACTGATACTAAATCCCCAACATTACCGGGTCCTAGAGCATGAGTAATTAGCCAAGCGAGTGTTGGTGCGACGTAAATAATTTGTTTTGAACCGCTCCATCGCATTCTATTTGGCTTTTATATTTTTTACAATACAGACTGAATATTGAATCATCCAAAGGCTACGTTTTTACAGTAAGAACATTCGTTTGGTGCTAGGAACCTGACACTTCTGTAGAGTGGGATGATGGTGGTTTACGGTGCATTACTGTTTGTGTATCCGTGGAATGTGTAATTTAAAGTGTATTCATGAGATGCAAGAATAAATTTTAATCGGTGCAAACACACAAAGTAAATCTTGCAAGTCTGTTACTGTCACACCACTTAACCAGCAAAATGAGCGTGATAATACGACCCCGTGTTATTACACAAGTTATAGTCATAGATGCACGCACACGTAACACAACATACGTGGTGCACATAAACACAACGCTCAACACAAAACATGATTGGAAACTGTAAAAGAAAATGCACTACAACACAAAATGGTGCAGCACAACACAACAACACAACACGATACACATTAACATAACAGTACTACATAACGCACACAACAACACAACACGATACACATTAACATAACAGTACTACATAACGCACACAACAACACAACACGATACACAGTAACATAACAGTACTGCATAACGCACACAATAAAACAAGAAGCATGTGCACACACATTGAGGATTACTCTGTTCAGACCCGTAAGTGCGTATTTTTCAGAAAATGCGAGCATTAAAGATGGTATGTAGGCAGAGTATAAAATCTAGATTTCAAGCAGGTCTGAGTGTAAGATTGTACCTTTAAGAAAATAAGCCATGAAAGACAACGTTTAGTCGGAAGATTTCGATCAGCGCTCTATTTTAAAGTTCATACATTAAAGAAAATGGAAACCAGACAGAGAATAAACCCTAAGACTATGTCAATGTAAAGGAACAGTGGCGCAAAGGCTTAGAGAAATGGGAAAGGAACGGTGACGCAAAGGCTTAGAGATATGGGAAAGGAACAGTGGCGCAAAGGCTTAGAGATATGGGAAAGGAACGGTGACGCAAAGGCTTAGAGATATGGGAAAGGAACGGTGACGCAAAGGCTTAGAGATATGGGAAAGGAACGCAAGAGAAACAAGGAGCGATCGTTAATACTTGTACTCTTCAATTTTCATTTAGATTAGGTTTCTAAATTCGATTCCAACTCTCAGCTATTTGTTATTTAAACTTTTCTTAAATGTGAACCATCCAATTTTTCTTAATTTAAAAAGGAATCTGAATTTAATCTGAAGCAGACTGTTTAGGATACAAATGGTATTGACACTAAATTAAAATGTAAAAACTTTCATACAAAAATGTAAAAGAATTTTTACTTTTATTTTACTTCTTTTAAATTAATATAGACAAATACAACCGTGAGTTATTAAGATGCAGAAGTTTCCAACATAATAAATGGACCATGTATTTTATTACTTTTAAAATAACTTAAATGGTGCAACATAGGATGCAGAGGTTTCCTGCATAATAGGTAAACAGCATATTACTGTTTGTGAACGTAACAATATAGAATTGCGGATGGATGGAGTATGTTTCTATTTTCTCGTTCACATGTGCGTGCCGAGAGAGAGAGAGAGAGAGAGAGAGAGAGAGGGATGTGTGTGTGTGTGCGTGTGTGTGTGTGCGCACGCGCGCGCGTGCGAACATAAGATTTATATGTCTATGTACGTGTATACATACATACTGTGACAGGCACCCCTTTGTTACTAGTTATGATTATTATTTATTAATTGATAACACATAACTAATTACAAGTGATCGAGAATCTTAATTTATAGTTATTAATAATTCTCCCACAAGACCCACATGTCTCTCACTTGGCGGATTATAAGGATGTCGTAAAACTCTGTGCACAATAAATAATAAGAGAAGCGTTTTACTGTCGCATAATGTTTCTGCAGGTGGAAACTTCTTACTAAATGAGAAATAAAAATCTGTCTTTTATTTATATTTAAATAGCCCCCAGCCCCCAGCCCCCCGCTATTACTCCAACATAAGGTTTTAATATATGCAAGAAGGTTTATAACTTTAACAATTACTTTATTAAATAAACAATCAAATACATAACATATGAATATAATTAAAAGAGCATTGACATTTACATCACTTCACAACAATGTATGATTGAACGTTAGACATTCATTCAGTTATCTTAGCATTGACATCAACAGTCAAATTAACACACACACACACACACACACACACACACACACACACACACACACACACACACACACACACACACACACACACACACACAAACATATATATATATTCAAATCGTAGATATGATTTCATCATAGAAATATAAAAATGAGAGTGGAGAGATAATTATAGTCTATGTATGTAACCTTTTCAATGATGGCAGCTGTTGCTCGCATATGTTTACAGTCACACAGATTGCAAAAAGTCACTTTCTTTCTTATTAGATGCTGGTCCAACGTACCCCTTTTATGCACATTAGACAACTGTTCCAGAATCATCGCTGACAAAGCACACCATGGAGAATCATCCAGAACTTCGTATGTGCTATCACAGCACATCAGGGAAAATGTTTCAGAATCTTCATGTGTGCTACCCAAGCACATCACGAGAAAAGTCTTTGTGAATTCTCAAGACCAAATTCAAGCCTCAATTTCCATCATATTAGCTCTCAAACATAATTCACAAGAATCAACTTACAGCAGTATGTTTACTGATAAGTTCAACGACAATGGTGGGTATACACCAATGTGATCTGGTACAGTACAGTAACCACTGCAGTCTGAAGCGGATACACGATTACAAAACATCAAAAGCAACAATAGATAAGCTCCCCTCTGCAAAAGTAAAATCAAGGGCAGAGCAAAGTTTAAGGCATATTGAATCTCTAAACTCCTTTTTATTTTACATACATTCCCAACTTACAAATCCTGCAATGAATTACATTAGCCTGATAAGTATGCAGCGTAGGAAATAATATTTATATGATCGATGAAAATTCACAAATATAATGTACAATCTAATCAAATTGGTGAACATAGAAAAAATAGTTCAATTACATAAAGCTTTTTACAATTCAAATCATAGATCAATAGCAAACATATACAAATTATTTCTAAGGCCATTTATTCTTTAAAAGTCAGTTAACTTACCATAAGCTAATGATTGCTTTTCGACTGGACTTGAGTTGTGTTAAAATCAAAGTGATTAGAACATAGAACTTTCTTCAACAAAGTAACTTTCACACTGTCGCTATTGGATGAAATTGTTATGAGCAAGTAGGAGACTATTAGTCAAAAAAACTACTCATTTGCTTGGAACTGGTTTGGATTACATCAGCAAGTAGAGTTATTTTTGTGATTTAAAAATGGAAATTACATGAGAAATATGACTGAGTTGGATAAAGGAGAAGGAAATGGGTGGACATTAGAGACATTTTTGTCTTTTCCTTTAATAAAAAGTTTTCCCATGCTGAATATTGTGTGATGGTAAATGTTTGTCTTTAATGTTATGGAAGAGAGAAAACGTTTACAGCATCCTCATATCCACTGAGAGAGGCGAGTGGTATCTGCTGGAGCATTATTAATAAAATTAATTAATATTCACAAAATTCTAGCCCCCACCCCCTACGCTACATATCTCCTTCCTAAATTAAAACACGAAAGTGGAAGTGTTAACAAATAACAACAAATTTATTCAATGCAATGAATAAGATTAGCAAGTGGAAGCAAACAATAATAATAATCACAAGGCAGTAATACAAGAAAAAAGGTTTTCAATATAAATTAGATTAGTAAAAGATCCCCTATCAGAACTCTTATAATGAATACTAAATTGTTCATGAGTTCTTGAATTGTTCACATAAACTTTGAAATCGATATACAGGTTTAGAGTCTTTGCTCTTCAGCACATATCAAAGTCACATAAGTTATTTGGTTGAATACTACAGTTTATGTTTGTGGAATCAGAGTAAGAAAATCATAGAGAAACACAACAGGGATGAAATAATTTTAGAACTGAATCATCTGATAACCCAGTAGTGCTTGGCGAATTTATCAGCCCTAGGCATGACACTCACTGCGTGCAAAGTGGGACATTTTCCGTGCGATGACACATGATGACCACGGAAGGAATTTACTGCCGCGAAATTGGGTACTTGCTCCAAGTCTTTAATGAAGTTTTAACACTGCTGCCTGTTGGTCGACTCAGACGGCAAAATGTCCATGTTCAGTCTGTGATGCAAAATGTAGACAAATGTGTAGACTACCACTGTTTACAATTTAGGTAGCCGGAAGTGGCAATGATAGCCTTTAGTCAGTAATCGTCAGAAAGACCGGCTGATCAAATGAGCTTTTCTTCTTTCTTGGCTTGAGCACTTTTAGAATATATAATTAATTTCCAGGTATCAGTTCGCGTGTAGTAAATCAATTGGTTTCTCACCCTTTCATTATTCATCCACACACATGGTATTCTTAAATCATCATAAATTTTGGTCACAACAAATAGACATCAATATATATAATTATTACATTGAAAATGACAGATAAATCATAATATTTATAAACTAATATATTTCTCAGTCACAACAAATAGGCAAAAATATATTCAATCATGACATTATTAAAAATGAAAAAAAAACAACCATAGTATCCACAACCAATGCATTTTTCGGCCACAACCAACAGGCAGAAATAAACAATTGCTACATTAAACAAAATGCAAGAAAATACAATTAAAATCTTCTACATGGCTGAAATGAAAACGATTATATAAGCTAGATACACAATGTTGTCAGGGGAAATTTCCTAAAATGAAAATACAATTATTTTACTTAGCAACATTTTAGTTTTTTACAGTTTCTAAGATCACAAAATAGCAACTATTCCAAACATACCTCAAAGTGTTCGCTGACTGAATCAAGCCACAAATTCAGGACATGCATTCAAAGACAAGTGATTTGTTCAAAATTTTGACGGAGTTTATATACAGGTGTGCAAGAAAAATAAGTTAATTTTGACTGAGTTTATATACAGGTGTGCAAGAAAAATAAGCTAATTTTGACTGAGTTTATATACAGGTGCGCAAGAAAAATAAGTTAATTTTGACTGAGTTTATATACAGGTGTGCAAGAAAAATAAGTTAATTTTGACTGAGTTTATATACAGGTGCACAAGAAAAATAAGTTAATCAGCTTGATGGATTGACATAAGAGTCTCGAGGCATATTTCTATTCTTCGATTCGTAAGTCGGGAGATCTCTTGTTCTGTAAGCGGATAAATCTTATGTTATCCATCTTAGGACATCTCGAACAAGGGTCAGTTGGCACTGGCCTATGATCCAAATGTAGGTTAGCTCTGCAATTTTTAATTTCTATTTATGAAACTGCATGATATGATTCCTGGCAATTTTATCTACCGATGCGTGACAAAGACGCACACACGCGGCCATCTAACCAGCACGATTATGCAATTTCTAGTTGCCATCGGACTGGATGGTCTAGCCTTTTGATCCATGTTTAGAGATTATTTCTACACTCGCAAGAAAAAATTCACTCAGTGAAAGTAACAAACATTTAATAAAAGTAAAATATAATTAATAAATTTCCAGAAAAATATAATAATTAATTTTCTCTCCTGTTACCTGAATTTTGGGTGTTATACTCTGCATGAATACAATTGATTGCATACATATATACATTTCTTTAAATAGCGTGTCTTTATTATGTATATTTATTGTGTGCTTCTCGTGTATTTCTCTTGAATTTCTATTTTGTACTCTTCTATTATTTATTTCATTGTGAGTCGACCTTGTTTATCTCTTTACTGTGTGCTTCTTTTGTGTGTCTCTTATCCGTGCCTCCAGTCTTATTTCATCTCTACATCCATGTTTCTCTTGTACAAATCCAGTCTTATTTCATCTCTACATCCATGTTTCTCTTGTACAAATCCAGTCTTATTTCATCTCTACATCCATGTTTCTCTTGTACAAATCCAGTCTTATTTCATCTCTATATCCATGTTTCTCTTGTACAAATCCAGTCTTATTTCATCTCTACATCCGTGTTTCTCTTGTACAAATCCAGGCTTATTTCATCTCTACATCCATATTTAACTTGTACAAATGCAGTCTTATTTCATCTCTACATCCATGATGCTAAAGAAAAAAAGCAACACACAAATCAAAATAACATTTTATTTGTAAGTTTTCTCCCTTTTAAATTTAAATCTTAATGACTGCAATTGCCTAACAAACCTTTGATTGTTAAATGTTTATTATTATTCTGCAGGAGGACCGCTGGTCTTTGTCATTCCTTGGGTCATTGTGAGAGCAACCGTAGAGGATACATAGTAGGTATTGCATTTTCCTGAGTAAAAAAAAGAGTCTGAAACATATACGCAATAGAAAATGCATCGTTGTAAGATTACAAAATAAGAATTTATTTACCTTTGTACTTATGATTTTGTGCTAGTGAAAAGTTAGTCAAATATAACAATAAAACGGGGTTGCGATTTAATCTTACATAACAAAAGAAGAATTTAGCATCCGAGGCAAATGAAAGCAATGGGTTGGGATCATCAACACGTGATCTCGTTTGTCTTAAAGTATCCAAGGAAACATGGTCGAATACATTTCTATTGTTTTTTATGAGCCGGAGTCTACTGTGAATTAGTAGGTGAGCGGAAACAGTGTCAAAACAAAATCGGTTAGAGGTGTTAAAAGACTAACGCTTGTAATGTGTTAGCAAGTGGAATACTAATTTCACAAATTTTACATGTGCAACACTTGTAAAATAATTCTTCAAAGAGTATTGAATTATATCTTGTAACATATGTTATGTAAAAATATATATATATATATATATATATATACATACAGTGCCTTATCGGGTGATAGAAATATTCTTTGTCATTCTCATTATTTTAAAGATATATTATTAACCTCTTAAACATTTTAATTACTATGGATGTAATGTGTATTCATATTACAAAAGCGTAGTCTGCTCACAACCAAAATGGAAGACTAGAATGAAAATGCCGAAACGGTGTGACCACACCAAAAATTTGACAACCAATAAATTTTATGGACACATGGGAACATTATAAGCTGGTCAATTGGCATACGTGTAACAACACTGCACTCAAATTTTATAACATGGATCATTTCAATACAAGTTCTCATCACTGGGCATGTTCGTTGGAGCGTTACACTCAAATGTTACATCATCGACAATTAGTGCAGTACTATTGACGGCAACTCAGTTTTGACGACTCTCGCATCATCCATTGGTGTTGCACTATTTCAAGGCAACACTTGTCCAGATAACTATCCACTATCTTGCTTTCTTCATCACGTCCATTTTATTTTATGTTGAAAACCTGCAGACACATACAAGAATGTAAGGAGAGGTTTATTGTTTGTACAGGAAGGCTTATAATGCGTTTGCTGGCTAAAATAGATTATGAAGAATTTGGGGAGTGTGCATTGTGCAAGGCTACAACTTGAAATCCGTGAGCGGTTAAGTGGGTGACACCCACCCACCCCTCCCAAGCTGAAACCAAGCCAAAAATCTCTAGAGGGGTGGGACGGGGCTTTGCACGCGCGTATATCCTATAGATCTAGAAAACGGAAGCGGTGGTGAAAATACACACCTGTGCGGTAGACCTGACCTCTGCTTAATGGCTGTTTAGAAAAGCAAATGATGTAACACATTATTGATGATTTTCATGCGTACAGCAAATGAGACGACACCTTAATAATGACTCTTACCTGCACAAAAGATAAAACGACACCTTGGTAATGATTCATCGTCAGGAACGATGAGATGACACCCTACTAATGACTCTCATAAATACTCATGATAAGATGACGCGACAGTAATGGTTTACACCTATAGCTCACTACCCTATTTGCACCTAATCCAAGGTCATCTGGCCTTTCTGCTTTTGGTACCTGAAACTCTCAGATAAAACAAAAATGCTTTTGGTTTAATTTAAAATGTGGAATCATGATTCTCAGTAATTCTTCCGAAAATAAAAAAAAATATACTCCACAGCGAGAACACAAAATTAAAAATGTAATACGAGAACCATTTGAACCTCAGGGAGCACACAGGTTTAACAGTCTTCTCTAATAGTAGGTTGCCGAGTACTTTCGCAAAACAAAAAAAATCACAAAATGCCACCCTTTTTAAGTTACATGTGTCACCCAGTGCGGCTCTCATAATTCGAACCGCGTAATACCCTCCAGTCGCACACCACAGAAAACGAACTCTTCTTGTTAGGAGATAAAAAGAAATACGTTAGTACTGCCGGCGCTCTGTCTCCACACTATATGCACTGGTCGCGAGTACGTGCTAATTTCATTTACAGTAATTAAATGCAAGCGAATGTTGCCACGAAGAATGCTCTCTTATTTACACGAGAGAAAGAGAACAAAAAGTCCCAATGAATTCATTTGTATTTAGTGTAGGCACCACGTTCCTCCTTTTAATTTCCTACATTGCAAGACGCGCGGGGCACGAATTTATTTCCTAAGGATTCTTATTCAGAATAAGGCATCACAAATTAAAACAATTACAGATTCATTATGCAAAAGAAGTTATTAAACATTCTTTCTCGATCCATCTGCATGTAAGTCGTGTCATCAAAAACGTATTGATTATGTAATGTGGCAAAACGTATTCATGTAAGGTGGCAAAATTAATTTATGTGAAGTGGCAAAACGTATTTAGGTAACGTGACAAAATATGGATAATTCGTTATAAAGCGTTTTTAGGTAACGTGAGAAAATATGGATAATTCGTTATAAAGCGTTTTTAGGTAACGTGAGAAAATATGGATAATTCGTTATAAAGCGTTTTTAGGTAACGTGAGAAAATATGGATAATTCGTTATAAAGCGTTTTTAGGTAAAGTGAGAAAATATGGATAATTCGTTATAAAACGTATTTAAGTAACTTGACAAAATATGGATAATTCGTTATAAAACGTATTTAAGTAACTTGACAAAATATGATAATTCGTTAAAGTCAATAGCATTAGTAAGGCTGACACAAAACGATTCATTGCAGCTCACTGGATGTTTTTATTCGTTCCGTCTATGTAAAATGTAACTTTTATTACTACATAATATGTATGGCATGTATTTATCTGCAAATGTACTACTTCCGTATATGGGCTGTACACAAAGTTTACTTAGAATCAATTCATTCAACTGAGATTTGGTAACTGTGACAGAGTAAATTTGCCTCTCCCTATTTTAAAAGTTAAATTGTTATATAAAATGCTAAATTGTCAGAGTAACCCGACCTTGGGCACTCCTTGTGGTGTTATTTTTGAAAGTGTCTGAGTTGAAGTGAACACCTTGAGGCAAGAATATTCTAGATTGCTGACGTAATGCAAAGTGAGTAAATAGTTTTCTATTATCCAATGATCATGATTTACGAGAATGAGACCAGCCAATGGGCTGAGATTAAAGTATTCACTCACTAGAAAATTCCACTCTCTGATCACATTTGAATTGAGTGAAAGGAAGAAGTGTCCAGCTTGAAAGGCACTAGTTAGCTTGATGGTGAGATACTTTGACTGGTTGAGAGAGAATGGACTTAGAAATATTTCATGCAATTTTACTATTGATATGCTATACTTGTGTTTATGTAGAGATTACTATGTGAGTTGACTTTTAGTTCTACAAATGTTTCAACTAAGCTGCACACATGTAGTGTGCTAACACATGACATTGTTTGATATGCTGTATTTAATTCTCTATGTGCATGTATCGGTAATAAATACTGTTGCAGGAGATTGTAAATTGAGAATGGGATGTAAGATAGAATGGACTTATATTGTGATAAACGGGAAACTTAGGTCTGCTCTTTAATTATATTTTGCAGTGAACAAGTGGCCTTTTGACTTATGAGTTTGAGTCTGAGTTCCAAGTTTCAAGTTTAGAGTTTCAACTCTCAAGTTTCCAGTTACCTTTCACGTGTTCACCAGTCAGAAACTCGAATGACATGGAAGGTGTAGGAACGTCTATTGTGGTGTGTAAATGGAAGGAGTAACTATACACTTGATGTATATGCTGGATACTTTGGGAGAGTCCTGTTACCAGACGTTACCAGAATTACTGTGATCATCACGTTCTGCTTGAAGGGACTAACACGGTGAGGAGAGCGCTGAAGTGCATTCGAGAATATAGCAGTGTGTCAGTGTTTCCATGCATGTGGTGGGAGACACGTGTTGATATTGACATTATGTCATTGTGACATTGTTGCAAAAGCAAGTGAAAACTGTTGAAGGGAAGGAACACTTAATCCAGGTCATGTAAAAAAGGAATTTAAATTACCTCCCTCTAATAACTCAATTTCTAATCTCTGATAGGACTAACCTGCGATTTGTATTGACTCTATTGTTGAACTGTAATTTTATTATTTTATATGTATGGACTGTGTAAACAATAATTATCTGAACCTGAGTTCATGGATTATTGATGCCAAGTAATCTATTTCATTGTATTTGTCATATGTATATTTGATTGTTTATTTTATAAATCTATTCTTAGGCATATTAATAATCCTACGTTGGAGAAGAAAGTGGGTGGATGGAGGCTCGCTAAATATAGATTAAAGTCGGATTTGTCTTCTCCTTTAATTAGAAGTTTTCAACTCACTGAACATTATGTGATTGTAAATGTTGTTTTATGTTGTGGAATATAGAAAACGTTTACAACGCCAAATATCTACCAAGTGATAGACGAGTGGTGTCTGTTGGAGGATCATTAATAAAATAAATTAAGATTCTCATCACTTCTAATTGGTTATGAAAGATTAATTAATAATAATCATCATTTTCATTAGGCGTGCTCGTCACAGTAATGCATGTGTGATTGTGCAATACAACGCCCTATGCATCATTTGACATGCACATAGAAGGCATTAAAAGTTAATTTTAAAAAAAACTGATTAATATATACAATAAACGGACCTCAGCTGCGATTCACGATGAGGTTTTATATTTATTTATCTACTATTATTTATTATTAATGCACCCTCCCAAATTTTTGACTGAATGTTACACTTGACGTCAATCTTAATGCTACTTCAAATAATATTTGGTGAAAGGTTAAGCAACGTATAAACCTCTTTTTTCGACGGCCAGTAGAACAAATCAGACAAATCAGACCTACCTCTGTTAGGACGGCCAGTGGAACGAAATAGACATGTATTTGGTCGGCTAATGGAACGAAATAGACCTGTATTAGGACAGCCAGTGAAACAAGACTGCCCTGTATTAGGACGGTCAATTAAACAAGACAGATATATATTACGACGGCCAATTAAACAAGACAGATCTGTATTAGGAGGACTAAAGAAACAAGACAGATATATATTACGACGGCCAATTAAACAAGACAGATCTGTATTAGGACGACTAAAGAAACAAGACAGATCGATATTAGGACGGCAAATGAAACAAGACAAAACTGTATTAGATCTTTGTCCTCCCGGAAGAAGTGTCAATCAGTTTTAATCTCACACAGAGTCTGATATAGACTTGCACTTAAAATGTATTTCTGTCAAGTTATGTGAAGAAAAACTGATTGACACTTCTTCCGGGAGGACAAAGATCTAATACAGGTTTGTCTTGTTTCATTTTAAGTGCAAGTCTATATCAGACTCTGTGTGAGATTAAAACTGATAAATCGAGCAGGAATTTTTAAAGCTAATTATTTGAAATAGGTCAAACTTTCAAATCATAGCCTGAGGATCAACGATCTCGGTAGTGACTAAAAGGTCAAGGACTTACTCGTACGTCAAGAATATCACGGATATTGGGACAAGAAAAAATAATAACAAATTCAAGATAAACATTGACAAATCGCTATGGCATTGGCTAGGTCAAAGATTCACTAATTGGATTTTGTTTCGTAACAACGATTCAATTGTTCCACCAAAGAATAAAGATAATTCTTTAACGATCGTCGACCTAATGTATAATTCAGTGTCTAATCTATTGGACAACATCAATGACGTCATTATGTATCCTTACGACTTGTTCAGTCCACAAGGTCAGCTACGCATAAACAGTGGTACAAATGACACGCCTTTGATCTCACCCTTGAGTAGACCCCACTTGGAATTAAAAAGGAAGAGCAATGCTGATGATTCTTACTCAATCCGTTGCTCGTGGATGTGTCGACTCAGTGTTGAGTCCGTCATATCAGATACTACATTATGTCACGTGTTCGACGAGAGAGGCACACTAAATATCCCTTTGTTAGTTAAAAATAGGACAAAACTGGGAAAATGACACTGTGAAAATCCCCCAGACACCCACTGAAAAACCTTAACCTACCCTACTCATTGCGCGATATCTCTCTTTTCCGGAATCATAAATCCTTTCCCTGGACGCTTGCGGCCGTCTGCGAAAAATGGAAGTGAGCATGAAACCGAAAATCTATTGACCGTAAGCCACAAAGTTAGGTCAACAATGCATGAGCAGATCCGTACTTTCTGACGTCACTGATCAGGTGATCCTGTTGCTCGCATTTGTCAGACACCAATTTTGTTTCCGTAAATGGTTGGCTAAAGCCCGGATGAACTTATCCATGAACTATACGCCAAAAGGAAAAAAAATGACAATTGTTGTACTTATTGCTTAGATTCCTTCACACTCCAGAATTTAATTTCTTTTCAAGTATGCCAACCCTAAATAAAAATTTTTAATATAAACGTCAAACCATCAACCTAAAGCAGTTTTCCATTTCACCCGACATCATTTCATACAAGTTTAGTCAATGTCCTTCTTTCTCTCTTTTTCTTAAAAAAGCAAAGAAGAAAAACTCCAGAAAATCGATCTATTAGAGACCTAATTGCACTTGGTGAAAATCGCCAACGGCAAGCTGGCAAAGTTCGTTGCTGCTCTTAAATACTTCGCGCTCAATTTTGGCAGTTAAAGGAGAAGAAAAACAGTATTCGAAACTCTATTACATTCTACGAAAGACGTTTATTTTTTTATAAAACAAGAAACAAGTGGACAAAACCCCTCTGAGTGATCTCGCCGAATGCATTCATTTCTTCATAATTTGTGTTTACTAAATATTTAAGTAGTTACTGTCATGTCATCCATGACGAGTTCAAAGGTCAAACAGAGCGAGAATGTGTTCATGTTTTGCTGCGCTAGTATCCCGTCGTCAAACGGAATTGTTCACTTTGATAGCTATAAAATATCGTATAGATAATTTCTTGAAAGGAAAAAGTTCTTGTTGGATTGGTTTCATTTTCGTGAAGTCTGTACTTCTGATAGTCTGCAAAACAATTCATTTTCCCTTAAAAGCTGTTCTGTATCCCTGAACTCGCCTCCTTTCCTGTTTAATAAGTGATGCCGCTAGTGTGGGCAATATATTTCAGTGCTCTTTGCCGACTTTTCTTCCCTTCCTTCCTTCAATAATCGATTTTTTAAAAATAAAACGACTGACTTCTTCCCCAAGGCAGGAACGCGAAATCAAATCAAAGTTAACATTCAGTAAAGACTGTCCCTTCTTCACCTGTTATTATTGCAGAATTAGTTCTGTGCTGATTCAAAGTAATAATTTATAGACTGCAATGCATTTATGTCTTTGAAACTTAAAAGTAAATGAAATTCAACTGGTTTTACTTTATTGTCATTAAATCTCCTGAATTGTCACAATATCTTCCAGTAAAAGAGACTTCATATATAAAGAACAAAGAATAATTTCAAAAGTTCCGCGAGCAACCGGAATATAATTATGTAAATTCAACCCGTTCAGTGGTCATGATTAAAGATTCCTGTTCTCTTTGATTTACTTTCCGACCCTTTCATTGACTATGTTTCGCCTCTGGGGCTATTGGTATCGCTTGTACAAACACCCACGCACTATTCAACTACAGTAATCTCCCGGATCTTGGTTGGACCAAATTCGACTATTGTAGTCACGTGTCTAGATGTCGCGAAGTGCGCTCTTGCATGATGAAATCCGGAGCTATTGTAATGAGGCTGATAGTCTTTCTTCATTAGTACACGATAGACTGATGCAATTTCACTCTTGCTTGTAAAGCACAACATTGAGTCATATTGAAGCACACATAAACACATTATACACTCAGAAGCAAATACGATCCACACATGCAAAGAGGTTCACAGTCATAAGCAACACACATTCAAGCACACACACAGATACACACACACACAAACACACACACACACGCACGCACGCACGCACGCACGCACACACACCGTCCATGTAGACTTATAAACGAAAGGATGAATTCACATATTGAAAGCCGTAAAATATTTCAAGCAAACATTACGCAAACAAAATTGCACGCAACTATGCAAACAACACACGCACGCGTACACACACTAACTCACTCACTTAAAGAATGCATACATGATTGTACGTACTTAAATACAAACATGTACATAGCACACACGCACGTATTTAGGCAAGACACCGTGTCTACTCACATTTCTATTTATATCTCAGTAAGTGAACAATTTCACTCGTTGATACCGACTGAACCACATGTTCACACACTTGCGTATTTGTTTAAAACTTTATTCTTTTATTTTTCTTTCAGCTGCTGGAACACTCATCCCACCTTCGCAATTTTCTTCATCCTTAAAGGCCCGATGCTTGTGACTGTGGCGGTACGTTGCTTTGCTTCATGTTGCGTGCGTTTATTTTTTCTTTCCAGTATATCTCCTGCAGTAGTGGAAAACTTTCATAGTAATAAAGACCCCATGTAGGCACAGAGTGTAAAACTTTCATAATGATAAAGACCCCACGTAGGCACAAAATTCAGTCATAAATGCAGTATGAGTCATGAATGTAAACTAATGAATACTACTAGTTTCACTATGTGCACAATGTTCCACTGTGTTCTTTCGTGTCGCAATGGCACAATGTGTTCGGTCTTACATTTAGTATGTGTCATGGTTGCCCGGTTTACCAGTTCCTGTATTGTATGTCCATCCATTAGCCACAAGAGTATCGTCCATTTTCTGACTAACAATATTGTAAATAACCATTCAAACCACAGTAATGCGTCCTATAGTCAAGGCTTGTTTCTATGCGCGTCAATTTATCTGGTGGGACTGAAAGTCGCTTTGGGGTAACAAACTAGTATAGAATGTGTTCTAGGCATGAACACACATACAGACATCAATATGCTCATATACACTAATACATTTATACCACCACACACAAAAATACAGGTACGTATACTAACACCCCACAACAACAAAAAACACATGCACGAACACAAACACGTAATTAACACACACTCACGCATACACATTCATCAATACGCACACAACCACACATACACTAAAACACACAAAAGAATGCACATACACACACACAAGCACACAATCAAAAGAAATTAACGTAAAGGTTATTAATCACATGCAGAAAATATTTTAATAGTTAAGTATCAATCTTTGATTTTGAAACTTGTGATATATTTCGACTTAAGTGTATGCACCTCTGACAACCAAGTCATTCGCTTGATTTTGCAATTTTTCAGGTGAATTTCGTCTTCTTTGTCAACATAGTACGCGTGCTGTTCACAAAGTTAGTCAAGACGGCACCACCTAAAGCTAGGTGTTTCCGATACAGGTAAAAATGGGCACGTGCATTGGTAGACTGAGTGTTCATGTCGACAATAGCGTCAGAAGTAGAGAGAAAGAGAAATAATTAAATTTACTACATGGATTCCAGGGAAAAATAAAAAGAGCATGGAAATAGATTTACAGAGAAGAATAAATAGATAGACAGACAGACAGACAGACAGACAGATAGATAGATAGATAGATAGATAGATAGATAGATAGATAGATAGATAGATAGATAGATAGATAGATAGATAGATAGATAGATAGATAGATAGATAGATAGATAGATAGATAGATAGATAGATAGATAGATAGATAGATAGATAGATAGATAGATAGATAGAAAGAAAAGTTTTGACATAGGTAAAATATGTGTTTGACATTTCCCATGAATGTAACCAAATTCTTATTTAATAATGCTTTTGCTTTTGATTATGATATATTTTTCAAACCTATCACATTATTTGGGGGTTATAAAATTTGTCATAATCATCTTTTGAACGTCATCAAGTGATGAGCTAAATAAAGTACTGCTCACCTGTCAAGAACGATAACATTTACATTTATTTTGTACTGATTGTGCTAACTCAGTATTTAACACGACGTACAAAATTTTAAGCTGATCATACTGGTCTACATTTTCACACGACAGGATAGTTCTGAAATGGTCAAACTGTCATGTTCAAGAAATATTCTACACGATAAACCTAATCCTGACACTTCGTAATGGCTAATGATTTCACACAATGAGCCTAATTCTCAAATGGTCATATTGCACTGTTGTACACGATGAGCCTAATTCTCAAATGGTCATATTGCACTGTTGTACACGATGAGCCTAATTCTCAAATGATCATATTGCACTGTTGTACACGATGAGTCTAATTATCAAATGGTCCTATTGATGATATATTTTACGCTATGAATCAGATCATGGTGGCGTAATATTTTGCTATTATTATTAAGGATTTCGCTGACTTCATATTTCAGACGACTAGCCAAATCCACACTCGTACTCATCCCCTTGTTCGGGGTGCATTACATCCTCTTCCTGGGTCTCCCAGAGTACGTCAACCGAACGGCAGAACTCATCAAGCTGTACTACGAAATGTTCTTCAACTCGTTCCAGGTGAGACTTTCAGACCGGAAATTATTTTCATTCTATTTTTAATTCATTTTAATTTATGGGTTTATAAAAAAAATTAAATTGACATAAAATTATCCAATAGTTTACTGTTAGGCAAATTCATTCAGATGTTTGCATACACACATGATTGAAAGATTCAGTCTTTTCATTTAACCACTTATAAGATATAAAAGTATATCAATAGATCGCGTTGGTTAATTTTCTTTAATGTATAAGGAAAAGTGGGGACTTAAGTAAAAAAAAAAAAAGAAGTAAACTAAACAAAGTTTTTTTTTAAAGTTGTGCCTGTGGCATCTCCTTAAAGAATAGGAAGTGATTATTTCTTTTAAAAATTAACAATTTTCTTTCAAAAAAGTATATTACTGAAAGTTTTCTATTATACAGAACATGACGCCGCTATATGTTAGTGGTTTGTAATTTTTTAATTTAAATTTATTGTGATTTTAAGTTTTGGTTTCTAATTGTTTAATTTAAATTATTGAAGTTATAAATTAGTGATTTGTCATTTTAACTTAAATTTAATGAAGTTCTAAGCTTGTGATTTTGTTATTTCTATTAAATTAATATGATTATAAGTTTGTTATCTCTAACTTTTAAATTTAAATTTAATGTGTTTATACGTTTGTGATTTGTAATTATTTCTTAATTCAAAATCTAATGTGATTTTAAGTTTGCTATTTCTATTTATTAGTTTAAAGTTAATGTGATATTAAGTTTCTGATCTGTAATTTTTAATTTAAATTTAATGTGATTATAAGACTTTTATTTTAATTATTTTTAATTTAAATGTATTATTATTATGTTTTTGATTTGTAATACTTTAGTTGATAACAACACTGATACATGTAATGTGTAATGTTTCTTTCGTAACAGGGATTTTTCATCGCCAGTCTTTTCTGTTTTATGAATGGAGAGGTAAGTTCTTTTATTTCTTTTGTTGGTTCTTTATAATAGAAAAATTAAATAATAATTTCTTTTAAAATAAACTAAAAATAAATTAATTTGCTGTTGTTTAAAACTTATTATTAAACTATGTTGGTTGTTTGTAATAAAAAAATAAATAATTAAATAATTAAATAAAAATAAATTAATTTATTGTTTATCAAAACTTCTTATTGAACTTATGTTATTTGTTTAAAATAATAAAATTAAATATTTTTTTAAAATAAAAATAAATTAATTTACTCCTGTTCAGAACTTACTGAGCGAAAGCATATCTGCACACATGAATGATCTGTGTGCGTGTGCGTAACTGTTGTCTTTATGCATGTGTTTGTGTGTGTGTGACATTAGTAGTTTTCCGACTCACGCGACCCTTGTTTACGGATATATATAGCTGACAGTCTTAAAGGAAATATGTTTTTCAACTACATTTTCGTTTATGTGAAATTACATTTGGGGTTTTATTGTTGTGTTTGGGAATGAATTTGCATTATAAATTTAAGCAGTGGTAAATATTCTTTCTTAATACTAATTTGCTTTCTATTTTCGTTTTCTTTCACTTAAAAAAAAAAACTAATTAGGTAAAAGCTGAAATCCGGAAAAAATGGATCAGGTATAAACTTCGCACCAACTCCAGAAAGTTTCAAGAAATCTACAGGCAGACCGCGTCTTCACATTTAACCCGGAAGCGAAGTCGGTCTCACGAGAATTCAAGTTCTCTGGAAAAACGAGACTCTCGAGAACTGTACAGCTCCAGTTCAGACAGCCCCATTGAGCGCCATCGCTTCCGCGTCCACATTCCAACCGTTAAATGTAATTGTAGGCAACATGGCGACCAGCTCGCGAATGACGTCAGACCTATTATTTACGCCTCCAAAAGAAACAGTTTTGTTTGATTTCCAAGGAAACACACTGTAATGTATATAATTTATGATATATATTTTTCGAAGATCTAATTGATAAGCATTGTCTTCTTCATTGTACCAGGCACTCACATATCATGGACGCATAGAAAATAATCAAGAATTATACCTGACTTTAAAGTGGGTTTTTTTTAAATTGAGCCAGCACACAGAAAGTGACAATTTCTCACATTTATGTATACCAGTGACCAGACACTAGCAGAGAAAGTGTGCTGTGGTTGTTGCTGCTGTTGTTGGGCATTTTTTCATAATGTATTTAAATGATCATAAACTGTATATTATTCATTTCAAAGAGAGCTATGTTAAAATGTAATACTCTAACGTAAATATAATTGCTGACACGAATGAATTAGTTGTGCATATAAGAAGCAGGATGTTTGCGCGCCGGGCATTTTGGCACCGGATGTTTAGGCGCCAGACGTTTGGGCGCCATGGTAGCGGATTATGAAGTGTAGTTACAAAAAAGGTCATATAACGATGATAGCATGCATCTAAATAAAAAAATTTTAAAGTACGAGTTGATGACAGATAAAAGTGATTTAACACCTTATATAGAAATGGAAACAGAAATCGTGAACACGACGCGTGGCAAAGAGACATTGTCACTGAAGAAATACTCATACATATTTGACAAGTTCGGGACAGATCGCTCGAGAAAGTTTTGACGCTTTGAGCATAAGAGTGCATGTGTACTTCGCCTCCATACGTCTGTAGCTGATGGTCGTGTGATGAAACAGTTACACGAACACAATCATGGCAGCGATGTGGCCCAAACCGAAGTTTCCAAGATCGTGGACAGTGTCAGACGCTTGGCAGGAGAAAAAACCGAAATCCCATAAGGAATGCTTAATGGTGCTTTACACTTTACAGGGATCAACAACAAGGAATTATGCCTACAAAAAGGGCAATGTTTAACGATCCATTACAGGGATCAGCAAAAGTCACTCGAGGAAAGATGCCCACAAAAGATGCAGTAAGAAAAATTATAACTGACTTTCACGCAGCGTCTGCACTGCCAAGAAACAGGGAGTCGGTCATTATACCTGAACAATATCATGCAACACCCAATTATCGAAAATATTTGAACTCTGGGATCCTAGAGAAAAAAGTGGCAATCAAATGTTCATATTTGGCAGAGAGACTAATATTGACTGGAAATGTCAAACTGAGAATCTAATATTGACTGGAAATGTCAAATGGAGAATCTAACATTGACTGGAAATGGCAAATGTAGAGATTTCATGTAGACGGAACTTTCAATTTTCCACAAGTATTCTTCTCACAAATCTATCATTATGATTGGAAGTGTGTGTGTGTGTATGTGTGTGTGTGTGTGTGTGTGTGTGTGTGTGTGTGTGTGTGTGTGTGTGTAGGGTATGTTGGTTGTGTGTGTGTGTGTGTGTGTGTGTGTAGGGTATGTTGGTTGTGGGTGGGTGGGTTTTGGGTGGGTTTTTTATTGTGTGGGTGTGTGGGTTGCTACCTGTACTCTATGCTTTTTTGCCAAGAAAAACCGTGCTACATGTAGATGAATGTTCGAAACCATCAAAGAAATATGGCCAAACCCCAATCCAGCTCCAATTATTTGGGGCTTCGAACAAGCCGCTATAGTTGCAGTGCAGTCAACATCTCCATGTTCTCAAATCCATGGCCGTCTGTTCCACTTGACCAAAGATATGCGAAAAGAAACTCGCAGATGAAGGACTTTCTCGCTTATACATTACTGACGTTGATTTCTCTCAATCTGCTAGATTAGCTAGAAAGATAATTGCACTTTCATTTATACTGATTAACAATTTGAAATATGGCAAATGAAACTCTCGTTAATGAAATACCAGAAGAACTGACTCCTGTTGTCAATTGGTTTGAGGATATTTATGTCGTAGGCCCAGTAGCCTAATCCCTACCGAAGTGGTCTGTCCTTGAGAGAAGTAGTCATCGGGCTATCTCCCCAGAAGTGTGGTCTGTCTATGAGAGAAGTAGTCGTTGGGCTATCTCCCCTCCAGAAGTGTGGTCTTCTATGAGAGAAGTAGTCATAGGGCTATCTCCCCTCCAGAAGAGCGGTCTATCTATGAGAGAAATCTTTAATGGAGAAGACCGCACCTAAAGTTTGTTGAAGCTGCCCAACTGAAGACTCAAAGAAGAATTTAGAAGGGATAATCCAACTATCTGGAAATTCATCGATGGAATCCGATGCGTTCAATAGGGGCGTGGTAAATTCTCTGAACAATATGTCATGGAGATGAGCCTCTGATGAAACGCTTCAATGCGGATGCAGAGAAGTGGATAAAGAATCACGTGCAGGGTTGTGAAGAATACAACATTCTAGAGTAATTGTGAGACCTGCCGCATTAACTCTCTGATGGATTAGTTTCGATAAACTTCATATCTAAGGATTAAATAACGGATTTCAGTCATATACTTTAAATGAATAAATTACTGTTAATTAAATCAAATTAATAAATTTATGCACATTTAAAGTCGCACAATATTCATACATATATGTTTCAAGACGAATTTAATAAATATAAATATAATACATCAAATATAACGGCGCCAAACATCTAGTGCCAAAACACCCGGCGGCAAAAAAGCGTGTACCAATATATATATACATATATCAGCTTTAATTGAAGCGTGTTCATATAACAATTTCAAGTATTATTTCCTTTCTATTGACATGAAAACTACCTCGCGTTGAAATGGTGGATTTCTATAGGACAAAGAAACGTGTACTTACAAATAAAATTCTGTATTTATTATCCTATAATATTACCTGCAACAAACACTACAATAAAACTCAACGCATATTGACCAAAGACATCCCGGGCAGGGCCTAGCACCACTAAACGAAGGGAAATTACTGTGCCTTTCTTTAAACAAATTAAACTGAGTTACATACCATTGCACTCCGCACTGAGGAATTTTTTAAATTTCCACTCCGATTCCATAAAGAAATTATTGAACAAATATGTCAAAAGTGATTTAAGCATGACAAGTGTCAAGCAAGATAGGTACATAACTATTTCATCTGTAGCAAAACGCTAAGTTTTAGGTAGCGCTCAAGTGTATTTATGGGTACTCAAGAGTGAATTAGTGGCCAAGCTAGCCATTGGTCGATACAAGTCGGTCGTTTTCAAAGTCAGTGTTTTTTTTTCTCATTTCTTAAATATATGACATCAAAGTTGTTTGGGTTTTTTGTTGTTGTTGTTGTTTTGGGGGAAATCATTTTTCTTCATCTTTTTTTATTCTCTTTAATATATGACATCAGAGATTTTGTTTTATATTTGTATCTTTCATTACTCTTTAACGTTACACATCATTATTTGATTATTTCTTTTTTCCTCGAGCATATGACGTCAGCAATTTGTTTGCGATGTGGAGTATAACCGTAAGACGTTGTTGATTTCATTCTCCAGGATTCTGCAAATTAACTTTGACAATGCTCATTAAAAAGTTGTTTTGTTTTTTTTAAGTACGCTAAAAACCACTAAGCCCTAGCAATGAAGTATAGATTCCATGTTTCTCAAACAGTCATTATAAAATTTAAGTTATTGAAGTTTTTTAGGCTTATTTTTATTTTATTTTCTTTCGTTTTCGTAAAGTCTTTCGAAACTCTTAATTTTTACCTAAAGCAAGAATAAATTTAGGATTAAATTTTATAATTAGTAATTTTTATTTTGTTAAGTCACTAAATGACAGCATTTAAATTGTAAGCTACTTTGTGTTCTATGAAAGTCGTGTTGCGGTTAAGTGTTGGATAAAATAAATAAGCCACTCTATCTTTTAAATGACTCGAGTAATTTCATTTTCCTGATAAATAAAGGCTGGAATTAATTTTCTTTAATAAAATTAAAATTAAATTGATAACAAGACTAATCTGGAGTAAAACGCCGTAAAATTGGGAAGACTGATATTCATTGATAATTGACTGAACGATTGTTGGAGGTTGCTGCTTTAAATTTCAATTTTAATTTATAATTATTATATTTCAAATCATTATGAAGTGGCGGTACTAACATTAATGCATTAGCAAACAGTATCATGCTGATTAAGATGTTGTTTAATGATGATATTTACACAAGCAAACGTCCAATAGCAAGCAACAATATATACACACACGGCTAACAACTGAAATCAAGATACACACACCAGGCTGATTTAGCCAACAATTGGAATTAAGTGCTACAAGATATACAAAACCCAGCTGGTTTAGCCAACAACTGAAATCAAGTGCCATTAGATATAAAAATAAAAAAAACGGCTGGTTTAGACAACAACTGAAACCAAGAGCCACAAGACAACATACACATCTGGCTGGTTTTTAATCCTCGTTAAGTCTAAGTGTAAAGTTTATTATTAAAATAATATATTAATGCTAGAGAACGATATTCCCTTAGCATAATTTCAGCCTTCAATAAGAGTTCTATTCTAATGCATCTTTCTGTATTCACAAAAAATATATTGCACTTAACAGATTTTTCATCAAAGATAATGTCAAAGAGTGTTATGGTGATGTAACACGACTCCTATCGACAAATTAAAGTAATAACTTAGGTCGTAAAGTAATAACTTAGGCAAAAAGTAATACCTAATGTTTATAAAAATAACTTGGGCCATAAAATAATACCTTAGGTCATAAAATATTAATTAGGCCTTAAAGTAATAACTTATGTCATAAAATAATAATGTAAATCATTAAATAATAACTCAGGCATTAAAGTAACGCCATAAAATAATAACTTCAGTCATTCAAATAATAACTTCGGTCATTCAAATAATAATTTAGGTCATAAAATAATAACTTAGCTCTAAAATAATAACTTAAGTTATAAAATAATAACTTAGGTCATAAGTAATAACATAGGTCATAAAACAATAATGCCATATTGTTATAACTTGTAGAGACATTGAATAATACTAACGAAATCAATATATTATATGAACAAAGTTTTTTTTTTAGAGCAAACGCTAAAATATCTTTTAAAAAATATTTTAAACTGTTTTAATTAAATTCTAATATGCAGTGGCTGGAATCGATATTTTCAAATCATTCTTTTAGTTATTGAATTCTGGCAATCAATTACTGTTTTACACAAGAATTTAATTTTTTGTTGCGGCAACTTACTGGTCACTGTTATTTGTGACCCTCCATAAAATATTAAATAATAGTCAATTTAATATTTGTGACCCTTCAGAAAATATTAAATAATAGTCAATTTAATATTTGTGACCCTCCAGAAAATATTAAATAATAGTCAATTTAATATATGTGACCCCCCAGAAAGGTAACTTAGATGCTAATATCCAGTCCGTGACTCTCCAGAGAGGGTTAGCTTAATGTTCACTATAATAACTTATTATATGCGATATTCTCGATATAATGAAATCCTAAATCAACGACGAAAGCAGTGATTACGGTTAATCACATGTAAAACAGTTATGGGTGTATAAATCTTAATAAATAGTGATATGTTATAATCTACCTATCACACTGGCACAAAATGCATATAGATATCAAATGCATACACCAAAATATATTACATCATACACACATACAAAATACATGCATGCTTATATGCACATAAGACGTATAATGAAATAAACGCGCGAACACACACACACACACACACACACACACACACACACACACACACACACACATATATATATATATAACACATACATACATACGTAAACACACACACACACACACACACACATACACACACACACACACACACACACACATATATATATATATATATATATATATATATATATTATAACCATCCACTCAGTAATAACTCGAAAAAGGAAGATGGATATTTACAAACTGCACTGTCATGCTTCATCTCTTTAATTATTATGGAAGTTATCTGTTACCAACTGTATAATCACAACCTATATATTACTGACCTAGTCCGAAGATCTAAAGAAAATAATCACAAAATACATACTATTGGCCCATACCAAATAATAAAGATAGTCACAAATTCCTTAAACAAATAAAATATCTAACTGCTAACCGGACAGCAAAGCGAAAGAGATGGAATAAAAAAAATTTATAGTCACAACATATGTGTCACTAGTGACGTAGATAACAGCGATGAAAACGTGAAAAATTACAAACTGCAATCGACTAGCTCACAAAGAATGCAAATATCTCAATTTAACGTTACATTTTTCAAAAAAAGACAATCATAGGAACTACTACGTTACACTACTCTGAATAATACATGTTTGTCATAAAGATAAAAACTACTATGTTACTCTGATTAATACATGTTTGTCATAAAGATAAGAACTACTACGTTACTCTGATTAATACATGTTTGTCAAAAAGATAAGAACTACTACGTTACACTACTCTGAATAATTATAATTATTCAATGTTTGTCATAAGTTAGGAATTACTACGTTACACTACTCTGAATAATAAATCAATGTTTGTCATGAAGATAAGAATTACTAAGTTACATTACTCTGAATAATTAATGTTTGTCATGAAAATAGGTTTGTTTCTTCACGATTTACCACGAGACCTAGGAGAAAATAAAAGTCATAAACACGAGATCCAGTAAAGATAACATAAATGACAATTAATTGTCATCAACATTTGAAAGTAGTGTGGTGCGACTTAAATGCACAGTCTCAAAGTGGTAATTTTGAAATGATCTCGTATGGAAGCAAGTACACAAAAGAATATACAACAATAATTAGTAAGGATAGTTGTTAACTCATAAAATAACTTAAACAATAATTCATCCACTTATAAATATAAACAACATTATACAATATACAAAAAACTTATATCAAGGTACACATCATTCAGCAACGAATACAAAGCAATATATCAAGGTAACAATTATTAAATAATGTACACAGAATAATATATCAAGGTACCCATCATTCAGCAACGAATACAAAGCAATATATGAAGGTAACAATTATTAAATAATGTACACAAAATAATATATCAAGGTAGCTATTTGTGCCAGCGTATATTTGCCTCTTACATATTCTTTAATTTAATTGTTATATAAATTGTTAAATTGTCACAATAACCCGACCTTGGGTACTCCTTGTGGTTTTATTTTTCAAGTGTCTGAGTTGAAGTAAACAGCTCGAGGCAAGAATATTCTAGATTGCTGATGTAATGCAAGCTGAGTGAGTAGTTTTTATTTATCCAATGATTATGATTTAGAGAACGAGACCAGCCAGTGTTGCCGAGGAAAATCCTACACTCCAATCACTTGAATTTGGAAGGGAAAGGAGAAGTCCGGCTTTGATGGCGAGTTAAAATTACTGACAGAGTGAATGGACTTAGAAATATTTCACGTAATTTTGCTATTGATATGATATACTCGCGTTTTATATAGATATGTACTATGTGAGTATTCTGTATTTATTTTACCGTGTGTGTGTGTGTGTGTGTGTGTGTGTGTGTGTGTGTGTGTGTGTGTGTGTGTGTGTGTGTGTGTGTGTGTGTGTGTGTGTGTGTGTGTGTATGTGTGTGTGTGTGTGTGTGTAGCTAAAAAATACTGCTGCAGGAAATTTTAAGTTGAAAATGGGATGTAAGACAGAATGAAGTCACATTGTGATGAACAAATAACTTAGGTTTGCAGTGAGCAAGTGGCCTTTTGAGTTCTGAGTTTTAAGTTTCAAGTTTCCAGCTACCCTTGACGTGTTCACTGGTCATAAAACTGAACAATCTGGAAGATGCGGGAAACGTCTGTTGCATGTGTGTAAGCGTAAGGGAGTATGCTATACACTTTTGATAGCAAACGATGCTGAGTACATCTTGAAAATTCTAGCACACTGAAGTTACTAGAATAAGTGTAATTGGGTTCTGCTTGAAGAAACTGATACGGCAAAGAGAGCGAAAGTGTGCTCAGTTATTTCCATGCGTGTGGCGGGAGACAAGTGTTGACACACAGACATTGTGACATTGTTGCAAAAGCAAGCAAAAGACTATTGAAGCAGCACTTAATCCAGATCATGTAAAAATTTTAACTACCTACCTCTAATAACTCCATTTCTATTCTCTAATAGAACTAACCTGCGATGTGTATACACTCTATTGTTAAATTGTAATTTACTTTATATACAGGTTGTGTAATCATAAAATTATCCGAACATGAGTTCATGGAATATTGATGTCAAGTAATATGTTTCATTGTAAAAATCGTGTATATTTGATTGTACAATTAATAAATTTATTGTTATATTTATTAACCTTCTTATACACATTGAAAATCTTATACTGGAAGACTCCCAACAGGAAGGCTTATCAGCAAACAGTGAATGTAATTTCTACACACTAAAAATTTTACAAATTAAGCCTTGAAGATTCAAAGCAAAAACATATATGAATAAAATTTGAATATCAAAACACTAAGTCTATCCAAAGAAAAAGTTCCAATTTAACGAAGAGCAGTCAATTGCTTGAAATTTATCTGCGTGACATCTATTATCAACTGATGATTTTAGGGAATATTTCAAACAACAAGACGTTTTTGTTTGGTTGTTTTTTTTGTTTGTTGCTTGCTTGTTTGTCTGTTCTTTTCTTGTTGTTTGTATATTGTTTGTTTTGTTTATTGTTTGTTTGTTGCTGTTTGATTGATTGCTTCTTTGTTTTGGGCTTGGTTACTTATTTTTTATTTGTTGTTTTGGCATTAAAATTAATCCCAGTACAATTAACCTTTAGACCGTTTACGGTCTCCCATGCTTCAGACATTTTGCGCAACCTATGCTTCTTACGTACAACCAATTGTTGTACAACCAATGCCCCATACGTATTTGTACAACATTCTTCTTATGTACTTGTACAACATATGCCCCATACGTGTATGTACAAACCATCTTCTTACGTAGTTGTAAAACGCATGCCCCATACTTGTACTAACCTTCTTACAGTGTTGTACAGCCCATGCGCAATACGTACTTGTACAAACGACGCTTCGTACGTATTTGTACAACTCATGCCCCATACGTGCTTGTATAAACGGTCTTTTTATGTAATTGTACAACCCATAATCCCATAATTGTATAAACCGTGCTTCTTACGTAGTTGTACAACCCGTGCCCCATATGTACTTGTACAAACCACGCTTCTTACTATTTGTAACAACCCATGCTTCTTATTTGTACAACCCATGTCCCATACGTAATTCTACATGCTTCTTACGTATTTTCACGACCTTGCTCTCTACCACTGCGTTCGCTATTGACTTCATCACGTCTTAGGGATTTTAGAGTTTGTACATTCTTCAAACAAAAGAATGTGTTTGTTTAGAGCTAAATGACTAATGATCATTATAAGCCAAAACTAAGTAAACGACAAATAACAGAAATATTCCAAAGTATGTTATAATATTCTTCCCTGTTATAAAACTACCATAAACGTACATTTCAAAAATCCCACACATGTGCGGAGCTGCCCACTTCTTCAATCTGAGAAAATTGTTTTCTTCTGGCAAAGCTGTCCAATCGTGCACAGAAAATATACGCCATTGCAAAGGGGTCTGACAACTGACCAGCTTAATAACAAGCACTTTCTCTGAACTTTGACCCGATCGTCCGTACACGCTGTCTACAATAACATTGGCTTCGTATTCCCGGTGTTGATCTTGCAGGTAGTCAGGGGAGATAAATATAATGAACTTATTACTATTTTCGATACCGTCTGACCATGCAGCCATTTCTTGCACGTTTGGAGGAGTGTCTCTGTGCCTTATATAAATTCTTAAACCCAAAGTTTCCAAAAAGTTAAGAATATCAACTGTGACCTGACGAATATCGGTATCTGTGTACGAAAAGTAGATATCGTATTGAAACTTCTCCTTCTGACAATGGATCATAGCGCTGCTTTGAAGAAAAAAGTGTTTAGCCTTTCTGGAAAATGTAGCCATTCCTATGTAAATTAAATAGATAAACCAAAGTAACGCAGCTAAGACTGTCAACAGGATAAACAGCTCCCACCAACTGAAAGTGCTCCATATGAGAGAAGCAAAGTCTTTCAGGAACTGGAGTTCCTCAACTACAGGACCGGCATCTCGAAGAACTGTCGAGCACTTTGAAGTCCTGATTATGGGAGTAGGAACAGAGTTATTCACAAATATATTGAGCATAGTTTGTGAGCGCGGTATGACATATAGCTCCTGGGGATGAACAATTTCAATAAGTTCGTATTTATTTGACGAACGATTGTAGTAGTCCCTGACAAACTGCACACGGTGATTCCCGTAAGAATGTTCACACAGGCATTGAATATGTTGGTACTGCTTCATGGGAGGCCAACGAGATTTTAAAGTGACAATCATCTGCAATGGCGGTAAACCAAACTCCCCGAGACTGTTGTACAGCGTCCAGTACAAAAGTAAAATCTTCGAACAGCCGCTGAAAATATCTGGACAAATTTCCAGGAAAGAATGGCCGTTGACAAAATAATCCACTCCCAAATCATCACTCTCGGACAGATGCCAATAATTTGTCTTAGAAGAGAGAATTGCTCCTGGAGGGACAGAAATTACCTCCTGCTTACGTTTAATTTCGATAAGTCTAAATTCCCCATGCCACGTGTACTCATCTTTATAAAAATGGAGGACATCTGGCGTCTGGTGACACTGTGGTTGCGATGTCTTTCGTGTTTCCTGACAGTTCGGTTTGTTTCCGTTTTCACAACAGGTTTGGGCACATTGTGGGTGTGGGTTCGGCTGTCCTTGTCTACAGTTTTGTTTTATGTGTTTAGATCTAAATTTCATTGATTCAAATATGCTAAGTAGCACTTTGATCAAGTTGGAGTAATACATGTGCTCGATGATTCTGATTTTATAATTGCGTAGCAAGTGGCATGTATAAGAGCCAAACTCGGTCCCTTTGAGGAGACGAATAGTAAGGGTTGAGTCTATTTGAACTCTTCTTTGAACAAATGTATTCAGGAGGTCTTCACTACTTTGATTGATATACGACTTCAGCTTTTCTTCAATTTTTCTCTCTAGCGCTTTAGCTTCTTTCCTATTAGCTCTTTCTCTACTTTTCAGGTCTTTCAGATGATTTCGTAATGAATCTGCGGATTGTAAAGTATTACCTGCTTCAATTTTCTCTATACGCTCTTTCAAACATAGAATTTCGGTTTGTATTTTGCTATATGTTTCTCCAAGTGTTCCGTAGCTTTCTAAATCTAGACCCATTTCAAAATTGTTTATAAGATTTATATCAGTTACGTCTTTAATCCGCATCTTGTTAAAGTGTCTGTCTGACATCTTTATCGGGACGCCATTTAAGCGCCACTCGACCTGACCTGCAGGAAATATTGCGCCAACCTCTACATTGGTTAAGGCAGTGCATTTCATCTCCACGTCTTCCATTCGGTATCGAAAAAACTTATGAAACCACAAAGGGTTGCTTCTTCCTTCAGTGCTCGGGTGGATCATACTAGACTCGAAAACACTTCTGTCTTCTGTAATTGAAATCATGTTGTTCTCCATCCTGGTTGTAAACATGTCGCCGGAAAAGTGCCAGATGACAGTGACCCCTGTCTCTAAACTGTACATCACGAGTACCGCCACCACTGTGAGAGAAGCCAAGAAAGCGAGTACGCGCATCCACCCGTTAACGTAAATGGTTTCTAGCGCACTGCATGCCCAAGATCGAATGGTGTTCTTGCAAACGGACAACATCAACTGATAATGTTTACAGATAACAATAGAAACACATGCTAGCACTGCGTCGTCGTTCCAGTATTGACGTTTTGCATGAGCAATCATGTACATGAACAATGTCGATAGTATTAGATAAAAAATAAACTGAAAAGTCTTGCATATTAAATTAGAAACCGACCTTATTACTAAAAGCATTTTAGTAATAAAATTATGTTATTACTGTATCGTGTATATGTACTCATTACTCTGAACTTTGAAACAAGATTAGCAGAGCTTAATTTTAATAAGAATAAAATCCAAGTTGGTAGGATTTTTCTTTTTCTCCATGCTGTTTTCTTTCTTTATTCTGGTTGAAACTTTTCTAATAAATTACTAATAAATACCATTGAACTTTATTCGATTAACAGACGAACTGTTTTCAAGACAGTCTTTGATAAAACACTGACACAGTGCTAGTTTTCTATCATGCATGTATAGCAATATGACACAATAACCATTATGAGATGGTTTGTACATTGTTATTCCAAATGTCCTAATCAGGTAACGTTATTTCTTTCTTCATGTACATAATTTACATAGATTTCCTTGTATACAACAGAAAACTTCACATTCTTAAAATTTACACCGGAAATGAATAATAAATAATATAATACGCTCTCAGCCAAATAGTTTTTTAAAACTTTTTGCTGGTATTGTTATGAAGACAAGTATATGCAAATTTATGGAAATTTCAGTGGTACTTCATAAACAATTGAGTCCGAAATTTCCCATTATGATTACATACACAGATATTATCCATAAAGGGGCGGTAATCTGTAACTACATTATAGACTTACATAGCAAAGACTGAAAACATTTGATAGGCGAGAACAAGAATAATGTGCAACGGTAAATGTATAGGTGAACACAATTACTCTCTATTTAAATAACTAGCGTTCCTTATTCATAAACAGCCACTGATCGGCATTACTGCCTTCGACAATGAACAACATTGTAACGTTGGCGTTGAAAATTATATTCGTTAATGTTTCAAAACATTCTCCTTTATTGTAACCGACTCACCGTCATGATCTTAAAATGCAAATTGCATTTCATTAATCTCTTGCTCTCGACAGTCTGCATTTCTTACAGTTTTTCGTTTGACGTCTGTGCGTTTTTAAATGTAAACAGTTATTAATAGAAAACATCCTTTATGAGCTGTTGTTTTGTAATGCACAAGTCTGTTATTCGGAGGTAATTTTGGGTATCCAACAGATCCGTGTCCTGTTCAGTGAGATTAGCCGATGGTGTCATACCATTTATTCCAGAACAGGAGTTCGATAGTTTATTTACTGACTAATTGTAACTTGACGTTTCTCCCAAATTGCATTTGCACACGTCTTTGAATAAAACAATAATATCAGCTGATTTGTTACGAGTTGTTGAAGAAACATTCCGTTCCTGTCCACCTGTACAGACCATAGGTATGTACATAACTCCGCGTTATGCTGAACAAACACATGCGCAATTCTTGAGGCAAAAAAGAATGAAATTCAATGATTTTAAAAAGAAGTATTATTCTAACATTTAGTACAATTCACTTAATTGTTTAAATTGTACCAAATTCACTCTTAGATAATCTTTTGGACAAAAGCAATGTGATCGAGTGATGCACGTCAAATTAAAACAACAACATAAATGTATTCGATATTAAGCACAATGCAGTGACTAAGTAAACTCTTTCGCATTGGTGCGTCCTCCGATCTTTCCTTTTGTATTTTAAATAATTGTTCCATTTATTGTTTTCACTGTATTCTTCTCATTTTTAGCAATATGTTCGTATCACAGACTTCAAAGTATTAGGCCGCACTGTATCAGACGCAGACAGCAAAATGATTTCGCCAATGAAACGTTCAAATAGTTCTGGCAAAAAGACAACTGTCTGTAGACAATAAAAGAAAGTGACATTGTATAAAATCATTTGCATATCGTACAGGTAAAAAGAAACTGTGCAATCATATAACTAGTTCTTTGTTTTCTCAACACAGGCTATTAATAATTAACTCATTATAATAATGTGAAAATATATCATCGTGGTTTTCTGTTACACTCTTCCCCCCCTCCCCCCCCCCCAAAAAAAAAGAAGAGATTACTCCAAAAATTAAATAAAGTAAATTTATTAATGTGCTCTTTTAAAATGCATTAAGCTAAGTGAAAAGCCTAAATTAAATTGTTTATAATTATGCGGCAATTCGATCTACTAATTATTTTGATTATATTTCAAGGTAAATGAATTCTGGTAGTAAATAAATATATTACGAATGTTGCAGATACTTCACGGTGAAGATAAAATAAAGTGTATTAAAACTCAACAGATAGCTATCGCGTGCGAAAAGTTTTCATTTGTTATTCAACAGTGTCAATCAAAAACTCATAATTGCTATTAAGTCAAGAGTTAAGAAAAAGAATGGGAACAAGAAATTAAACTCTAAATCTAATAAACATATTATGGGAACACATGACATTCAGTAATAATAAATGGATTATAAATAAATATATTTGCACTATAATTTATTTTGGTAAAGATATCTGCTCGAATCGTGAAAATTTTTAAACTGGAGATTGCACAAGGAAATTAAAATTTTTGTGAGGAGACGACATTCCATTTGTGTAATTAGCAATGCTATAATAGTAATCAGAGAAGTATACAAAAATGCGGAGTGCTCGTTATAATATTTCTCTCCAAACAAAACCTGCATGTGGCCTGCTATAGTTCGCTTTTTATCCGTTTGAATGTAGGGTTCTGGTGGAAATTGTTTACGCAACAGACAGGACAACGTACGGAATAACCCCTGCACTGTTTAGTGCTTTCTTTCAATATCCAAACATGTGCTTGCGACCATATTTACTTTCATATTATTATCTGCGTCTATAAATGATGCTACTAAAACACTTTTTACGACTGGTTGGAGAGCATTAGCACCAATGTAAGCAAACAAATATATATATATGTATATATTATATACTGTTTGTGTATGCATTTACAACGCAATTAAGTTACTAATTCAAGAAAATTATTCAACGCTTAGTGACGTAGCTATTTATCTTCTCCATGCCTTTTCCACAAAACATAATTATATTTTTCACATGTTAACATTACATACTTGCATCAATAATTTTATTTAAACACTGCTAATTATTAGACCCACTGAGAAATATAACAAATATAACAAAGCAAAACTGTAGTAACCTCCCTTTACAGTTTTCTTATGGGATTTATCAATATTTATGTTAAAACAATGGCATTTGTGCCCCTCTGTCAGTAACAAAATATTGCTTACCTTTTCTTCAGTGAAAGTATATTCATTGCTTTACAATGTGCCAGCAATGAAACATTTTAAAAGAAAACTCAAGTCGGTGCATTCTACTAACAAGTTTCTCATTGCTAAGATACGCGGCAAGTCTGTGAGAGTTGTCCGAGCTTGTAATCGGGAAAGCCCGAAATTTCTCTAACTACAGATAAAGACGAATATTTAAAAAATGGGATACTTAAACTTTTAATAATATGACTTAGTTCATCCGTATCGAGGACCTCAAACTTCTTATATAGGTGATCTATACATTATGCCCTTGTCCCATCTGAAAGTGTAATTTGTTATTATTATATTACTAATACCAATACCATACATACCATACACATGTGGATAACCTTTTTCTTGATATCAAATGCGCTTTTGAAGAGTTACATTAATAAGGCATTATCATTTCCTCTCTAAAATACTTCAAATACATAATCTATTTTTTTAAAGAGATGATTCGATTTTTAGGTGACGGACGAATACACCAAGTTCCACTCGAATTTTATGACGTTTTTTTTTAATACTGTAGTTCAACATTAATAGATCAAATTGTGCGTGCTAGAAGTAAATCTAGCGAACTGTACTGAGTGCAGATTGTACAGTACCATTATGAAGATACCAGTAACTCGAAGTATAGTCTTGATGTATAGGGTAACATAAGAGTATTTCTTGTTTTCAGTGAAATGTAGTTTTTGTTTTTTTCTGAATACCTTTGGAACACAGCCACACGTTTGTTAACTTTTGTTCATTTGTTGTTCTTATGATCGGTATTTATTATTATTTTATGTTTCGTTATTAGTATATTACTTGTTCTGTGCTTTATTTGAAATCATCCAAGATTCCAGATAAATTTATTACTATTTTTAATCTCTGAGTAAGAAATAGTGTCAATATATGAAATAAGTCTCTAATAATCCCAATGGCATTTGTCCAAATTTTGTAACACGCTTGGACTTAATTTATATTCTCTTGAAAATGCGTCCCGAATCTTCGCGTGTTTCAACGGAATCATTTCCTAACCAATTTAAGACTGTCATGAGATGGGAGTTTCACTGCTTTTATATTAAAATAATACATTATTCAAATGATGGAAATTTACGAGATGTGTGGGACTTGAAACTCAGGAGTTATAAGAACCTGAAATTTATTTAGTATTCTGTTAACTATTTTGGCATTGAGCTGGAAGTGTATATTTCCAGGTGGATGAATAAATGGTTCAAAGGTGACCTATGAAGTGGGGTGAATGTAACAGATGTGAGCGATTGGGATTAAGCAGTTGTGTTTTTCGATTGTATCATTACCAGTGGAGCCAGGAGAGCAGTGAAGAATGAATAGGACACAAGCATAGCTAAGTCCTGGTACAAGGATTAGCTGTTATCACGACCCTCTTCCCCAATGGAAGGGTGGGTGACTGATCAGTACTACATAGGACCTGTTTGTTGTTCGTCACAGGGTCCGTACGCATATGTCAAGGATGTTTGTCTGGCTCTTTTTATTCTGCGTGCACGGTTACATGTACTGACGTGTTTGCATGCGAGACTGCGAATGGAATAGAAAGTGTAGACAATACAGGACAATACAACATAGACACCGCACTCACCCTTTCAAAATAGTAATAGACAAGTTAATGCTTTGATGAATATAATTTAACTTTATTATTCTATGGGTTTTCTCTCATGTGGTGGTTATAATCATCCATCTTGCAATTCAATCACAAGCATACTCTCTGGGGTATGAGTAATGATGAATGATGATGAAAAAGTAAACAAAAAGCAACAAATTTAGAATTCACAACAGCGCAGCAACTCCTGCTATCAACGTCTACCTCAATGATATAAAATTATCTTTAAAATGTCAAGGGTAAGTACTGGAGCTATTGGCTCTGCAATTATTGAATGTAACAAATAGTAATTCAAGTCTTAAATTCGTAATTAGGCTTGCATGCTCAAAAACTAAACTTGAGTCCACAACAGATGGATAAAACAAATAATAAATTAAGCTTACATAATCAAAGCTAATCTTGAGTGTGACAATTCAAAGACACAAATAGTAAATTAAGTCCCAAATTCTTAATCAAAGCTAAACTTGAGTGCACTGATGTTTTAGTTAGTTTAAATTTTGAATACTCACAGTTCTCATACTCCTCAAAAATTACATAATGTGAGTCTGATGAAAGAACGGTGATACGAATGGACAAGCAGAAAATTAGAAGAGAACAACTGATCTGGAACTGTACTTTAAGCATAGACCTGTTGTCTCTGTTCACATGGGGTTGCTCATACTTAGGCCTTTCCCTCTCTTGACACATATCTAGTGTAAAAGGATCAACATTCAACTTGATCCACCATGTTGACCACCTGTCTATAGGTTCGGCTGAGCAGGTTCACTACTGCTATTTTGCGATGAGTTGATGTCGCACTTCGCCAGCAGTGGTGTGTTGTCATGGCGTGGTATTACCCTCCATCAGTCATTTGCCCAGATGTAAATGATCCACCTATGGAACAGGACTGGTTTCAAGGCCTCTGGCTGTCCCAGGGTAAGATGTCCTGTCTGTTAATGTTCTCAAGAAACATGGGCGAAATTTGTTTTACCAGATGGACTAATGGGTACAGTGACCAGTGAGATAGGTTAGGCTGATATTCAACATATTTCTGAAGGAATCGGAGATCTTTACTCTGCACAGTGAACTAAGAGAAATGTTTCTGGGAGGTAGAAGACTCAGGCTATGAGAAAGTTCTGAAGAATTGAAGTTGAAGTTCAGGAGCCCTTTTTGGAAGGACTATGAGAGAGTGAAATTGATCATTTAAATTTTTTCTTCTGAATTGCAAGTATGAGGAATGAGTATCAATTATTACAAGTTATAATTGTAGTTATGATTTACCTCAGAGAGCGATAAGAAGTAATTACGATGAATTAGAAATATACTGAGAGAAATAAATTAGGAGGAATTCTCGTTGTTTATTACAGAGCCCCAATATTCCACAGAACCAGAATCGTATTTGAGTGACCAGCTTTCACGAAGTGGGATAGATACCAATTGGACCAGTGGCTAGTGAACATCAAATTACTTTGATGTTTTGCTTGAAATTGGGCAAGGTGTTAATTATCCACCACCTTGGGCTCCCGTAACCTTAGGCTACTCCCTGAAACAAACCTTCTGGCTGGCCACACATGTCAGAAAGATGGAAGATAGATAATGTAGAACAGAAGAGTGATAGTTCTAGAAGATAGCTCGAAACCCTGATACATTAGCCAGGATAGTAAGTAAATACAGGTGACAGACTACAACATATAGCATGTAAGTGAGTCACGTTAACACAAGTAGTCTAATTATATAAAATGTATTCAACAAAAAATTACATGAGACAACATGGTTACATATAGCAAATAACCCAACAGATACAATTTAGTTCATAATCACAACCATGTAATGTCATAAGAGAAGTTCATTTGAGTCCTATGGCACTGTCGAAGTTATTTGGTTTGTACGAATGAGTGACCTGTAAATGAGGTTATAAGAGAACACTGAATGTTTCTGGGTGAACTCTAAAATAAATCTGAGTGAGTTTTGATTGAATTTGGTTGAAACTTGACTGAAGCTGTTCAGCTTGTTATATAATATAATATATGTGTGTGTGCATGCGTGCGCGCGTGTATGTGTGTTTGTGTATGTGTGTGTGTGTGTGTGTGCGTGTGTTATAAGACTGTTAGGCTGCCTGTATTGTGAATATAGCATGAAGATATGATTGTGTGCCCACGTACGAGAGTGTGCAAGTATTAATGAATGGAAGTGTTTGTTTGTTTGTTTGTACGTGAGTGAAGATCTTTCTTTATTATTTCCCCTCAACAATCCACACAGTTTCACACAACTTGAAATATCTAAACAATCGATAGGTAAAACTATAAATAATACGGATGAGGATTGAAATGTTAATGAGGAGGAGGAGGATATATAATTTGGTTGATTTCACAGATGGAAACATTGCAAGAAATGTCACATAACATAAAGATGACATTAAACGAATTAAGGTAATCTGTAAGTCCTCTTCACCACCATTATATAATATCCTTTATTGTGCTATGAGGATACTTTATTTAATCCGAATGTATTAAGGGCATTATACTTTATATGTATTCTTTGAGGGCATTATACTTTATATGTATTCTTTGGGGGCATTATACTTTATATGTATTCTTTGAGGGCATTATACTTTATATGTATTCTTTGAGGGCATTATACTTTATATGTATTCTTTGGGGGCATTATACTTATATGTATTCTTTGATGGTATTATACTTTAAATACTTTAGCTATATGCCCTGATGGCGCAAAACGTAACTATATTCATTGAGGGCCTTAAACTTTAGCTATTCAGTATGAGGACATTTGGTTTATCTGTGCACTTTTAGTGCATTACACTTTAACTATATGCTATGGAGACATCATATTTTGCACGCAATGAGGCCATTATACTTGACTTTTAACGTGGGGGCCGATGTAGGCAGTGATCCATAAAACTGCCTTATACACTGCCACTGACGTGCTATTCTATTTTGTCAGTCACAGGGAAACGCTCCAAGCCTGTCACCGCATTTTGTTGACATGTACAGAGCTGCTTTATGCGAAATCGTTTCCCGTAATTGGCTTCAAACAGTTGATAACTGTCATAATTCAAATTAAAGAACATACAAGTAAGTGTCAACAGACCCGCCCCGAGAAGAAAAGACAACCAGACCCGATCATTTTATTATTACTCGCTTTGTAGAGGTTAGTGGTAACTGCCGCCATTACTAACCCATTTACAGGTAACTGTGATAACTGCTGTAAGCAACGCAAGACACATTTTGCACCCAGGGATTTTACACTTGACTGCATTCAATGACTCAGGCTGTGTGTGTTATCAAGTTGGATAAGTAAAGATATGCCTACGTGTCTAGTTTTACTTTCGGTTCACATTAAGAACAATCATAGGTTTTTTGCCTTTGTATTCTTAGAGATCAAACAGAACCAGAAAGAATGCCAAGATGAGTTTAACTATCTACTTATCTACCCAAATACATTTTCTTGCACCCCACTATTCTTGCGCACGTTTCTCGTGTTTTCTTTTCTTTTGGCTTCTTTCTCTTTCCTATGCCCGTTTACACAACCGGGAAACCGAAAGAGAATTACTGTTTCTTGTCATATTTCGTGTCAGTTGATGAGCATAGTCAAACGTCATCTCTTAACGTAATAACTGTTACTGTCCCATTCTTTTCTCCACATAAAATATAAACTGGGACTGCTGTTGATATACACATACATTTTAGGACACGCACTTATTGTAGATGTAAAATTACTTAAACTGTTCGTCATGATTCCTAAGATATGCTACTCATGATAGACAAGACTGTTAGATAGATAAATAGAAAGAAAGACAGACAGACAGAGAGATAGAGAGAAAAAATACTGCACAGTTATATTAGTGAAACTATATGGGTTACAGATGAAAAACAATATTGCTCAGTTATATTAGTAAAACTATATGGGATATCTTTCCGGCTTTAACTGTACATCACATTACTCCACGGATATGTTTATTAATTGTATTTACTGAGTTTATTTTGTGTCTTGTTATATGTGATATTTATTAACTAGCTCGGTTTTGCAATAGCTCTGTCAAGTACAATATTTGCTTATTATGGTCTGTAAATGGATTATGCATTAATTTTGCTACGTATGACATATGTTGATAATGTTCATTAATATGATTATACATTAACTGTCTTAAGTGTTCTACGTTTGGTGATCTCTAAGTGGATTACGCATTAACTGCTATAAGTATTATATTTTTTGATAATGTACTCGTGGCACGGCACGCCATTTAGTTAATAAAAATAATTATTATTATTACTTAATTTTTCATAACATATTTCAAGTGAGAAGAATATTAATTTAATGTTATTAATGATCCTCCAACAGACACCACTCGTCTCTCACTTGACGGATATTTTGGCGTGGTAAATGTTTTCTCTATTCCACAACATTATCCAACATTTACAGTCACATAAGGTTTCTGTGAGTGGGAAGCTTTTTACTAAAGGAGCAGAGAAATCCTACTTTTAATCCTACAGAGCAGAGAAATCCTACTTTATATTTAGCAAGCCCCCATCCACCCACTTTCTTCTCCAACATACGTTTATCAATATTGAAGGTCAATAAATTAACAATAAATTTATTAAAAGAAAAATCAAATATACATATGACAATTACAATGAAATAGATTACTTGAAATCAATATTCCATGAACCCATATTCAGATAATTATAGTTTACACAGTCCCTCACTATATATTAATAAAATAAATTACAGTTCAACAGTAGGATCAATACAGTTGCAGGTTAATTCTATCAGAGAATAGAAATGGAGTTATTAGAGTTAAATGTGTAAATTTACATGACCTGGATTAAGCACTGCTCGACAGTCTTTTCTTGGCCTTTGCAACAATGTCACAGTGTCAGTATCAACAGTGCCTCCCTTGCACCTTAGAAAAAGACAATGATGCACTGTTAGATTCTCAACGAACTTAAGTGCTCTCCTCAACATGTCTCTTTCTTCTAGCAGAATACAATTTCAGCAATTCTGGTAACTTCACTGCACTAGAATTCTCTAGAATGTACCAGCTTATTTTGCTCTGATACAGCAATAGTGCACAGCATACTCCCTTATACTTACACAACTGCAAATCACTCTGCAAGTTTCCCATGCTGCCCTGGTCACTCAAGTTTGGACCCGTGAACAAACGAAGGATAGCTAGGAACTTGATAGTTGAACTTGAGGCTCCACTTGAGATTCACAGTTCAAGGTTGAGCTCACACTCACAGAGTGAGACCCTAGGTGTTGATAGGCATTTAATTTTTTTTTCACGCTCTTTACGAGCTAAAGCTGATGGAAGGGACTATTTTCCAACTCGAACTGTTAGAATGTGTAGTCATCAGCGCAGCTGACTGACAGTGGATGAAAAGAGGGTTTCCAACCAGAGTGTTAAATTGTAATCAAGCATAGCGATTGCTAGGCAGTAGCTGGAAGGGAAGGGGACACAGACGGCTCTGTAATGGCAGAAAGCATACTGTCCAAGCCACTCTTGCCATCACAAAGATTTGTCTGGATATGTCTACAGAAATTTATGGAAAACAGGCAGATATTGGTTATATTAAGTGACGAAATCAGTATGCGGGCTCACTATGGAATATTTCACTGCGCAGTCAATGAACACTCAATCCATAGCAATTAACCTTGCTGTCCAATTTATGTCAGGTGTACGTCAGCATCCGATTCGTAAGAGATGCAGACTGTCCTCGAGCTGTGACGGGTTAGGTTCTGACAAGCAGGTCAACTTGACTTAACATTTATTCCATCACATCAGGCATTCGTTTAAAATCACACACTGTACAATAACTGTAAAGGTAGAAATAAAAATCATACACTACACAGTAAATATAAGGGTTGAAATAACGTCATGCACTGTACAATAAAGAGTTGAAATAAAAGAACAACTCAAGGAAATGCTCGAAGCCACGTGATGGCCAGTGTGCGATGACGTCATATCGTACGTCATAATTGAGTCCGCGACACCACACGAAAGGTTTACATTTTGTTATTCGTATTTGTTAAAGACACTCGTTCTCGTACTGGAAATCGTTTCGCGTAGCTTAAAATCCTTGAACATTTAATTTTTGAAAATTTTCCTAACTTTTTAATATTTAATTTAATTTTCTGTGGCCTTCGTTAGTGCGAGTCGTCGTAGGATGCCTACGGCGAAACTGGACAACTGTCTGTAGAGATAACTGCACGAAGTAATTTAACAGGTACGTAGTTTCAGGTAAATAGGGGGAAATTATATTACTGAATATAATATTTATTTATGCATCATCCTCATCGTGCTAGTTGTCGTCATCCATTACATACGTAAATTTGTGAACCTCTACGAATACATAATATATATTTAACTTATATACATTTGTATAAAATATAATTATGTACGTTCGCGTGTATATGTTTACAAGTAAAATACATATGTACAGCTTAAGCTGTTGTCATTCATTTCATTACTGAAAACCAAAAAAGCGCGCAAGCGTGCACACACACACACACACACACACACACACACACACACACACACACACACACACACACACACACACACACACACACTCACACACACAATCGAAAAATTAATAGATTTATTAAAAAGGGAAGGAAGAATAGCAAACTAAGGTAAATATAACACTTAAAATATAATAATAAAACTTAAAATCATCACACGTGTTACTGTTCTTCAATTATGCAAGGAAAAAGATGGCTTCCCAATACATAGTCTTAAATTATTTTTCTAATATACTTGTCTAAAATTAAAATAATGTCTACAAAAGTATAAACGTATCCATCATAAGAAAAACATCAAAACTACTGATGGATTTTTAACATTATACTAAATATTAATCAATGAAGCAAGGTTTCTATCTTTGTCGATTTAACGTATTTGTTAATCAATTCGTTTTTGTAGTGTAAAGAAATAATTATTACAAATGTTCAGTATTTTAATTCATAATAAAAAATTTGAGTTAATATCACACAAGAGACTTTACCAAGGTAAAGTAAATCAAAAAGTAAACATTATTAAATTACGTTTATAGCAAATTTTAGAATACTGGATCTAATATCTATTTAAAACATCATTCTTCTTAACATGCAATTTTTTTCAAGGTTTTAGTATTTCTAATAATTAAGCGCGTAAAATCATTTTTCAAACAGTTTTAAATGGTTTTGATTACTTTAATATTTTGATCAGCACTTTAGATCAGCTTTATTTAAACGGTTCATCTAACGAATACCATATTCTTAATGCCAGCACTTAGTACTTGCCACTTTGAAATCTCTAGAATGTAGAGCCTAGAATCAGCAGGGGTCTGCTCTTTCTCTGCGTGATGTTCTCATCGTCATTATCATTGTTGAGCCCTGTGAATTCTTTACAAGAATGAGTGAAAGAAGACAATCCATTTTCTCACTTCTTCTGGATTCAATCAACAGTGATATAGAGGTAAAGAAAAGCAAGCAAGCATATTAGAATACATATTGATGTTTTCACTACTGCTTGAAATTTGTCGTAAATATGCAATTCAAAGAAGCTGCACAAGTGCGGAGCTGCCCACTTCTTCAGACTGAGAGATCTGGCTCCCGTTGATAGCACACTCCAATCGTGAACTGGGAAAGTACTCAACTCCCTGGGGATTTGACAGTTGTCCAGTCTGATTACGAGTACGTCAGCTGACTTTGAAGATCGGCTTAACACACATTCTATAATAACATTTCTTTCCAGTTCTCGGTGTCCATCTTCTAAACAATCAAGGGAGAGAACTACAATAAATCTATTGCTGTTTTCTATGCCACGCGTCCATGCTGAAGTTTCTGGCATGTTTGGAGGAGAGTCTCTGTCTCTAATGTAAACCTTGAGACCAAATTCCTCCAAATGCCCCAGAGCAACACCAGTGGCTTCGTGAACGTCAGCATCTGAGTAAGACAGATAAACGTCATAACTCCAGACGTCATAAAGACTAGCAAGAGTAACGTCACTTAGAAGACAAATACTTTTCATCCGTCTAGTAAAAGCAACAAGTGCTTTGAAAATGACGGACACTAAGCAAAGTAAAGCTATTGCAACAAAGAGCAGAACTCTAATTTCCCACCAATCGAAAGAACTCCATAGAAGAAATGCGTAGTCTTTGATGAAATGAAGTTCAGAAGGGCTTGCACAGCACGCTTTAGCAACACACGCATGCTTATTAAACTTAAGCCCCGAAGCAGAAGTGTTCCAATATACGCTCAGCATGTCTTGTGCCCGCGGGAAAACAACCAACTCATAAGGATGGTGAATTTCTATCAAGTCATATTTATTTGAAGAACGATTATAGTAATTTCTGATGTACTTCACTCGGTGATACCCGTACGAATTTTCACACATACAGTGAACATGATAATATTCTTTTAAGGGGAATACGTTTACTGACCACAATGTCAAAATCTTTAGTGGTGGAATGCCGAATGTTCCAAAATTGTGGTAGAAACTCCAGTATAAAAGCAAAAATTTGGAACATCCGTGAAACAATCCCGGGCAGATATCCAAGTATGAATCACCGTTAATAAAATAGTCTGCATTTACATCTTCGACATCAGGCACATAATGCCAGTACCTTGTTTTCAATGAGAGAATCGCTCCTGGAGGGACTGAAATCACTTCTTGCCTTTGTTGTATTTCGATAAGTCTAAACTCTTCATGCCAATTGTACTCGTCCTGAAAAAAATGGCGGACATCAGGCATGTTGGTACTCTTCGGTGATTCTTGTGTTCGAATTTTTTTATTGATGTTTTTCTTTGATTCTTGCGTTTTGTTCGATTCATATTTTTTATCAGTATAACGTTGTATTGATTCTATTATTTCAAGAAGCTGTATTTGTTTGGCAAACTGCAGTTTTAAATTATGGATTTCGATGTTAACTTTTGGAGACACGTGACATGTATATGAACCAAACTCTCTTTTCTGTAGTAACCGAATGGTAAGAGTGGAATTTATTTGATATTTTCTCTTACCTAGGAAATACATCATTGCATCTCTGTTTGATTGTACCTCTTCACATTTTTTTAATATTGGGGTATTAGCTTTCAATTTTTCACGCATGAAATTATGTTCCTTGTTCAGTTCTTCCAAACGCCTATTGATTGATTCTAGGTCTTGAAATGTGCTGCTCTTTTTTAGATCTATTTCAATCTTTTCGAAAGTAATTTTTCTTGATTTTAAGCGATCATCAATTTTCTTACTCGTTTCAAACGCAGAAGACAATTCTTCCACTTTGAAAAAATGTGAAGTATGGTTGTCAGTCACGTCTTTAAATTTAATCCTATGAAAGTGTCTGTCTGACATCTTTAGCGGAGCGCCGTTTAAGCGCCACACGATCTGGTCGGCAGAAGGATATGCGCTAGCCATCGCAAATAGCTCCAGACTGCATTTCATCTTTACGTCCTCCAGACGATAACGATACATCTGATGAAAGAGAACAGGACTGCGTTGTCCTGCAGTGCTCGGATGAATCATGACATTTTCGAACTTATTTCTGTCTTCAGTGATGGTAATTATGTTTTCTTCCAGTCTCTCCTTATACACATCTTTCATAGTAACCAATGCTACAGTTCCCACTTTATTTATACACTCGAGCACAAGGCCCGTAACCAGTGTCAGACAAATCACTACCAGAAAAACGCGAAACCATCCATTGAGGACGATGGTGTTTAACACTCTATAGGCTGCGGATTGAAAGCGACCTTTACAACAAAGCAGTATGAACTGATAATGTTTACATGTTGCGCCAAAAACAGCTATTAGGATTGCGTCGTTGTCCCAGTATCGATATCTGGCATTTCCTATGTGATAAAAGTAGAGTGATAAAAACGTGAGTAATGATAGTCGCCAGATATAAAACATTATGTTGCGTACAAAATGGTGTAGCAACAAAGACATTTTTTATTAAGCACTAGTCAAAACAAATATTTTATTTTGTTTTGTTGAACCTATATTTAAACTCACATAAAGAATTAGAATTAGAATATTATCATTTAAGAGATTATTATAAATTTAAAGTGAATTTGACTTGAATTGTACCCAAGCAAAACAGGAAATATCCGATCACAGCAAAAACAAATCTTGGTCTTTTAACATAAGAATGTATTTTTCCTATTATAAGTTTATTCGATAAGATTTGGTTTTATAATAAGTGGATCTTAATTTTTAATGGGAGGGGATTGAAGGGACATAATCAACAACAGCATCTTAAGATACTGCAGCGAAGAACGAATATGAAAAAAAATGGTTATTTTTTAGCACGACACACTTTTTAGTTCTTGTTATTTTGTACAGATGAAGCTGACAGAAGGCAAGAGCAACACTTAAGTTGAATTCACACTACATGTTCTATAAGGGCCAAAATCGAGGATGTCACATGATTTCCAAGAATACCCAGATCCGGTATAAGTACAATCCAGAGACAGTCAGTGATAATCTGTTTATGTTGTTTGTTGTCACTTAATTTCTGTATATACTTTCTGCGAACTCGACTTGAGCCAAAACGAACTAGATAAAATGAAAGAAACAAAATATGAACGAAAATATTCTAACTTATAAAACTTATAGAAGGCGATACAAAACAAAACTAAATGAAAAGAAGACAAACAGAACGCAATTAAAGAAAGAAAGAAAGAAAGAAAGAAAGAAAGAAAGAAAGAAAGAAAGAAAGAAAGAAAGAAAGAAAGAAAGAAAGAAAGAAAGAAAGAAAGAAAGAAAGAAAGAAAGAAAGAAAGAAAGAAAGAAAGAAAGAAAGAAAGAAAGAAAGAAAGAAAGGAAGGAAGGAAGAAAGAAAGAAAGAAAGAAAGAAAGAAAAGAAATGTATAAGAAAGACAAAATAGTAATATTATGCATTGTGTTTATTTATTTAATGTATTTATTCATCAAAGTAACCAACCAATCACCCCAATAAAACAATAATTATTGACGCATCTCACACAGATTTCTTTCAGAAACTGTCATAAGATATCCATCCGACCTTACTGAAGAGCTGTCGTCAAATACCCTTCGACCTAAATTCAGAAATCTGATAAAGTGCAGGTAATTATTTATAGCTTACCCTCAGTGGTTCGAATCCGGAGCCCAGACCCCAAGGCCCGAAGTACCTGAATATCTTTTAACTCATACACCACACCCTTGACTCGTATAGTTTAAACTGCACCCCAAATTGTGAACCCTAACGATATTTTAATTAATCGCTAATAAAGCTCTTCACATTTATTACTTATACATAGAGCAGAAAGCGCAAAATCTTTGTAAACATTTTTTAAAATAAAATATAAAAATAAATAAATTCCCATAAAGCAAAATAAACACAGCATTTCTTAAATTAAAAAAACAACAACTATTAATCAACCAAATGTAAAATTGTTTTATATTGGGAGAAGATATTAAATAACAACTGAATATCTAATAGAATCTACTTCGAGACATGTTCAGATAGATAAAGTTTTAAAAATAAAGAAAAGAAACCAAATAAAACTAAATTATTAAGAGAAACATCAGATTTGCAATTTTTAAAAGGAGAACCGAAAAAAAATTTAAACTAGAAGAGCACCTATGTAAAATTAAATTTTAAAAATAAAGAGGAACATCTAAATAAAATATTTCACTTAGAAAAGGAGCAACTAAATAAAGTTCAATTGAAAACATTAAGAAGCGTGCCTATACAAATTAAATTTTAAAAATAAGTAGGTGCCTATTTGTGAAATAAAAACTTTGTGGTGGCAGTAAAATCGAAAAAAATGGAATCAAAAACTGACACGAAACCTGTGGCAAGCAAAGTTGCCTGCACATATTTATGAAATAATTATCGTATCTATGCTGAAAATATTTAATGTAGCAAGAATAATTGAAAGCAGACTTCGTTCACTTCACCTTAAAAATGTGTAAAGGAGTCAGAATTCTCCAGAACTATAGCTAAATGATAGGCTGAAGCAAGGTTACCACGTCATTCTTTGTGGAATTTTTCATGGTCGAAGCCAGGCTGAGTAATAAACAAATCACCCAGTGATGCTAATCAGTTCTAGGTGGCTGGCCAGTTGTAAGGGACTAATGATAGTGGTCAATAACAAATCTAACCGATAAGAGGCAGACAGAAAGTGACCTGTTGGAAAAATCTTTTGTTCTTTTCACTTTGATTTTGTCTGTGGTCAAGTCTGGTCATTAAAGTCTGACCATGAGTGAGTTATTTGACTGATAAAGAAAGAGTGGACTTAGAAATATTTTCTTGCATTTAGAACTATTGATTTATCATTTAGAACTATTGATTTATCATTTAGAACTATTGATTTATGTTTTAAACTATTGATTTATGTTTTGTCATTTGACTCAGATATGTTTTCATGTATTTAAAATGCTGATTTTATGGCTTGCAATTAGACTCAGTGATCAACCTAGAGAAGACTGAAATCATGACAAAGCAGAAGCCGATCACCCTTGGAGACAGGGGTCTGAAAGAAGTCACCTCTTTCACCTACCTGAGCAGCATTGTATCAGCAACAGGGGGTTCTGACGAGGACATCAAAGCCAGAATCGGGAAAGCTAGATACTCCTTTATTACCCTAGACCAGTATGGAGATCAACATCCCTAGCTGTTCCACAACAAAATACGAATTTTCAACAGCAATGTTAAGTCTGTCCTCCTTTATGGCTCAGAGACCTAGAGAGTCACCAACACCCTAACCAACAAACTCCAAGTATTCGGCAATGGCTGCCTTCACAACATACTGAAGATCAGGTGGACAAACTAAAGAACACTGATTTGTGGCAGTGGACAAACCAAGATCCCATCAATCACACAATATTATATGTCAGAGTGTCATGGGCAAATTATGCCTATTTTAATAACTAAAATTTTATTCTTATTCATTAATTATTTTTATTCAATAAGATATTTTCATTTTTGTGTTGTATATTTTTCTGTTGGCAATTGCATCTGTGTGATACAATGCTGTGTGGCATTAAATGGATAATTGTCATGATAAACAGATTATAAACTATGCATGAATGGTCATGGAGTGAAGGAAGGGAGGGGGCAGTTTGCTCAGCCTGGTGCTCAGTGACTTATGTTAAGAGATGTTTCCCGCCAATGATGCATTTGTATAAATAATGGGAGAATTGCATTAGAAATTCATTCACGACAAAGTGACTATTTGCAGAAGGCCACATTTAATTCTGTGAATGAAGGACTAATATGCCATTATTCAGATAAGGTAACATATCAAATTCTTAATTATTATTAAATGTATTTTATTAAGAATGCTGTATTATAATCTTCTATTTTTTTTTCCATTGTGATTTGTATGTATTGTTGCCATTTTCTTCTGACATTGTGACCAGTGTTAAATCAGATCTAACATGTGTTCTGTAATTCATAATGATTTGGAATTTACTGAGATACATAATGATGTAGTTGGGATGCTATTTCATCTCCACTGAAGTGAACTTAATTGTGATAATTGTAAACTACATGTGTGTGGTTCGGACATTTCTATTTGTTTGGTGTAACATATGCATTGATCAGTATAACTGTTATGGTTTTGTTGTTGGTTTTGTTTAATTTAATTTTTTGTCAGATTTTCATGAAAGCCAATGCTATAATAAACAAATTAAAATCCCGTTCTAAATAATGTTGTTCATATACTATGGTGACATCATAAAGGTATCAAATCCACACTGCCATTTTCTCACCCTTACTTGCTTTCACTTTCTCAAGGCCACTTGCATGTTTTACTAATTGACCTTATGTACTGCTCTCTTTAAAGCTCAGAGATTATATGCATTCTTAATAACAATAACAAGATAGAACTTAACAAAAAATAAAATGCATTCATACATTACAAATATATTCAACATGATCAGAATTTAAAGCATATTACAATATATACTGGTGGCTACAGAAATCTGTGGGCATAATATATGATATAAACAGACATCTACAGAAATCTTTGTTACAAAAACACTGATACATATATCTACAGACACATATAGATAGATACAGATCCATGTACTGAAATCAACATCAAACACAGATGTACAGAAAAGTATAGGCACATACAAGTATATTCATACATCTATAGAATTTCTTATATATCCTTAGTTATATGATACAGATACAGATAGATATGTGCGTGTGTGTGTGTGTGTGTGTGTGTGTGTGTGTGTGTGTGTGTGTGTGTGTGTGTGTGTGTGTGCAGGGAGTAGAAGAATTTCTACACATTTTAAACTGAAAAAAAATCATAGAAACTTAGTACAAATACACAGTTAAGAAAATTACTTTTGTATGGCTGTATGCAGTATTTTATTTAAACTAATTCTAGTAAAATGTACATCTACCTTATTTAAATCACACATTCAATGGAAAAATAAAGGCAAGACACCTATCTCTTGCTGACAAGCTGAGATGGTATTACAAATCAATTGTTTTAACAAAAACAAAAACTCATTTTAGTTACACTGATTAAATTAAAGAAATATAGAACAGCTAAACCAAAACACGTTCCTGAAAATGTAGGAACTGATGGAAGATTGAAGATAATAGCCTCTTGCTAAAGACATGCAAATTTCCACACCAAATAATATCTTATTACGCACAAAGACTGAAAATAAAGAGATGCAAATGTCCACACAAAATAATACTTTATTACATGCAAAGACTGACTAATGGGTTCCGCACGAGTTTCAAATACCAAATACTTGGCACAAAGCAGTTTTAGCATTTTGGAGGCAAGTTCCAAGACTACCTGATATATTATTTTGGTAATTATTATTTTTAAATAGCCCGGTTATGTAACCAGGCACTCAAAAAGTCAGTATAACATAAATTTATGCAATACTCTAAAACAGAGATTTACTGAGGAGTCGTAAAAATGTGTGAATCATAAACAGAGGGTATAGAAATTGTAAATACATGAAAGAAAAAATATTTCATTAATATTAAGCAATTTAAAAATTTTCTACAAAAGCTATATTGCTTGCAATATCTTCTCTTTGCGGTGTAATACATTACTTTATAAAATTCTAAACGTAATAGTTATTTCATTTATTTTCCAATGACTTTTGCAATAACTTGATCTTAGCAAACGGTTGTGTCATAAAATAAAGGTGTTGATATTGAATAAATAAAATGTAAATAAACTTTGTGCACTATATTTTTAACTTATTACCTACAACATACCTGAATTATTTTTAATGTGTTTTAATTTATAAACTCATATTAGACCTGATTCTCTGTGTTATATAAGGAACATTACAGATTTGTTCATGAAATTGTCTCCCTTCAATTTCTTTCTGTCAGTTTTTATTCTTTGCAAGCTTCTGTATAATATATTGAAGGTGTACTATAAATTATAAACACGCATTTAAATATAAACGAAAATTCAAATATATCAGCGATGAATATTAAGTTTAAATATTCTGGGTAGAGTTGTATAATGAAAATTGCAAGAACATTTTAAATCCTATATAAATAGTATTAATAGTGGTTACTTAAAGTTGCCTCCCTTCATGTAAAAAAAAAAAAGAAAGAAAACAAAATGTCATATAGGCCTAATTACTTTCAAGCAAGCACTTTACAATTACAAGTTCTTTTCAATGGAGGTCCTTAAGTATTTCATTCAATTTTTTTCTCCTTTCTATTCTTCATTTCCTAGCCCACCTTACTTTACACCACTTTTCTTTTTTCTCTCTCCTTTCCTCCTCTCCACAAGATACCGAAGGGGGTGGTTAGGGTGTGCTTGGTGCGACCACCCCTTTCCGCCAGCCCTCCTGCCCTCCACCTCGAACACAAGTGTGTGAGGCTGTGGGGTCCTACTGGGTCACTCCAGATCAGAGAACGTCTTATGACGAAATGATCAACGCAAGCTCCAGTGGTGACGTAAAACTACTATTGATCCACACACACACCCGACTCTGTTTTAGTGTTCTAATGCTTGCCGTAGGATATAGTTTGACAGTGAAATAAATTTAATTTAACCAAATACGTTAATAGTGATTTTAATTTTTTTCTTTTTAATTAATACTTATCAATCACCCATGACAACTGACAGACATCAACTAATTATAAATAATATACATCCATCTTTTATCTTTTTAATGTTTTTCTTTTTAATTAATACTTATCAATCACCCATGACAACTGACAGACATCAACTAATTATAAATAATATACATCCATCTTTTATCTTTTTAATTTTTTTCTTTTTAATTAATACTTATCAATCACCCATGACAAGTGACAGACATCAACTAATTATAAATAATATACATTCATCTTTTATCGTGAGGCTTCGCCCCCTCCCCCCACCGAAGGGCGGTTGAGGGTGTGTGCCAAACTAGGTGCGACCTGTTTCATCCCCTTCCGCCAGCCCTCCTGCCCTTCACCTCAGACTCACAACGAGGCTGAGGGGCTCCTCCAGAAGCAGCCCAAGACTGAGAACATCGTGAAGATGAAAGTTTCATAAGTTTCATTCTAGCGTGAAATTTCATGATAAGCTGTGTAAGTGGGAGGGAAAGTTGTTTCTTTCTACAAACAAAAAAGAAGAAAAAGGAAAAACAGGGACAGTTACACTGAAAGGAACCATGAGCCGGGAGCACTCATAAGCAATGCTGGCAAAATACAAGTCCTGTCTCTACATGTTTGATAGATCGCCTTGAACTGATATCAGTCCATACCTGGCAATTAATTTTCTGTCACGCTAATATGTAGGCCTACACAGTTAAATCAAAATGAAAAGTCACGTTTCTGCATGTGAAGCGTCAAGTGTCGTGAACAGCCTCAGTACTACATGTCACACAATACCTTCCGAAACGCGTACACTAAGTAGTAAAATATACGTACCAACTTTTTCTTATTTGATTACAAATTTCAACCATATCCATGTTTTCTCTGGCCTTTTTAAATTCAAACGCTGTATAGGAATTACAGGTACTATTCTCAGTACATGTACTTGAGGTTTGCAGCTAAAAAAGAAATACAACTACATGCATCTGCAATGTGAGCCGATATATAAAAGTAAGACAGAAGCAAAACAAACAAATCCTATACCTACTCAATTATTTAAATATAAATGCGGCTTACCTCTATGAGTTAATTATGACCAATTATGCGTCAAATCTTTATACTGGATCGTCAGCATGTTTTGCCCAAGCTTGTAAACGCAGAGACAGGCATATCATTTTTGTTGACTGAAAATTTCATTACTATTCGATCGTAGTAACATGATAGTCTAGGCAAAAAAGTGGCCTGGACAATCAAACCTACTCACCAACACCGCTGAAATCTAAATATAGCTCACTCCCATACAGAAAAAATTCGCAACTGTTTTATAAATAGCGGCGATATTTTCTTAACGTCAGGGAATACCCGTAAAAGTAATCGAGAGTGAAAATACGAAAAGGGTCACTTGACTAAGACAGACCGAAGTAAACTCAAAATTACAATGAAGCTGATAATAATGAAGAATATAAATAGAATTACCCTACATAATGCTTCAGACAAATAATTTTTCCGATTTTCTGGAGAGAAAAAAGTGTTAAATTCTCTTTCAATGTGAGGAGAAATTAAAATGAAGAATTAAGTTATAAAGTTGACGTATATGATAAAAGGGCTATAAAGAATGATAATACTCTTACTTAACGTATCTGTTTAACCCTCAAAGCCTGCATTAACTTTTGGTCATCAGTTATGGATTGGCCCTAGAGGGGCTTTGCTCCCTTCGCTATATTCTCACGGACGGACCACTCAGAGCGCCTCTTCCCTCTCCATAACCCCCAAGTAACTCTATGTAAGGTGGTGATGGGGGTTACCTTTGCTTTCTTCCCATTCAGAAAATACTTGGGGTCTTTCGTTTGAAAACAATCTCGGCTCTGAAGGGAATTAACTCCTCTCACTATACTCTTTGGACCCGACCATCGTGTGAATCCAGTGCCGGAAAACAAAATAGCCAGAGTAGGCACCGGTCTACGAGCCCCAGGCCTTTTAGGAGCCAAACGTAAACGGATCAAAATAATATTGAATTGATTTGATCTGAAAGGAAATTACAATCAAGCTTTCTTAAATATTTTCTAAAAGATGTTGGGGGGGATGACCAACTCAAAGAAACAAAAACTTTACATTAAAGACTCTATAGAGAAAATACTGTATTAATGTAATCTACCCATTAACAACTTAAAGTACATAAATCAGAGACATCAGACACACATTAGAGTTTGTCTCTTAAAAACTCATCTTCTGTAATGCTGTCAGTTTGTGAAAAATTTCAGTACTACCTACGTACGTGTAAATGTGTAATGTACAGTAGTGATGGTCATTTCCATCTAGTGGCCGACGTGCACACTACTTAGTTCAATGTTATCCCACTAGAGCGCGCGCACAAGAAACCTCCAGAAATGAAACTCTATGAGTTAATTTAGCACGAGTTCCCGCTGACTCCAGATCCTAGTAGAATATTCGCGAGTAGAAGCTTCGAGAACACGGAACGAGTATTTATACCCGACCGCTGCATTAAGTAAGTTAGCTTTTCTGAGTTATAATGAAAGTCGATTAACTTCACCATCTAATTTCTAATTATGATGCCAACGCCACCTACTTAATGATTATTATTATTTAATTAATCATCCTAATTAATTACAAGTGGGGAGAATCTTAATTTGTTATTAATAATTCTCCAGAAGACACCACTCGTCTCTCACTTGGCGGATGTGGGCGATGTAAACGTTTCTCTCTTCCACAACATTAAGACAAACATTTACCGTCACACAATATTTCTGAAGGTGGAAAACTTCTTACTAAAGGAGAAGATAACTCTATCTTTTAATCTATATTTCGCAAGTCCCCATCCACCCACTTTCTTCTCCAGCATAAGGTTATCAATATGTGTAAGGTCAATAAATCTAACAATAAATTTATTAAATCAACAAACAAATACAATGAAAAAGATTACTTGACATAAATTTTTCTATGAAACCACGTTCAAATAATTTTAATATTTATAGTCTTATATCCTAACACACAATTCAATAGTGTCAATGCAAATCACAGGATAGTTCTTATGAGTGAACAGAAATGGTGTTATTTGAGATAAGCAATATGTAACCTTGTTTAGGCAAAGTCGTAGTAGTCTTTTCACGCACTTTTCATAGCAAACCCACAAGTTCATTGATTACGTTATTCCTGTCACTTCCATCTTTTCCTTCTCATGTTGTAGAACAGTGATTAGCTGCTATTCTCTCGAGACAAACCCGGGCAGTCTGAACTCCACGTTTTCTCGTTGATGACTTAGAATAAGTTCTCACTGACTTTTACGTACTGCTTACCTATGATTATGATCGTAGCAGTCAGAGGCCCTAAGTCTGTGCTGTACACAGAGATCTAAATTTACAATTTCACACAGCAGTCACACCGAGCTCGTTTCGCAATGAACAGTAACCGACTAATGTGGGAAATCAGAAGTAAGTTTTGGATACCAAAGGCGTTGGTCCGGTCCGTAAATGCATCAGCTGACCAGCTTTTAAATACAACTTTCTGTTTATAATTAGACGTCTGGCTAACATTTAGTTGCAGTTATAACTAATTTACATGCAATCTTAGTTGATTGCAGCAAACTTAATCTAAACTAAAAATATGAGAATATGATTACTTATTGTATGTTGCATGAAGTCATTGGTAGAATGTATTATTCATTCCATGAAACAACATACTACACTATACCTAAAATAATGTTTGTCTGACCTAAATCTTTTAGTTAAGTGGCAAAGAGTGTTTACAAAGAAACTATTTGCAATATTTTAAAGGAATTTTATAAATTTTTAATATAAGTTTGTTTTGCATACATTTCTAAAGCATAATTTTTAAATATTAAAAGCAAAAAATTAATTAGCTAACTACAAAGTGTATGGTTTAGGTTCATCAACACTTAGTTGTCAGGTTGTATTATTTATTTAACATATGCTGATAATCTGCATCATTAAAAAAACAACAACTGAAAAGCCACAATTTTTGTACTTATTAAATCTGATGAAGGATATGCGATAGTCATTCATTTGATGCTGCTGTTGCTTTGTTTTTGAAATTTATTTATGTAATATAAATTATCTGACTATTGCAAGAAAGAAACCAGTACTGAATCAAAAACTGTCATAAAAATTGTTTGTATTTAAATTCTTTTTTAAAATGTTCTCATATTTATACAGGCACTCCTCACTTAACAACCGAGTTCCATTCCCACGAATTAGTCAGTAAGCAAGGAGCTTAATCATTTTTATTTATTCTGAATAAAGAAAAGGTCTAAAGGAAATTCCAACTTGATAACTTTGTTTGAATTTGCATCTCTTACAAAGTAAAGAACATGAAAATACAATCAGCAAAAATTATAAAAATGATGAACCAAAAAAATTAAAGTTCATTCATAAAAAAAGACATTCAGATCAACATTTTAACATTTTAGAACTGGTCATAAGTCCGAGAAGTTGTTCAACAGGTAGGTTGTTAAGTGAGGATGCCTGTATATAGAAAAAAACTTGCTGAATTAAAAGAAGAAACAAGATACAACACATACTATTCCTGCTTACAGTACCCATTCATTTACAAAAACAAATAAACAATTTAATGCATCCAGGGAAATAGAAACCTGTAGTGTGTAAGATAAGCTGTCGACATACTGTTTTATTATTTTATTGCTGACAAATACTAATCAATAAAAATAAATAGTTAAAAATTGTTATGTGGACTACCTCTTTGAACATGAATGTTACATTATTTACTTGTCTGAAATGAACAGCACAAGGGACTGTCAATAAAAAGGAATGTACAATGCACACCATAAACAAGCATAAGAAGTAGAGGACAAAATCACTTCTCTTAATGTATTACAGAGACCAGCTATTTCTTTTAAACTGATTTGCCCATTTGATTACTTCAGTTTTTAAACAAGGTTGTTTTTTTTACCATCTTCAATGGCAGACTGTTCTGAACAAATTGCATAGCATATTTGTGACACCATCTTGTACTCCACCAAATGCAGATCTTATGTAAGACCATACATAATGCTAATACTTCACCATTATGAACACTAAGATGTAGTTCTGTAAGAGATTTCTGGGAACAGTAATGTCAATTAAAAAATCGTGAACCAAGGCAATTATATGTGTGCAACTTGATTCTAGTGGTTGTTATTGGTTCTACTTTCATTGACTTTCTTCCTTCCATAAAAAAAAAACCAACAGCATTTTTTCTAACATTCCTTTAATCTGTTTACAAAGTGCTTCACTCGAAATATTTTACAAGTTCTTTCAGGTTCATTCTTTGCTTTCTACAAGATGTTTTATTCACAAGTTCATTAAGTTTTTTTACAAACTGTTTTCCTTGCCAAGTTTACTCAAGTTATTTGCTCATTGTTTTATATTGATGTTTGATTAATAAGTTTGTTCATGTTATTCCTTCATGGGTTCATGTTTTACTTAAAATGTTATATTCACAAGCTTATTCAGTTTTTACAGTTTTACTCAAATGTTCATTTAGATTATTCATTCAGTGTTTTACTAATAATGTTAAATTCATAAGTTTTACACACTGTTGTATCCATCATGTTTTACACAGTGTTGTTCCCATGATATTTTATTAAACACATAAGTTCATTGAGGTCTTTACATGGTGTTTAATTAATAAGTTCATTCAGGTCTTTATATGGTGTTTTACAAAATGATGTACTTGTGTTTTATGCAGAATTTCATTCAGGTTAGTCATTAAGTTTTTTTTTAAAAAAAACATTTCATTCACACTCTGATCTTAAAAGGCTTTTATCAATGATAAGTTTTCTTCAAGAAGTTTTATTTTCTTTCATACATTTATAACGCAAGTATAAAAAACCCAGATATGATGAAAAGAAATGGGGGGGAAAATCCCATATATTTATTTTGACAACACATCCAAGTAAGAATATAACAGGCTTTCAACCAAGCATACATGATTCAAAGATCCAGTCACTGCATTGTGGCAGAGTCATTATTTAAATAAAGACAAGATTAAAGACATTATAATCTCTTTCGACCCAATTTACATTTTAACATCACTGTACAATCAGCACTGGGCTTCTATTTTTGCTTTGACTCTTGCCAATGTTTCCTCATTTCCGTACTTCTCTTCAAATGCCAAATACTTTTTGAAGAAAAATGCTGTGTTCTTCTTTGATGAAATCCCTCTTTCCAACAGTTCTCTGAAAGAGAGAAAATAATTACAAATTTAATGACAGAAGTATTTGGAAAACACCCTATAATAAACTATAAATATCATTTACCAATGAAATAAGGTAAAGACAAATAATTATATAGATTATTTATCCGATATTGTGTGATTAAATTATAAAAGAATGATGATTTATTTTAATATTGAATCTGTTGGTTTCATGACAGGATTCCTAAGCTAGTTAATTAATTAATTCCTAATTATTATTTGTGTTTATGTAAAAATCAGCTACTCACTTTAGATTATGAACAAGCTGGGTTTTGATTTTTAAGATTATGTGTTCATTATACAAATTTTCTGAATATAATTTAAAATTAATAGTTGGTAAAGGGTTTGAAGCATCATAATTTACAATACCATACATTAACTTTCTTGAGTAACAAATAATGTTATTCCCAAAAATATACAGTACCTAGCTCTGTCTAGGTCTCCAGACTTTACAACCATATCAATATAGATAGACATGATATCAGAACGCCTAGGAAATTCAGCAATTATCTTTTCAAACATGGTGGCGCCACGTTCTGGCTCTCCATTACTGAACTCCATCTGTGCAAACTTGGCAATGGTGTCCACATCTGTGAAAGAAGGTCAAATATTCAAACAAATGTACATCACAGTTACAATAGTGAATGTTTACTCCAAACGCACATCAAAGTTACCCAAGACTGAATGTTTACACAAATATAAAATTAGAGTAATATTTCTTACACTGCCAGTTTAATAGTAAAACTTGTGCAAACTGTTTTTGGAGTGTAACAAATCATTTAATTATCTGAAAATAATAAAATAGGGACTAATATTAATTTTAACAAGTACAAAACTATTCATAAAATACTGTTAAGAATTAAAATTTTCAGAAAGAAAAAGGTGAAAAAAATATTATATATTATAAAATATAGACAATCACCTCCTAAGAAAAAAAAAAGCTGAGTGAGTTGTGGATTATATAAAAAGACAGATACAAGCACTAGGGCAGAGAATCAAGAAAAATTAAATATCTGCTAAACAACATGCAAGGTTATATTAGTGCTTAATTTATACACAGATCAGTATGGGATTTGATAATCAGTCAACGCCAATTGTGGAACACATTACACTTGCACACAGTAATGTGACTAGATAAATTCCTGAATCAAGCTGCATACCCTTTGCTTTTTCCATATTTAGGAAGTGAGCAAAAGAACTTTTGATTATAGTTCTAAGCAGTTAAAATAATAGCAACAATTCTCTGATTGTCCATACTCTGAACACAATGACAAAAGGGAAAGATTGTTATCTGAATTTCAAAACAACTCCATAAAACAAATATAATGAACATGATTGTATATCACAAAAGGACAAATAAACTTGCAATCCTGAAAAGGAAAAAACATTATACTTCCATTAATTAACAACATGAAACAATTTTTCCAAATAAAGCAAGAATGCAAAACAAAAATTAATTTTAATAAATAAAACAACTCACGATCAAAACGCTGCAAACTAAGCAAAGAGCGCTGAAGCAGATTGCGAGCAGCATCCATACGACCTTGTCTGTACAGGAAGAGTCCAAAGTCTGTCCAAGCCTGCTTGGTCTGTTTGAACTTGCGCACCATTGTCTGATATGTTTGCTCTGCCTCCTGCGTGACCACAGCAACACAACTGATAGCAATATTCAGCATAGCAACAAGATAGCAATTCAGCACAGCAACACAATTCATACTAATTCAGTATAGCAACACAATTCATACTAATTCAGTACAGCAACACAATTCATACTAATTCAGTATAGCAACACAATTCATATTAATTCAGCACAGCAACACAATTCATATTAATTCAGCATAGCAACACAATTCATACTAATTCAGCTCAGCAACACAATTAATAGCAAATCAGCATTGCAACATACTCTGATTACCTCAGATACCTTACTTGTCATTAAAATATCATCAAACGTCTACAGAAGCCTACAGGCATTTTAATCAAAGCATTAGCTAATTAGAAAGAGATATATATCAATACAATAGCTGATATAACATTATAAATATTTAGAAAATAATTTTTAATTTGATTTAACTTTAATGCTGGCTATTTAAAGAACTTAAAAATATCATTAAATAGAAAGGAGAAAAAGAATAATTGTAACAATCCAAGCAAATGCAAAGACTTTCCCCATTACTAAAATATATTTTTAAAAATCCACTGCTTGATAAAATAAAGTTTACTTTACAAAGGTGGCATTTCTGTACCTCCATTTTACTGGAAGCAATGTACATAGCAGCTACACGACGATACAGAGTCATGGGATCGTTGACCTGCAAGGCTCGCTGGAACGTCTGAGTTACTTGTTCCTTGGAGCCATACAGATTTTCAAGGTTCAGAAGGGCAATCCATACATTCAGTTTTTCTTGTTCCTCTCTATAAATAAAATAAATAAAGTAATTAAACAAGTAAATACATTTCAATTTTATAATAAATGGGTGAGTACAATAAAATTAAAAATAAATATAACAAATTTCTGTAAACAACAGATTTGATCCCAGGTTTTTAGAATGCACGATGATATTATTTCGATCATTTTTTAAACAAAATATTATTTAAGTCTTATTTAATTACACTTGCACAGTGAAAGAAATAGTCAAATTCAATTTATCCTGCCTCCTTAAGGAAATATTTGACTATATTCTCCAAAATTACTTTTGCAATGCTGTCATCAATAATTAATCATTAATTGTACTTATGGAATAATTAATCGATGAGTGTGCACGTTTAAATGTATGTTGATTTTAATCACAAAATTTCCCCCATTTCTTCCTTAGCCTACTGAATGTACACAGCAAAAACAATAGACAAACTGCACCACATTATACATTATTATCTTTTCTAACAGTCAAGTATTTCTCTGTCCATATTTTTGAGTCCATTTTGCTTTGTAAATCCATTCTTGCATCATAAATACAATATGCTTCAGGTTTTCATTTTACACATCAATTCATTTGTTTATGTTATTTGTAAACATTTCCATGTATTTAAATTTGTATGTTTTTTTATTATTTATTTGCATAAATCTGATCTTTTCAGAGTACATCATCATCATCATCATCATCTTCTAGCAAATCTGACCTGAAAGAAATAGTTTTCAGAGCCTGTTCAGCAACAGCTCTTGCCCTCTCAATGTCTCCAGAGTTCAGATGCTCTGACATGAACTCAATCCATAGCATGGAGTCATTCGGCCGTGACAGCAAAAGTTTGTCATAATCTTTTGCCTGTTCTCCATTTTGGACCTGCAATATCAAATTGAATATCATCCAATATTTGGTACATTAAGATTTAAAGAAAATTTATAATAATAAAATATCAAATATTATTTATATCAATATTATCAATCATGTTAAATTTGTCTTGCCTACAAAAGGTTGTTTTTAAATTCTTTAAACAAAATTTTTATGTTTTTATTGAAACAGCTTTATTTTTTTTTTTTAAATGAAAATATACAATGTTATATAATCTAAACAATGAAAACATCTAGATCTGTCTTATTTTGAACCTTTCATGACTAAATTGAGAATAGGCAATATTATAAATGAACAACTAATGCTTTGAAAATGGAAAAAAAAAAAAGAAGAAATTTTTCACTTACTGGTTGAAACTGGATATCAGTTTTTTGCTTTTTCTTAGGAATCTGAAAAACAGTTTAGAAAACAAAATTCATATATTTTCATCAATCCTTCCATTGATGAGCATTTAATTTACACAACTGCAATTGAGGCATTCTATATGACAATGGAGAGCCACTATAAGTAACAAAATTTGTTTTCATTTTATTAATAGCCAGGTCCCCTCTCTGTCAGAGTAGAGGCTGGCTCGCCCTTATTGCTCAACATTTCAACATTTTTACAATGCTCTACAAACTAAGCACCAGTTTAGAAAGGATGTGTGCAAACAACAAAGTTGAAAACATCAAAATGAGCCTTTTGTTTGGCTCTCACTTGAGCACAAGTCTCACTAACACACGAGATGCCTGCTCCAACTACAGCTGCAATATTCTAAGCAAGTGTTTGACATTCCTCAATTGTACTAATATTTCTTTTGGTAGGAAATGGCAGTCTCATTCTTCTCATATGAAATGTCTCAACTGTCTTACAGTATTTAAAGTTATTGGAGGGGATGAGCTTTGTTTTTTATTCAATACACTTGAAATATTTATATTTGAACAGCTAACAGAGATATTCAGTTCTGTGGATTTTTCTCATATTCCTCTTAAATAAAAATTATTTATTAAAATCAGCAATCTACAATATTTTCAATAACTTATAAATTATAAATCATGCATCATACCGGAATGAATAAAATGAGTGTTTAGAAAATGCTTTTAAAGAAATATAACTACTGCTACAACCAAATAACAGCAATTCTGGAAGAATCATCAAATGAAAACATAAGCCAGCATTTCAATACTGTCACACTCTTCATTTCAAATACCATCAAAGCATTATATTGTAAGTGTTGTCCAAAAATACAACTTACCTCTTCTTCCTCATCATCGTCATCTTCACTTGTCGCATGCAGCTCTGATTTACGTGGTTCATCCCAAGAGAATCCCTCAGCTATGATCAGTCTGTTTTCCACTGCCAGGGATGATGCTGGCGAGAGAGCCTAAAATCCAAACAGAAAATAAGCTCTTGTTTTCCCTCATTTAAAATTACAAACACCAAAAGAAATAAATTACTGAAACCATTTGTATTTAATTTCTGAAAAGTGTAAGAAATGTGAAAATGTGAACCACAAATAAACATTTTATAACTAGATCAAAGTTGTTCTTACTTCTTATTATTGTGGAAGGGAGAAGACTTTTTACTACACAAATAAAATCTGCCAAATGAGAAACAAGTGATGTCTCCTGGAGAATTATTAATAAACATAAATTAAGATTTCTCTAATTAGTTATGGATGATTAATAATAATAATCATAACCAGTAATGAAGAGATGCATTGTCAGAATATTGATGCTAATTTTTCTTTTTCTCTACACTTTCAATATTAAGTCCAGCCCAAACACTATGATACAAAATTTATGATGCAAAGCACAAAGCTGAACAACAATGCAGAGATGAAGAATCTTACAAACTGTTTCGGACATGGACTGGTCTTTTTAAACAGAAAAGTAATTTAACTTCCTGAAGAAGTTGCTGGGTTAAAAAAAATAAAAAGCCAATACAAAACACAAACCTTTTCAGTTTTTGTTACAGACTCATTTATTTTCCGCTTTTTGCCACAAGCTACTTTTTGTTTTAAGGAAGCATCATCTTCTTTGCAAGGTGATTCAGTCTTTTTGATAGGAGATATAGTGTTTTCGTCAGCTCTGAAAATCAGTAAGGCAATTTTTTTTTCAAATATTGTTAAAAAATACTTCAATTTTAATATTTCTTGTTCAGTAATTTCTTTTCAAAACAATTCATCTATCCATTTATCTTCCCCATGATCTAGTCTGCCAGCTAAAATAGAATATTTATCAAAAAAATTATTTAAATAAAAATGTAATTTGGCTGCTAAAATTCTTTAAATTAAAAAGAATGAAGTATCACTTATCACTCTTTTCCATATGTTTGAATGAAAGGATTTAGTTTCTCAATAAATGCAAATAAATGAGGAATTAAACTCTACTTTATAAAGAATATACATTTCATATACCTGTGACCAAGGCGAAGTGTCAAAACACATTTTTCTTTGTCTTTGCATGACAGAATTTTACATCTAACAAACAATCCTGCTGAAACCTTATGTGATGCATTGTTTTCTGCATCTTCAATCTCATCAGGTGGCACTCGACCTCTGCAGTCACCAGGTAAACGAAGAAATATTCCTGCACTGTCCGAGACACTTGTAACTCTTCCAGTCACTATTTTGTTCTTTTTCACTTCTTCTTTCTTGCCTGCAAATACAAACAAGAACTAAGTCATTTTTTTTTCTCTTCCATGATGGGTGAGTGTATGTATGTTGATTCCGACATCAAGTGGCTGTTTATGCAAGGAAATATAGGTGTATGTGTGTTGATTCTGACATCAAGTAGTGACTGTTTATGTAAGGGAATCAAGAAGTAATTAGCTTCACAAAAATGCCCTCAACTGTGTAAGCAAATATATGTGCAGATTCCAACAGCACGTGGCTATTTATGCAAGGGAACATGGTTGTACGAATTTATGCTCAAGAAATAATTAGCTTCACAAAGCTGTCCTCGATTATGTAAGAGTATGTGTTGATTCTGACAGCAAGTCATTCAGTTGTGTGATGAAAAAGATACTAAAAGGAAAAGATCACCATCCTTCTGATTAAAAGCATTCTTTTCTTGCCTCGAAAGTGCATAAACCATAAAAGCATTGCTTACAATAAATACTAACTACAGGAATGAAAAATAGTTTCAGAGTTTTCATTATTAAGATATCTTTCTTAAAAATGACAAAACCATTTTCAATAGCAAAATCAGATTAATATGCATCATCAGATAGTATCCACTGAGAATGACCTTGAGAAATTACATCAGCTGCATGTTTTGCAGTCAAATATAAATTATCAATCATCAAGGTATTAACAAAGTGTGGCTTACCTGTAAGGGTAAGGTGAAACAAACCCTCCTCTTCCACACTGAGAACTGTAGCCATGTACCCATGCCCTGCCGGAAAGTGTTTTTCTGCATGCTGCAACACCTGGTCAAGAAATATAACTGTAAAATTAGTCACCTAACCAGTACTTGCAAGAAAGTGCTTTTATTCCTCACTAAAATCTTTTAAACAAAATAAATAATTAAAAAGAAGTAAAATATTAGCAATAATAAATAAAGGACTCTTGATGACAAAATAAAAACAACATTAATAGTTCAATGTGTTCTTTCTTACTCCAAGATCCCGTGACATGTCGAAGATAGAGATGACTCCCCTCTGTGTTGGGCTGATGTTCACCCAGAGCTTATTACTGTCAAACTGTTGACAATGAAAACAAAATCACTGTAAGAGTGTATTTTAATTTCTCTATATAATATTCATAACATAATAATACTGGTGATTTTAAAAAATTCTAAGCTCTTAGCATTGCTTTGTTGATATACAGTAAACAAAGAATACAGAACAATAAGGCAAAATAATATATAAATCATATACAAAACAAAGAATATGAAAAATTTGTTATCATTGCATTTTACTTTTATAACCTTAACATTGCTGTAAAAGCTTCCATATAACAGTATAGTGGTCACAATCCACAATAAAGCCAATTGCAAGATAAAACAATGTAATAAAACCTGCATTTATACCTTTGACCATAGCAGTTTAATTATAGCAAATAAAAGAATTCAACAGAATTGCCAATATGAGAATCTTTCTTCCAGGCTCATATTTCTTTTCCAATGACTCTGTTAATTTTTTCTTTAGCAAAGTCTCTTACACCTATAAAACTTCCAGACTGAATTTCTTTTTAAATGATTGTTAATTCTCTCTTAGTAAAATCTATTACACCTGTAAAACTTCCAGGACTAAATTTCTTTTCAATTGACTGTTAATTGTCTCTTAGTATAAAGTCTATTATATGTCTTTTTTGCATTAAGTGTTAATTTTCTCTTATCAAGTCTGACACACGTAAAAAACTTTCAAGCAAATTAAAACATTCACACTCCTTGCAAAACAGATTAATGAAAGTAAATACCTTAATGACAAACACCAAAACCTTATCCCCAGGCTTATACTTCTTTTCAAATGAGGCCAAATCCTCTTCTGGACATCCTGCATGACCCATTTTGCTGATGAAAAAAAACAGACAATCATTTGGAAGTCAAAAACATTTACTACTAGGTAAAGACTTCAGAGTAAAAATGTAATCGGATTCATAAGTTATTGAAAGAAAGAAAATGTTCAAATTTTTAAGGGGATTTTTTAAAAAATCAAATGAAAATGTGAGAGAATTATTTACCTGGGTCTTAGAGTACATTCAGGCATGGCTTTATGGATGCGTGGATGTGAAATAGGCAAATATCTGCAAACAAAAAGAAAAAGACTATAATCATACTTTACACATTCCTAGAAAACATGCAATATAATTTAAAAGGTAAGTAAGTACCTGTAGAAAAGTAGAATATGCTCAACAAAAACTTTACATATTACTAGAAAAATTTGCAAAATTAGTTTTACACAATATTCACTCAATAATGTTTTATCTTGTTATAAAATTAGAGAGATGAGGAAGATTGATTAATAGTTTGAAGGGAAAGGTGCAAAGAGTTCAAAACTTAACCATGATGAAATTCAAATTATTTTTTAAACATATTTTAAAGTGATATAAGTTAATGCTTTTACAAAATCATACTCTTTCTCTAAGAACTTAAATAATTTTACTTAGGCAAAGATTAGAATTTACACTCAGCCATTTTACAGCAAAGCAATTTGTTTCTTTGTCTGAAACTTCACTGCTTACTTGAGAGACTTTAAGTGTCGAAACCCGATGATCTTCAACTTGACATCTTGGCCTTTCTTATACCCAATGTATGCATACTTTCCCTATTTATTAAAAACAAAGGAAAGTTGTAAATATATTTTTTAATACTGACATTAATAATCAAACAGATTTTATATTTTAAAAAGCATATGAAATTAGAAAAATGATGGCAAGACATTTGTTACTGGCTAGAATTTGTAGACCATGCTTCCCCTGATCTATTCAAACCTGTCGGAAGCTGCAAATATTGTAGTTAGCTAACACACTCAGTAAATGTAACATGAATAAATTGCAAATTATGTGCCAGTTAATTGTGTCAGTCAGCAGAGAGGGAAACTGTGTGTAACATTATTAAATATTAATTTAAATATTTCTCTTTACATAATATAAACATTTAAAGATTAGTCTAATAATCTAAATACTTTAAAAGAAATAAAAATACATATTGAAAAGACAATGCACAGTTGCTACATTTTATTTTTATATCAATCAAGTGTTGTATGAATAAAAACTCTAATGTCCTTGATGGCAATGAGAATGACTGCCAACTCCCACACAACTGCTGCAGTGTGATGTGTTTCCCAACCCTCCCTATTATATTCAACAGATGAAAAGAATGTGCACAGAGTTTACTATTATTTCTTTTAATCTATGATTAATTTGCAGCACTATTAAAGAAGAATATTTTGACAAGAAAGGAAAAGATTGCTGATGTCAAGATTATGGTACACTCACATTCTGAAGTTCATCCACCACTTCAGTTACATGGACTCGAGCATTGACCTTTCCAATCTTGACATTCATCTGACAGGGGTACATAGCTTGAATTCTATTGGAAAGAAAGGGTTGATAGTTTGAATTGACAGGAAAACAGGATAGATAATTTTAATTGTACTGAAAGTAAGACGAAAATAGTTTAAATTCTATTGACAAGGCGGCAATTGACAGTTTGAATTCTACTGACAAGGAAAAGGGTATGAATTTAATCAACAACAATAAAAATGATAGTTTTTCCCATTCTGACAAGAAAAAAGGGATAGTCTGAATTCTGATGAAAACAAAAAGGATAAAAATTATATTTGTATATGAACACAGATGAAGGTTTAAAATTAAGAGTAAAGCAATAAAACTTTAAAATGTGAACAGAAATTATTTTCAAACATCTGATTCATTCTAATGTAAAATACATTAAGATTAAATGCACTATTATTACTTTTTATTAACAAAGACTACAGAGAAGTTAATGCTCATATTTTAATGAATCACCTTTATTCAGAACATGATCAAAAATTTCAAAGCTCTCTCTCTCTCTGTACCTATGTATCTATCTATTTATTTGTACTGGAAGAATGAATTTACAAACATACAGTTTCTAGTTAACAATAATGAACAATGGGGCCCTTTGTGTTTACTGGCTGGTTTTCATACAGTTACATCTAAACAGATTGCTTGGCTATGAAATTAAAAAAAGATACAAAACTTTTAAGGCAGCAACAAAACATTTTTTAAAATTATGACTTAATAAAAAGATATTGATAAACAGGTAACAAAATAGTATTAATCTACAGTGCACTCTATAAACACCATGCTAACACTGGGAAGAAATGTTTGTTATAAAATTTCTTTATATTTAAAAATGACAGAAATTTATATAAATGACAGAAAACGTTTGCCTATCAGATAACCAAGAATTTACTACAGAGTACAATATATTCGGGTACATTCCAGAATAAACATGAAGTATAACAGATTTGCATGGCACAAATCAAGCTTTTCCATAAGAATAGTGTTATAAGCATGGGTTGCATGCCTTGTGGATGAAAAACAAAGAAATTTTCTATTCTTAAATATGACTAAAAATGTATGAACTTGAATTTATTATTAAAGCATAAAGAACAGATTCAATAATGTGAAGGTATTTAAACAACAAAGAAAATAAACAAGAATTAAAGAATTTTTTAGTCAAAATGGATGAAATATTGAGCATCACTGCACTGCTGCATCATCCTGTGTGTAGTAAGAAAAGTGCTTAATTCTAAATCAAGTGAAGGTCTTGCAAGGTTTTGAATGCCAGAGGAAAAAATGTAACTCTATATTTCATGCTGCAAATCAATGCAATGAGTTACTGTACTACGATAAATACTCAAAACACAGACAATTCCGTTGAATAAGATTTAAACACAGCTAATTTTTCACTTGTATTCATGCATGGGCACACTCAAAAACATGAAAGGACATGCAGAAAATTTACTAAACACAGTCTAAAACATACTGAGCAGTCACCACTTGTCCAAGCTGCAAATTATGTCGTTCTTTCAGCACTTTCCCTTTCTTAGCAACTGCTTCTGGAATGCGTGATTCAAGATTGGCCAATATAACACTTCCATCAGTTCTATCCAATAAAGAAATTTTTAAAATGCATCTTATAAGTAATCGCAAAGAAAAACCAAGAAATAGAACAAATAATTCTCCAATAATACTACTAATACTAATATTCACATTCAAAAAAATTATGTTTTTTCTTTTAAAAAAAAAAAAAAGAGGCCTGGCACAAAAATGAAGGGTGAAATAAACCCAGCTCAGGTGGGATCCAGTTATAAATTATTATTCTTCACTTAACATTGCAACCATTTATTTCTGTATGAAATATATTTTCATTAATATATTATTTCAATAAAAGCAAAATGGTTTTTAATAAGCAACTCTGCTATGATTACTACAAAAAATTGACTTAAAAGGTTCAATAACATGATAGTGTTAATTTAACCAACAAATAATCAGTCATTTAATTTGATAGCTTTTCCAAAACAATAAGAAAATTTCTAAATACTGTTAATTATTTATCAATAAAAGAATAGACCCAAAGATATTTAAGAAAAATATGAAGAAGACTGGTTGATTTGTTGACTTTTGTTTAATGTCTACTGTCAATGATTGTTGATTTCAAGAATGGACCTCAAAATGCAAGCTTTTAAAGATGAAAATGTATTTACTCATTCAATAGCCAATAAAACCTTTTTAGAATCAATGACAATTTCAAAGGTCTTCTAGATTCCTTGTCAGGTTAACAGTTCTCTACAAGTCTTCTAAATAAATTAATTACAACCAGATGTGATTACCTCAGAAAAATTATGAAGAGGAGATAAATCCCAATGAATTATAATTTTTTTCTTTATATATATGTCAAAGGAGTGCATACAGCAAGAAAGAAAAAACTCCTAATCCTTGCTGAGAGATCCAAAGCAAAAGTATATACATCTTTAAGATAAAAAAATCTACCGAAATGTGAAGAGGATTTCAAAGTACCCATGCTGTACCTCTAAGAACCACATTTATACAGAAAACTAAATTGGATAAAATTGCTCCGAACTGACAATACAGCACATTCTGCTCAAGAACACTGTTCATTTTTATATGTATCTCTAATAAATTGTTTAGACAAAATGAAATCTGGTTTGGATATTTCTCATAAAGGTGGAGAAAAAATTCTAGATTTATTTGGCTAAAGTAATTTAAATATCTGATATAAATTTTTTAAAGCCCTAACTGGGTTTTGTGCAATAAAGGTATTATTGCTCGTGACTAACAAAGAGAAGATAATTGCTGCTTAACTTGATTTGGAAATCTATCCTTTGCCAAGAAGAATGGATCCACTGATGTATTCAATGGATCTCCAAATATGGTATAAATTAACTGATTATACGTAAAGGCAATGAATTGCTAGGAAAGTAAGTTTTAATGGTCATAACTTTAATAAACTCTTTTGATTGCACAAATTTGAAGTGAATAAATTTAAATAATTTAAAACTAATTCCAAATCCTAGGTGTGGAAAAATGAAACAGACACGGATCTTTCTCCCTTATTAGCCACTTAGTCTGATATATTTATGTATGAGAATATAACCAGTCTATTATGAGAATACTAAGTCTAGTAAGCAGGTATATCTAGTTTATTAAAATGTCTAAATAAATCAGCAAGCATAGAATTGTGGGAGTTGTCAAACCTCAAACAGCTATATAAAAGAAATCAGCTAAAGTTGAAACCAACAAATTACAGGAATCAAACCTGTATTTGTTCACATCAACATGGACAGTGTGGGGTTGGGTGGGACAGGAGAGGCACATTACTAACCATTCTGTTTAACCCAGCACAGAGGGCCTGCCTGAGAAGAGGGGTTACCCTTTGACTCATTTCTATTGCATATGATTCTGCTTCTACTGACACTTCAGAAAAAAATGGTATATACCCGAAATGTAGACTGTTTACAACTGTTAACTCTGCCACAGAGATCAGAAGATCTATGATAATCAGTGAATTTAACTACCTACACAAGCTTACATATAAATCACCTCAATTATTTTCTCTAAATATGCAATTATTTCATGAACATGTTCTTCAGCATAACTTACTTTTGAATTATAACATGGGTTTCTTCTCCAATACTGAACGCCTGCTTTGCTGTCACATCATTCAAGTGCTAAGCTCAAAAATAAAATACATTTAAAATTAGCAACAAACAAACACAACAATCTTGAACATTTAAAAAAAAAAAAGTTATTAATGTCTCTATGTGGGTATTGACAGCACTGACTTCTTTTTATAAATAAGGCTAAAGTAATAAATATAACTTATATCTCTGTAACCAATCAATTAGAAATCATCTCTTCCCATACACAGACAGCTTTATCTGAACAAAACTGGATCATTTCATTGCTGAAAACCAATGCTCAAATAAATATTAAAGCTAAAAATTATAAAATTACTGAGTAGAATTCTTACACAAACATATATAAAAAGAAAGAATTTTCTGTGTACAAATATACTTCTATCATGTACATTTACATACTTTAATAGGCAACGGTTTCATTGCATATTTATCTTTTTTAAATACTTAAGTAAAAATTTAGGAACAAGAAATAATCTTTTTATACTATCCCTTTATTTCCAACCCAACAACTTGAGAATAACTAGCTATCATACCTTGAATGAATCAGAATCAAAAGCTTAAACAAGAGTAGCCTCCCTTAATGCCTCTTTCTTAGTTTCTTGATTGTTCAAATGGCTGATTGAAAACTTGCAAAAATGCATTCACACAAAGACACATAAACTAAAAGAAAGAAAGGTCATCATTCATTTTGGGCCAAGGTATACATTCCAGACATAATTTACATTACAAAAGTACATTTCCATCAACCAACCAAGTGTCACAATATGAGAAGAATCCTGTAAAATGCAATTTTTCAAAACAAAACTTACAAAATGTAAAAATTATCATGTGCATGTCAAAGCAAGAAGCAGAGAAATTCATACACCATAATGACTCAATGAGACTGGTTGAATGAGCCACCTGATTCACTTGAGAAATGGATGCAGACTGAGCCAATGATATGGTATGTCTTGAAGATATTTTTTTAAAATATCAAATTGTTTAGCTTCACTCCACAGCCTGACTGAAATAAATTGTTTAAGACTATTACTGATAAACAGTTTGGCTACATCCAAAGAATTTCACTAAATATGCGTCAGTCCAAAATAAATCAGGAGTAAAGTTTGAAGAAGGAAATTTCATAGTAGAGCCATTTTAATAGTTCATATGGAATTAAGTTTAAAAAAGCTATTACCATGCCAAACATCCAATATCAGAATAATATAAAATTTCTTTTGAAAGAACAGAGGTTTAGTCTGTCTCCCAACACAAGGAATTAGAAGCATCCTTTTCAACAGCAGAGACTAATATCTGCTAGCAATTAGGTGTTCCTTTCAACAGCAGAGAGTGACACCTGCTAGCAATTAGGTGTTCCTTTCAAAAGCAGGGACTGATATCTGCTACCAATTAGGTATCTCTTTTAACAGGAGGGACCGATATCTGCTTGCAATCAGAAGTGTCCCTTTCAACAGCAGGGTCCGATATCTGCTAGCAATTAGGAGTGATACTTGATTGTAGAGACCAGCGATAATAAATTAACAACTTTTTGCTAATGTATGTGTGTTCACCTGTTTTAAAGTAATTATAATCAAATATTCACCTGTTTCGTGGGTATATAAGCCAAAGAACCCACAGCATGTTGTTTCAAAGCCACCAATACAAACTCATCATGCACCAATACAATGTTTGCCTTGATTTTCTGACCAACACGAGCCTGCAATAACAATAAAATTTCAATAAAAATTAGATTAGAGTAACAATATTTGCCTCGATTTTCTGACCAACACGAGACTGCAATAACAATAAAATTTCAATAAAAATTAGATTAGAGTAACAATGTACTTTTTTTTTTTAAATCTTAAAGTCAGGCAACATAAAATTCCTGAACTGATGCCATGACAACAAACTCCCATGCCCATCTTCGCCAAAGACAAAGATACCTGATACCTGGGGATGAAATGAATTACAAATTATAAATTATAATTTAAAAGAAAATATAAACAGAAATAAATAACTGTGAAGAACAGAATCAAACCTTATCCATTGTTGGTTTTTCTGCCCGTTGTGACACAGACTTTACCAGTGAGCGATCCACACTGACTTCCAAGCAAGGAACCAAAGGATCAATGTTGAGGACAACTGCTTCTAGTTTGGTTCCAACATTCAATTCTGCATCTGAAGAGACACGGCAAAGAAAAATATAATTTGGGAAGACATTTAAAACTTCTCTGTTCATTCAACGCATTATTAATGATGTATATAAAATAAAATTTTTCTTCGTTCACATTTGGAATTATACTATTGGCCAACAACAATGGTAGTATAATTCCAAATGTGAACGAAGAAAAATTCTGTGAATTACATCCATTTTAAGATTTATTATTGTCAATAAAAGTACTCATATCTATAAAATTATGAAAATTTACAAATACAGAAATTGTCTTTAAATGATGCAAATTGGGAGGTCAATGAATTGGTATAATAACAAATGTAATTCTATATTTTAGTTTCATTCACATTTGTCAAATAATAAATGACCATATTCCAATATTAAATATCCAAAAAGTGTAACAATCTTTTCAAATGCTTTTATCTTGAAAGATACTCACATTTTCAAACTTAAAAATGTTAGTGCATATGTGTGGGATTTAATATTTTCAACTTCATTTATCAATATGTTTTGGTTCACAAAGTGCTTCAAACAAATATTCATTATATGAGAAATCATATATTATCCTTTCTTGTATTGAAGGCAATCAAATTAAAGGCCATTATGGTCAAAAGTTTAAAATTCATGGTTATTATATCTTTAAAATGTCTTCCATTTTACGATAAATTTAGAAGAGATCCACAACTGCCACACTTCGTTGATTCCTCACCCCATGTCTAATTATTAGCTTTTATAAAATATCTTAAGATCTCTTTTGCTATAAAATCTGCAAATAATTTCCATATCAGCTGATAAGCAGCCGCGCGTGTGTGTGTGTGTGTGTGTGTGTGTGTGTGTGTGTGTGTGCGTGCACGCGCGTAAGTGAACTACAAAAAAAAAAGAACTTTCTGAATTAACCCAACAATAAAATTTAAAATGGCCATTATTCATAAGAAAAAGCCTTAGCCTGGAAATAAAAGTAATATTTAAGGTTAACTATATCCAAAGTTCTGATTGCTCCAAGTAAGAATTCCAGTACCCTATCTTTTGGGCTTTTGAAGTCACCACAGTATGCTGAAGGTTAATACTATACGTTTGTGTACTTACCACCTGTGTGATGCACGGTAACAATGGCTTCGATTTCCATCTCTGTCTGGCACAGGTAACCACTACTGGTTGCCTTGGTAACCTCAACCATGACCAAACTGCCTGTCTTCAAGTCTCTTACTAGTAAAACATTACCAAGTTAAAAAAAAAACAACATAAGAAATAATTAAACAACTTGCCATTTGAAAATAATACAGTGTAACTAAGAACAAGTGTGATAATAATACAGTGTAAAAAACTATTTAAAAAAACAGTCATATATTTCTCAGCTAATTATTTCTTGAAGTTTATAAAAAATAAATTTGAATCAGATGAATAAAGATTATTTTTATTAAATAGCAAAAATGTTTTTATGCACCATTATGAAGTATTCATTGTATATGATGCAGGCTTTGCTATTCGCTACCTGCTGGGATGTCACAAAAACTCCCATGGCGATACTGAATCGTATTTGGGACAGAATAATCTTTTTCATATTCTTTCATACTGGTGCTAGAATGTAATTTTCAGGGAAGATTTTATACTTTATCAATTTGTGTTGCTCAAGATATTTTTAGAAAACAACAACCAATGGGTTAATTAAGTGCCTTTGCACTCAAAGCTTGGCAATATCAGAAACAAACCAATGAGAAAAGCATATGGCCATTCCTTCAAAACTACCTAAGAAACAGCACTAGGGTCTTTCAATCATATTTTCAAGTCACTGTCATCTTTCACCGTGTCCAACTTCCATCATTCCATCCCACATACACAGAAATCATTCAAGCACACAGAGCACACTACACATTAATCACTCACACAAAATTTACTACACCTAAATCACACACACACACATAGAATACTATGCGTTAACCTTTCTTGTTCAGAATAGATTTCATGTACTGATTCTTCTCTCTCAGGTAAGTTTCCATGAGTTCCACACCAATTTTGGGGTCATCATAAAAGCAGTCACACATGCGAAGACTGCACAGGAAGCGCGATTTTTCTTGCTTCACTTTCATGACTTTTACCACCACAGACTGGTCATTGGAGAAGACGCTTTCTAAATCAGGGACTGGTCGATCCATTGTGAACTGAGGATCATTAAGAAAGGAAGACGCTATTGATTCATTTATTGTTGAGGTCACTTTCAAAAATGCAAGGTAAGGAATGGGGTTCTCTTTTTTTAAAAACAGACCTTATTATGTTTATAAATTATGAAAATCTTATCTTCAGCATTTACTTGTCTTCCCAATAATATGATGAAAATGTTCTTATTTCAAAGCTTTCACTAGTTTGCTCAATTTTCAATGCAAGGTTCTAGTTTAGAAGTTAAAATGAAAATGTTACAAAGTTAAAAGTTACTGATATAAATGCTTGACACTTAAGTTAAAGTTATATAAATTATCTTTATGTGAATGCTAAGAGTTGCTGAGTAATACTTATCAGGTTAGCATCAAGCCTAAATCAATAATTGCTAATATTTTTAAACATACAACGGGCTTATTGTGAAAATGACTCAGTGCTTCTAATGCCAGTTCTGAATGCTGCAATGTCAAAACAATGTTTTAGTGCTTTTAAACGTTAGAATGTGTTTACACCCTTTTCACTCACAACAACTAAGCAAGTTATGGCAGAAACATGAAAAATTATCAGCTTAGTGATTTGTAAAGATTTCCCCAAAACTATCATCACACCAATGTCAAATCAAAAGTGGCAAGTTAACAAGTGCCATGTGGAATAAAATGGCAGATTGTCACTTTTAAAAATCAATTATATTGTTACTATGTAATGAGATATCTGAAGTCTCTAACAATAAGACTGAAACGCTACAAGTGCTATGGTTGAAAGTGTCATATTCTGATTAAAAAATTTTAAAGTGAAGTCAAATAAATAGTGTATTATTTTTATTATTATGCAAATAAATATTAATACACTCGAAAAGCAGACTGAAAAGTATATGTTAATGTATACTACACTACAACTAGAGTAACATATCACAACATCACAGAATATGGGTCACTAAGTCAACGAAAGCAAATAATTTATTGTATATGCACCACAGCAGGCATAGTGTAAATGCTCCAGATCGAAAGAATTCTTTTGGTAAAGTTTACAAATTTAAGAACTGTATTTTTGTCAACACAGGTCAATGGGTTTTTGTGCAACAAATTTCTTTTTTGGAGATGAAAGTTATTTATACTACTTACCTGGATTCTACATTACATCAGGGGAGGACTTTTTCTTTAAATGTGAGATATTACCTGCATTTCAAGCACCTGTTGCATTTTAAGGTACAGTTATTTTATTCATGTGTATTATATGTACTTTAGGTGTTGTGAAAAATGTTTACTTGATTTGGCATCTTTATTTATGTTTTAAGTTGATTTTTTTAAATTTACAATCTCAATATAAGTATTTCATTATCAAGCTCAGAGAACAAGAAACTCATCAAAAGATTTAAGGTAACAATCTTTAATATTCATCTGATTTTCATGTAAAATTATCAATAATTTTATTAATTCATGAGTTAATAATTTTATAAATTCATGAGTTAATAATAAAACCTAGAAATTGAGATGCCACTGCAAAAACTGAGTCTTTTACCTTTAACTCAAATATACTTTACAAGATCGTTAAATCTCAGCAGACATTTTGCCAACAACAGCGCAATGAAATTGTCAGCGTAATTATATTATTTCCACACCATAAACAGTCATTCTGGCAGCAAGGTGTCTAACAAAAGACAAACTCTCCAATCATTACCTAATGCCTTGAACAAAATACTTCAGTCAAGCCTTTGTTTTCCCTGCCCAACCCCAAAATAGCAATGAAGCAACTAAACAATTTTCTGTCAAAGTTTATGACAACAATATCTCCTTGTTCCCACTTCTTACGTTCACCAACATATCTTGCAAATGATCCCCCTTATCTTCAGTCTTTTCTAAATTTTGTAACTGCCAAATAATTATATTAACTCATCTAACTTTCCAATTTAGCATGTTTTCTTTTAAAAAAAATGTCAACACTGTAAACACAAATTATCAAAATAGCAAGTATAGGGAAGCCACAATATTTAGGACTGCTGCAGTTTGGAGTATGGTTTTAATGGAGGGGAAATCAAGAAACTGGCATTGTTCTAATCTACATCATGACACATGGATAAATAATGCAACAATATAAATCTTTAAGGTTACTTAATAAAAAGAATTAAGCCAACAATACATAATCAAATACTATTAAGTACATCCCTTTTACTCAGGAAAAATAAAATGGATGATTAAACCTAACAATATCACCTTAATGGGTGATTAAATGGAATGGTTTCATTGTACCTTAATGGGGGATTAAATGGAATGGTTTCATTGTACCTTAATGGGAGATTAAATGGAATGGTTTCACTGTACCTTAATGGGGGATTAAATGGAATGGTTTCATTGTACCTTAACGGGAGATTAAATGGAATGGTTTCACTGTACCTTAATGGGGAATTAAATATTAAATGGAATGGTTTCATTGTACCTTATGTGGTGCAAGTCCAGTCAGCCCACCTGCAAGTTCCACAAAGATGCCATAAGTCTGGTGGTTCTTTATCACACCAGGAAGCAGCTGACCAGGCTACAACAAACAAAATACAATACATATAAAAGTTTCATGTCAACTATGTCCATTAAACAGACCATGCAAATCTGAATGACAAATACTGAAACAATTTTTTTAAAAATACATTCAGTAAATGAACAACTATCTCTACAAAAAAAAGGTAACACAAATCTGAATGACAAATACTAAAAAAAAACTTATCACACATAGTGTACGATAATGACATTCACATAACTACAATCACAAATTCAAATCACACATCCTGAAATAAAACAAAAAAGGCATAAAACATGCAACTGTGAATTATCATCTTTCTGTAAAGTATACTATTTGACATACAGTAAAAGATTAATGACATACCTCCAGAGCAGCAAAATTCTTTGGAATGATGCCTTCTCTGGCTGCAGACACAAAAGATTCTTTGCGTGTAACAATCTGTCAGTCAAGGCCAATTTCAACAAGGGAAATAATTAATGAATTTAACTTAACATGCCATCAATAATAATTAACAAGACAATACTCATTTCTGACATTAAACTTACTGATTGAAATCATAATTTCCGGTATTATACTTACTGATTAAAGTACAATTTCTGGTAACATATTAACCTTACTGAATAAATTCAAAATTTCTTAAGCTTTTCCTTTGTTCAGCACCTCATCATAATTTTTTTTTTTTTAAATAAAACAAAAATTTATGATTCTGTCACTGAGCAAGGATACAACCACATTTGTCTGTTTGAACAACATCACATCCCCAAGTGACTGGCCCGGTTCCAGCGCTTGCCATAATAATTCACAATTTTGTGCTGAATCAGACAAGTGATCTTTGGGCAAAATGGCTTTGTGGCCAGATGGCAGCAGTTCTACCTTCACACTTGTGTTTGTCTTTTCAAATACTTTGGCCTCCACCAGCTAAGATTAGAGTATTACTTTTAATAATGGTCACTGACAAGACTACAGAGAATAAAGAATAAAAGTACCAAACATTTTCATGGTATTCTATATTTTTTTTTAGCAATGTGTTTAAGAAGTAAGCATGATGAAGAAGTACAGCAGCATATGATGAAATTAATGACTAAAATTACATTTTTCTTCTGAATTAAAAAAATTTCTATTCAAAATTCTTTACACAATGTGTGAATGAAAGCTTATAAATGCAACTAATGCATCTAAGGTTATGTAAAGAATATACTTATAAATAAAGCAAACTTTTAATTTTAATTTCTTAATTACGTCTAAACCAATGGTTCTCAGATTTAATTTTTTTGTAATTCCAAGATAATTTTTCACTAGACTTATATCAGCGTACTGTTTATTCAGAATTTGAATGGAACAAGATAATGGAAACAAAAAAAATAAATGGACAATTTTATTATATTATTTTTGCTAGTCTGGCATGTTATATCCCCTTAAATATAATCACCACCAAGTGACCTTACACCAGTTTGGATTAATGTAACATAAAACCTGCACATTTTTCTTGTAGAATTGTGCAACTCTGTTGCATTTGTTAATCTCTTTTACACTGACAGTGTTGTAAAATGAAATAAAATTATGCATGACAAATACTTTCTGACTTATTCAATTTTACTGCTCATACTTTTCCAACTTCAAATCCTTCCATCGACTCTTGCTTGGAAGCTAATGGAGCTTTTCCAGAAATCTGCAAAAAATTGATACCGACAATTCATATTAAAATTGTCATTAACACACAGGACATACATCAAAAATATTAAAACGGGGGTAGTGGGCGGGGGGAGAATAACAGTTGGTGCTTCCAGCAAGCAAGCAACAACTGGAATTAACAGCTACCTGCATATGCATGGGTGTTTGAGAACTGCAGATATTTTAATGATCAATTCTTTGATTAATCGTCAAAAAATTTTTAATTAAATTTTCAATTAAAATTGATTTCATTTTGCTGTTTTTTTCCATTTATAAATAAAAAACAAGATATGGAGGGTGACAAAAACCTATTTCTAGAATGTTTCAGCAATTTATCTGAAAAGCACAGCTTTGCAAAAATTTTAAAATTGTAATTTTAGACTTTAGAAAATATGTAACAAAAATGTATTGTTGATTTGTCAAATAGTTAGTCGATTAATTTCATAGGCTTAAAAACATTGGATTAATCAATTAAGTTCTTTGATTCAGTACCAGCCTTAAAACAAAGATATCTAATTCCCTTTTATTATGATTATTATGTTTCTTTAAATTCACTTACTATCAAAGAAAGCTTGAGCTTTTGTTCATCAGGCTTACAGCTCAAGACACGGCAACGTACGACCTGTCCCACATAAAATACAGCTTCTGGGTCACTTATTTCAGCAGTGCTCAGCTCTGGGCGAGGCACCCAACCCTATTCAATAAAAGTCAAGAAAGGGAGACTATTAGTAATTTAACAGCAGGAGAAGAGGCAATGATTCACATTTTAACTGTCACTTAAGTTCAAGTGTGCAAAGATCCACTTCAAGCATATATATTTCTAAAAATTGATATTTCAGAAATTTCAAATTATCACTTTGTACTGGCAAAAGTTTCAGTAGTCAACAACTTTTGTAAATAATTTTATTTTAGTGTAGAAATTAAAATAAAAATCAAAGTTCTCATTTGTGCAAGAGACTGTAACGTGAAAGCTAAATGTGGCAAAATGCTCTGGTACAGTAAAGACGTAATAATAAATAATATGGGACATTTAGTGTAGAACATGTTTTGCATCTCACCAGTCATATGTTTAATACAAAAGAGTAGCTCAATGGCCCTCTATACTGCTATCCAGTTTGTGTGCATGGCAACATCTAAAACTTGAAAAAAGCATTGCCAGTAGCTTATGTTACAGTCTCCATTGAGACACTGACTATAATTTGCTGTATTCTTTACTGGCCATTATTCATTTAGCTTCTATGCAAGGATAATCAAGAGTCCTCTTCTCTTTGTCTGATTAAATATCTACACAGTTTTAAGAAACTTTACCAATAAAGTAACAATTGCACATTTGTGCAATTTGGTAATCAAATTTCCAACAATAACAATGTGCCTACATTTTAATAACCAAAACAACATAAAATGACAACGACGAAAACAGTCAAACCTTCACATTATTTAAAAAGTGAACCACGACTCCTTTATTATTAACAGAAACAATGAACCCCTCCAGCTGTTGTCCGGGCGATAAGTCTGCATAAGAAGCAGGAATCAGTTGAGTTGTGTTCACAAGACTTCGTTTGTTAGTCAGCAGAACTTGTTTCTTTTCCACGTTTACTCGCAACACCTGGGGAGTAAAAGTAAAATGAACTGTATTCATGCTATCACAATGCAAAATATGTCTAAACAGTTTTATAAGATAATACATACTGCAGAGTAAACTTACCAATGAGCTTTTTATAAATAGTGAGTGGGGCAGGGTTGGGGGGGGTGAGCAAAAACAGGAAAACATTTACATATGAAGAAATCAAGTTGTCTCAGCAAAGGTTATTTTCTAGGGTCGCTAAGGTAATTTTCTTTTCAAGGGTCACAAAAGTATTTTTTTTTTAAACAATCACTAAGGTAGTTTACTTTTCTAGAGTCAAAGAGGTAGCTTTCTCTTCTAGGTCTCCAGAATAGTTTTCTTTTCTAGGTCACACAGTTTTTCTAAAGGTAGTTTTCTTTCTTGTCACAGAGGTAGAGTACAGAGGAAAGTTGTCTGTCTCTATTTTTTATTTAAATATTATATTATTTGTCAGCTTGACATAACCTGTGTGTTTTGTAAGTACCAGATTAAAATAACAACTCATGAAGAAAATGTGCTAGAAATTGCTGATGTAATCTAAACCAGTCTTATGAGGACGAATAGAGTTTTTATTACCCGATAGTTAAGATTTACAAGAATGAGACCAGCCAATGGGCTGAAATCAAAGTTTATCTGCTGAAATAATTCTATTCTTTAATCACTTTGAATTTGGTGTGGCTGAAGTCCGGTCATGAAAGGTGGACTTTTAATGTGAGTTAACTGATTGATTGAAAGAGAATGGACTTAGGAATATTTCGTGCATTTTGCTATTGATATACTTGCATTTTAATGTAGAGATGTATTGTGTGAGTAGACTATTACTTCTACAATTGTGAATTATGATGTTTGTATATGTTAAAAACATGAAATTGTTTCTAGTGAACATGTTCATAAATTATTATGTTGTATTTATTATGATGTATTCGTGTATTGGACTAAAATATAAATACTGTTGCCAGAAACTGTAAACTGAGACTTGAATGTAAGAAAGAATGGAGATAAACTGGAAAACTTAGCATTTTCCCCTGATTATATTTTATAGGGAAGAAGCAGCCTTTCTAGAATTTCTAGGATTGCTGAAATAAGCAGCTGTTCTGGTATATCTTGTCATCTGCTATCAAGGTTTCACAGAAATCTGTTGAGGGTCAAAGGGGCAAACACATCAGTGCATCAGTGTCATTGATCATCTAAAGGTTAAATCTCAGTCCTAGTTTATTATGATCATATATTCATTACTGCTGTGGTTGATTTATCATTCACAGTCTAGCATCTAAACATCTTTTGTAATAATATGGTACTCTTTCGATCTTCAACTGATGCTAGGATTACATAAACCAATAGAAACTATACTGATTCTTCTGATTATTCAACTATTAAATCCTAAACTCACCAAGATTTGATTAGAGATACAGTAATAAAAATTTTATGATTTTGTTCGGAATGATATGTGGCTGTGTTAAATTAGCTGCTAGGCTTCATGTTCGGTCTTTCAATCATAAATGGAATCAGTCCTTTCAAACATATAGGGAATATGCTCTTTCAAATATATACCCTGCATTTTAGCTTGGATCCCTTGGGATACTTTTTCAGCACATTCTTGATTGGAACATCAGCAACTTGTAAGTTAGGTACAAATCCAGTAATCCTTTTAGAGAGCTGTACAATCAGGCCATTGGCATGGACTACCTCTACTGTGCACTGAAAAAGACATCATCTTTTGTAGTTGTTGAAATAGGCATCTTTTGTGAATTGTAACCCATTAACTTTAATAATAAATTTGTAATACCTGAATGTCAAAATGAGGACAGATAAAGTCATGATGTCATTAAACTCAATACTTTAATTTACTGTTACATTAAGCATACACTACTGCCATTGATCAACATAAAGCTTGTTTCTAATCAGAATTATAAACTGCTTGTCCTCTCTGCATCCCAGTCATGTTCATGAATGATAAAAAATAAAAATTTTAAAAAGGCTAATACACACATACTGATTATGTTCATGAGCTGTGATTACAATATTTTTTCCCTTCTTGCGATCATGTGTTGGGTAAAGTTAAAATTAAAAATTGATTTCTGAATATCGCCAATTTCTTTATTATACTGTTTTCTAAACTTACCTCTACAATCAGGCCAGGTGTGATGTCATTTAAAGTCATGAACTTTTCATTTAAGATTTCCCTGAAATAGGCAACAAGGAATTAAATGAAAAACATCGTTCTAAGACTAAAGTTTTGTCATAATAATTTTTCTTTTTCCGTTAACTCTCTGCTAAAATGAAATACAGGGTTTTACATGTGTATTATTGATATTAAGAACAATATGCACATGGACTATGTGTTAAGAGAATTTTTAATGGCATCACTGTGCACACTGGATGTGCAGCCTACATCATTTCTAATGGTGGCTAGATGTACAGGGAATGAATGTAATCAGCTTTACTTGCAGTCTCTTACTGACCTTTTGTTCAAAGGGATAAGTTCAAAATAAAATAAGAAAAAATATTTTGCATACACTAGTGGGCAAACATTCCTGTACAGGTAAATTATAAAATTGCATTTGTACAGTAATTAGCAATTAAAATATTAGAAAATTATTACCTAGTAGAATCAAATATTTTATCTATCATTGTGGGGACAACGTGTTAACGTAAATAATATTGACTGATCACTACATGTACATCAACACAATGCTAGTGACAACACCTTTTTTCTGTTAGAGAAGTCTGGCTTTCTCAGTCATGGCTAGGGTACTCAGTGCAATTAACTAGGCTAGTTTAAGAGTATGTGTGTTTTCTCATCTCCAGCTTGGACATGGGTGCAATTAAAAATATTGCCTGCTAAGTTTATACCAGCAAGGCAAAGAGAACAAGAGAACACTGCTCTCCTAGGAGACAGTACCAAAGGCCTGCCAATCTATCCCCTCCTGACCATAAGGTATGACAACACCTATCTCACTCTAAAACCTATCCCATTCCTGGCCACATTTACACATACTCCAGCCTAGCCTACAGAATGATAATGCCTGTCCCATACCTAGACACATTTACACATTCCACACCTGGCCACAAAGTGTGATTACATTGCAAGTTCATACTCAATGACCAGTGATTATTGTGTCGCATACCCATTTTCGCGTAAACATTAAAATTAACTCTGGTAGATCGGTTGTAACAATAAGTATGCTTACTCTTTAAGAGATATTATAACCACATCATCTATCGGGTGGAAACCCAATATTCTGCATCTGCAACAAAGAAAAGCAATTCACTCAATAATCTGCAGGCAACAAAAAAGAGTGCCTAACTCAACAGCAGTCAATTCTGAATTAAAAACTTAAATTACTTTGGACTGTGTCAGCTGTACAACAGTTCATTTACAAATATTAACATATGTACATTATAGTATGCATCCATCCATCTAACAGCAAACATAAAGATGTGCACTTATGGAAACAATGCAAATGCACTAGTTCTTTTCCTTTAGTTTATCTCCTCCTTAGTCATCAGCTCATTTTCATGTTATAAAAATCCCAGGAACAAATAATTGTATTGTTTTTAGTTTATTTATGTGGAAGAGCCACTGCAAACACACTGAGATATTTTTTATTTTATAATAAAAACATTAAATGTACCTGTGTGATGAGCCTCTTGGATATTTCTTGTTGACATCCTTAAGCAAGTTTTCTTTCCAGTTCTTTATCTGCAAGCAAATCATTACCACACTATTACAATATTAAAATAAAACTGACATAAGAACAAATAGCAAATGTCATTTTAAAAGAAGTGAACTAATTTACTGACTGCATTCAAAATCACTTCGGGTGCAATTAGTTTTTATATTTATATTTATATTTATATTTAAAGAACTGATGCAATATTACTGTCGCACCTTAATACACTGAAAAATGAGTGATGTTTATATTTATTCAATAATAATAATGCCCATGCAAAATACTCTAGGAAATAAAAGCACACTTTAGCAGCCCACCACAGAATATTTCAACCACTAGTCACTGGCTAGAAATATTTTTATTTCAGCTGCCATTTTGAAATTATACTGGTCACACATTTTAAGAAAAATGGTAGCCCAAATCCCTATAAACCTGAGCACCAAAACAAAACAGATATTTAGTGTCATTATATTATCTAGAGATATAGTTATTGAATTTTATAATCTTCTTCTAAGTCCATCTCCTATAACTTGAATAATCATTGCTGACTTTAATTTGTACTGAAAGGGAAATATATGTTTATAACTGTTTTAATATGTGTAAATTAAATATGTGAAATATGATATTTAACTAGAACTTTGTACACATAGTATGAATCTACATTATATGTGGGTGTGAATTTTATTACTTGTTCTCTTGAAATAGTATAGTATAATTATGACAATATTAGCACATATTGGCTTCTGTATTTCAAATCAATGAGAATGTCACTGGATGTGAAGACTGCATGCTGAACAGAGCACAGTTTCATCCGCATCAATAGGCACTCGTTCTTAGAATTACATTTAATTTGTACATCACAGCGATACCATCACTTACTTTAGATTAATAAGGCATGTCTTCTTTTTCTTACAAAAATCTGTATGTCACAGCTATGCCATCATTTATTTTAAATTAAGCTTTAAATTCTCAATACGCAAGTTTTATTTTTCACCAGTGAAGTTCAATTTAGAGTCAGTGACCTGGTCATTCCATAATCAACAAAATGGATTCTTGCCTGCCATTTTATGTTGTGTGCTTCATTTGATTTTTTTTATTATTATTAGAATTGTTGATTAAAACATTAACTATCTGTAAAATGCTTTTACATATCACAAACAGCATTTTACAACTCATTTAGATAAGACAAGTAACTTCTACTATGTTGCATTCTTCAATGTATCAGTTGGCACTTTCTACAGCATACTAAACTTCAGCATACATTGTGTGCAAGATAAAATGTGTCTAATTGCTTTGAGAAAAGTAATTAATAATAATGAAGTAAGAAATACATATGATCACATACCAGTACAATGATGACAACACAAATAACAGGAAATGGAGCACTATGCTGCCTGCATCAAACACAATCAATGCTTAGCTTTCTTTTCTTAAAATAAAATAAAAAAATACAATAGAGTGACATTTAACTGATAAACTGGTATTGAGCTAACAAAGAAAATCAGAATGGCTGAACTAAACAAAACTAAATGCACAATAGCTCTCAAAATGGAGCTAAAAGCAGCATAAATTTGAAACTTCTCAGGAATGAAAAGTATAATATTTAATACAAATACAGATAAATGTTACTTCACTGTGACATGACGAGGTAAAATTTCACACCTCAAAGTAAGAATATTTGATATAAACTTGTATAAATTCAAACAGTGAAACAATCACTGGTATTTTACCGAAACAAATCCTGTATATGATCCCAGTCTGAAGTAAATTCCATTTGTTTTATCAACATTTCGAACAGTTGCAGACTCAATTATGTCACCAACACTCAGATCTCCAAACTGAGATTGTTCATTTTCAAAACCTATGCTTTTAACAACGCCTGGCAGCAAAGAAAGACATATTTCCTTTGTGAGTGGATTTGTGTACAAGATGCGAGCTTCAACCTAAAAAGAAAAATAGAGGACAGCAAATACAAGCTTTTAAGTTCATAACATCAGAAGACAGAAGAAAGATAGATATAAGTTTTTATCAACTACTATTTTTAATCATGAAAATTGTTACTTTCTTCATAGTTTATGTGTTAATGATATAACAATAGTGTTTGGAATTAATTACTTTTATTTTATATTTGTAATGCTGCTAGCTATATTTTATTGAAAGTTTATACAGTTCAATGACTAACTAGCATGGATTACTCTTAAACTGACAGACAAAATGTTGGGGTTTGTTCTGTTTTATTTAAGCACTGTCTAAAAAAAAAATGCAGATTATGAACACAGCCCAACCATACTAGATTCCATTTGTGGAATTTCACCTTTTGTCCAATGCAATTTTCTTTCAAAGACAGGGGTGCATGGCTTTTATAGATGCTGCCAGAGTACTGATGGCAGTTGACTAGTAAGCCTTCATCCAACACCTGGAACATAAACACACAGACATACATGAGCATGATGAATATTTGAGGGTATATTCAAAAAACAGTTTCCCTAAATAGCTGTTGAAGCTAAATTCTTAAAAGATAAATACGCTGAACAAAACCAGTAAAAACATATGCTGAACAAAACCAGTAAAACCAATTATTGTGCACCACTAATTCATATACATTACTACAGACATTTAAATTTACATGTAAGCCTGGCATTTAAATTTACATGTAAGCCTGGCATTTAAATTTACATGTAAGCCAGGCATTTAAATTTATATGTAAGCCAGGCATTTAAATTTACATGTAAGCCAGGCATTTAAATTTACATGTAAGCCAGGCATTTAAATTTACATGTAAGCCTGGCATTTAAATTTACATGTAAGCCAGGCATTTAAATTTACATGTAAGTCAGTCATTTAAATTTATATGCAAATCAGGCATTTAATATGCAAAAGAAATGCAGATATGGTACAGGGTCAAGCCTGTGAGCATAAAGATATCATTTCATAACAGTTCCTAACACATTTAACATTTCTCTAGTGCACCTATATTATCAACTAACAAAAGCTTTACCTTCTTAACAGTTACCAAGGTTTTCATGCCAGGTCGCAAGGACTCAATAGATGTTGCCATCTTTGGTGTTACCTTAAAAGAAATGTGAAGCATGCTTTAACACACCGTCTAATAAAATTGTGCTGCCTAGTTACTAAAAATTCTACAGTGTAAAATAAATAAATAAAATGAAAATTATTATTATAAATTTATGCATTTTACTGCTATAATGAATTTATGTATTTATCCAGTACTTTGTCTCTCATCAATGATATACCATGATTAATGTTTGCATTCTCTGGCTATCTTTAATTTTTATTAAATCCCTCTTTGATATTTTCTTTAAAAATAAAAAAAATTGTTGATGAATATAAAACAATTCATATAAAAAAAAAATTGGATGAGGAAAATGTGCACTGATATTTTTCAGTTATGAGTTAAATTTTGATTATTTAATTTATTTATTATATGAATTTTAGAGTATCACAAACACATTACATTTATTAAATTAAAAAAAAATATTATATTAAAGAATAATGATTATTTGCATACAATAATTACACTAATCAAATGCTAAAATATTTCAGAAATATTTAATCAGATGTTAACCTCAGCTTGCTGAACAACTGATGGGTTGATGGACACCTGAACCACTCGACTTTCACCAGCTATCAGCTCCACGGCTGCATCAGTTTGTAAAGAACACCATACACCTTTCCCCACAGGCAGGTGAGTGTCTTAAAAAACAGATTAGCAAGGATATATATTCTAGAAATAAGCCATCAACAGGTAAATTAAATGATCATTCTAAAAAGAACCAAAACTGGGAATGTCATCAATAAGTAAATTAAATGATCATTCTAAAAAGAACCACAGATCAGCAGGGATTAATAAACTGGAAATAAGTCATCAAGCAAGTAAATTAAAATGTCAAGGCTTCAGCACACACTATTTTTTTTAAAAATATACCCACCTTTCTTTGTCAGATCAACCTGTAGAAAAGCACAGATGCCAGGAATACCAAGATCTATCATATAGCCATGTTCTTCTTTACTGGATACAGCACCGAACAGTAACTATATGTAACAAAACATATTAATCAAAAGGTGACTGCTTTGTGCAGAAATTATAACACAAAGGAGGGGAGAAAAAAGGTCACTAAATACAAATGATTAAAAAAAAAAAACCCAGCAAAATTATGTTAAAATTTGTTAACAACAAAAGGTTCCTAAAGACCACATAACTCCTGCAATATATTCCTGATTTTTGTTATGCCAGGTTATCAGAGGCTGCAAAAAAAATTTTTAAATCAGTTCATAAAATGAAAAATGTTATCAAAATTCCCATTTGCCTAGTTTTCTGTTATGCCAGGTTATCAGAGGCTGCAAAAAAAATGTTAAAATCAGTTCATAAAATGAAAAATGTTATCAAAATTCCCATTTGCCTAGTTTACACAATTTCATAAATGGGTTTTCAACAGACCACAAACAAGGACACATTATATATATCTTGTAACTGTGACTATGTTCATAGGGATTCCTGTAGTGTTAAATAACTTCCACTATTTCATGAAAGGCTATTCAACAACGATTCTGTTTATACTTCTCAGAAGAAAAAAATCAGTAAAAAGCTAGATCTTAATATTCTATGCCAGCAACTCTGCCAATGAAGATATCCTCTAAGACTTACAACTATCTAGCAGTATATATTAAGGGGACATATTAGTACTGCATAATAATAAATACTTGGAGAGAAGGAACACATTTACGCTATGTTTCATGTTGCTACCAGTTCTAATGTAGAAGATGTGAGGTTTTTTTTTAAAATGTACCTTGAGGTATAGTATCATCTACAAAGCGTAAGTCTGTAAACAATGTTTGCTCTATTCACTGCCTGTCTGAGGCATGACAAGTCATTTCTAGTCTTGACTCCTACCTAAAGCTGCAGACTGTGAGGAAAAGCAAGTGTGGTTCACAGTATCAACAATTAAGGACTCATTCATTCACCAATAAGTCACAATAGCAAGTGAAAAAAATAAACTCTTTCAATATCTTTACATAATCAAAACGTCAATTTAATTTCTAAATATATCAGTTATTTACAACTGATCCCAAATGAGACAATATTAAAATTTATGACCAAAAAGGCAAGCATTTGAGCTAGTACAAACAAACAAGCCAGTAAATGAAAACAGAATATGACAGGAAGTAGAAAAGATGGTCTATAAGCACTCTTTAAAAATAAATAAATAAACACTGACTGCTGTAAATGTAATGACTATGCAACCTACATTATGGTAAGGCATATTACTTAGAACAATGATCATCAATTGCACAGGACAAAATACTTATCAATCATGAGTGACTTGATCATCTGTGATAGTCAGAAACTTTCCCTGTTGTTTATTTCATTTTACATAATAATTCTTCACTATTTCAGCTAAAAGAGCATCACACACACACACAAAAAAAAAAAAAAAAACCAAAGAAAACCAAACCTATACATAGGTGTTGCTAAGAAAATATATTTCTGAAAATATCTAATCATTTTTATTAACTCTTTCTATACTAAACCTAAAAATAAGGGTTTATAAAATTAGTAAAGAAAGATTTAATGGATTTATTTATGAAATAACAAAACAAATGAAAAATATTTTTCAAGTACTAATCAAAATAATGAAAAAAAAAAGGAAAATTTAAATAAAACTTTAAAAAAAAAGAAGAAATATTCTGTGTTCTGTTATATAATTGCTTATATATTTTTATGTAATTATAAACCAGGGGTACTGTTACATAATAAACATATGCATGCATTTAGAAATTATCATCAAACTTACAAGAAAAGAAAAAAAATAAATTCTCAACAAATTAGCTAAAAAGATCAGAAATGATTGAATGATAGTTTTAATAATAGGTAGCCTTATGACTGGTAATTTTAAAGATATGAGGTGACAGGTAGGCTTACACATCCAGGCTTCAGTGCAGTAAGTGGCAAGCCTTTGTTCACATCTCTTGGGTCAATTGATAGCTCTATGAATCGCTTTTGCTCCTTTGTTTTCTTGGCAAGCACACGACAAGGTACAGCGTCCCCTACTTGATAGAAGTCTTTCAAGGTGGGAATATACTGTTCAAGGAGGAAAAAGTGCAAAAACAAAATGAAATAAGTTTTGTACATGAAAGAAGAAATGTTATGTTGTGAAAACAGTGAAAAATATATAAATATTGTACCACATGAGATAAGTACAAAGCATTTCAAGGTGTTAAAAGCATCGGGACATTAACATGAAAATGTATGCTAAATATACCATGACTGGCAGCAAGATTCAGATATTAAAAGTCAAAACAATTTAATCAGCAAAGTAATAGCTTTGTTTGTCATATGGCACAAGAGCAAAATTTATAATAATAATAGTTATTTATAATCAGAGCTTCATATCCATACTATTATATCCAAATGTTACAATTTGGATAGACAATCCATGACAGGGAGAGGGCATATCACTTAGAAAAGTTATTAACTATCACAAGTGCTACAAGACTTGTACAACCACCACTAGCAATCAGCCTTTACTGAAAGTAACAGCCATGGATCTTATCAAGGCATCAGCATTTGCACTTCATTCTTTTTAAAAAAAAAAATTATATCTGAAATGCAACACATCTAATTTTATAATAATAGGTTTCATGACCTCAATGAATAATTGCTCCCTTAAATGAAGAGATTGTGTGATGGCCAAATATATATCATGTGCTATTCACTCCTGATTTGAAAAAGTACATGTGTACACAACACTCACTCTTTCAATCACTCACTCATAATTATATACAGCTCAAGTGATGTTAAATAAAATCAACAGAAACCTTATCAATATCATGATAAAATACACATCACAAAAGATTTCTTTAAACTATAAACTAAATATCCCAATTGTTCCTACCTCCATTGCATTTTCAGCATCCTCGCTGACCATCTTTTCCAGAAACTTTGTGTAGGCATTTGAAATGCACGCCATAGACACCATTCCAAATAATCCATTAGGGAGAGACACAAAAAGCTGATGTTCCTTGACATCTTTCACCATGCCAAGCAACAACAGGCCTTCCGATACATCCTATGATATAGAAATTAAAATATATATTGCACTTACCACAAAGAATATTAAGTTTCTGGTAATAAAGTTTTCAACATGGTATATATTAATATAATATTACAGTTTATATATTTCAACTTAGAATGCATTTAAACTTAGAATAAAATTAAATTGCATTTTATAGATTCTGCAAACAGAATATATTTAGTTATTTCATTATAACACTAGGTATAAGCCACACTAATGTATTTCTAAGCAAAATGACTAACAAAATAATAAATTTATTGAAAAAACTTCAACATGGCTACCCAGAACCGAGTGTCGAGGCCCTTTGTTTCACGGGGAATCCAAGGAGATAAGTCAAGTAAATCAATATATAACTACAAATAAAATAATTAAATTTTACTTTCAGAACTTATGTGATGGCAATTAACCTTTGTAAGATTAGCAAACATTTCTATTTTTATATTTTAAATCAGTAAGCTTCATCATGAAAGAAAGAAAAAGCAATTCGGACTAAAGTTAACGAAAGCAATGTTGTGTTCAAGAGAATTGTCATGGGAACTGTACATTTAATGTTCAACAGACCCTGGAACTGTAAACATATAATCCATTTATTATCTTGAAGGAATGTTATGCATTATATATTTACTGTATTGCTTTTCACAGCAATTTTTTTAGATCATCTATGCCACCCAATTCTTCTATTTTTTCTGGATAATCAAGTAATGACTGAAGATGAATGGCTAATCAGTTTTCTAAACAGCTCTTTTATATAATAAGATTTCAGCACACATGTCATCAAAATAGGCTTAGCCTTAATAAGCACATAAAAGAAGACATCCACCATCTTGCAAAACAGTTCACAGGAAAATACAATAAAGTGTCAGCCCACAGCAAAGATAGGAAAGAAGAAAATCTCTTAACCAACAGACAAGCAAGAAAGGATGGAAGAAATAAAAACAAACAAAGCCTTTAACAAAATGAAAGAAGAAACATATGACACTCAAATAAAATCCTCAACACCAAACAAGGAAGTTAGTGATTGTCTGAAGAGAGTGGCAGCAATACTTCTAAGGGAGATAATTTGTCCTCTTAAGTCAATCGTTTCCACACTTTTTCTTTGTTGTTCTTTTTTCCGTTTCATCAAAGCCTCAGTAAAATTAGACACATAGGTGCGATAGACAACTTGTCGTGTTGACTGGTGTGTATGTGTGATGAAAAAAAGAGTCATTTTAAACAGCTACATCTCAAGTGAAAAAATAAGGTACAAATTACTAAACAGGGATTAAAAACACAAGTAGAAAATCAATGTAAAACCTGAAACTGCAGTGGTTCTATCAGCCTTGACTTTGACTTGGTCCACTTTTCCTTCTTCTTCTTCACAACTACTTTCTGTTTCTTCACAGAGTCAATCTGTTCATAAATGTTAATAAAATAAAAGCTGTATTTAATGACAATTTTAGTTTACCTTTGTATCATGAGAGTACCAGTAGTAAAATCTTAATAATCTGATTAATCAACCAACAAAAAAAATACATTGTTATGAACAAAACAATACATCAGTGTTTATTAGTATCACAAAATCAAAATCAAGCATCTTGGTTTAAAAGTTATAATAAATAGTACTCTATTTTCAGTTAATTATTTAATGCTAATGAAAATGCAATGTCTCACTGATCACTGCTAATAGTAATACTGTAATAGTACAATAATTTACATTTATTATAGTACACGTACTTTTAAAAAAAAATACATGCCAAAGACTTATAATCTATCACACTAAAAACACTTACTAGAAATAATAAATGCTGCAGCATCAGACTTTATCAGATAAAACTATATTATAAATATAATAATTACTAAGATGCAGACAGAATTATTTCTATAAAACTTTAAAACTAATAAAAGATAACAATATGTACAGCATGAATAGCATTACTACAATGCTAGAATAAATAACGTAAGTGTTGCACAAAAGATATTACCTGAAATAATTCCTTTGCCTCGACCACCTCAGTTTTCTCATCGGTATGAGGTCTTTTTCCACCTCGTGGAAAATCAATGTTGGCAAGAGGCATTATCCTTAAAACAATAAAAGTTAAATTAATTTCCAATGACATTAAATTTAAAAACAGCAATATATTTTATGAACATAATTATAATTATAAGAGAACATATTAACTTTAGCACACTTATTACCTATTATTGTATTAAATAAAATTATGCTTATTAAATAACAACACACTGGCAAGTGGCAGTGTTAGTGTTACATTGAGTTTACTATTTATAGTTTGTGAACACACTGCATCATTGAAGAAATCCTGTCACTAGCCACTTTAACTAGTTTAAGTTAACAATGTGAAAAAATACATTATTAAAAATACAAAAATAAATAATCACTCTGACAAACTTCATAATTTGTTCAATATTTTTTATTTTATAAATTTAAGTTTAGCCTATAGATATTGTCATTAGAACTTTAGAAGTTATAGAACTATTTAGGCCTATGTAATTTACGAGATAACACTATAATTTATATAAGACTTAAGAGGCTGCAATATTTTCTTTTCCATTGTGCAAATCATTTAATTCTCTTTATTATTATAATCATAAACATTTCGTTTGTATATTTTTTAAAAATTAATAACATGAATAGTTCATAAGTCATATTTCCAAAAATAATAATACATCAACAAATAAATACATATATCCTTTTCTCTCTCTCTTTAAAGTATATTTAATTTCATTAAAAAATTTTGCCAATAATACAAGTACACACTGATAGTACTGTCAGAGAGGAATAGCAGAAATGGTTGAATATAATGTTAATTGCAATATAAACAGTACAACTAAAATTTGTTTACAAATGACTTGTTCATTCGATCAAAGAATATTTTTTTAAGTCTGAATAACAGGTTCATTGAGATATGATTTTTAAAAGCATAACAAAATAATGCATCGTATTTCAGTAACATTTAATCAGTTTACTTGTAAGAATGTTGACAACATATACTTTGAATCCACGTGCAATTGATTTCATATGCGGCTTCCCTTCTGTCCGGAAGTAAACTAGCAGCCTGCGCACACTGAAGGTCATAGGTCAAATTATCTGACATTTTATTCTGTACAGGGTGTCCATAAAGTCTGGACTCTTAGGATAAAATGCATATTTTCAAGAAATGAAATTTTCAACATTTTATTGAATTACAATATTAACAAATAACATCTTCAGTATGATTTCCATCATTTGTGATGCAAAGGTTGGTGCGCTTTGCAAGATTCACGTGAACTCGATGCAATAACTCCACATTGCCGTCAATTTTAGCACATTCACTCTTTATGCGTTCAAACAAGTGTGTTGCATCTTTTGCTCTCTTAAGATACGACCTGGACTTCCATCAAAAATGATGGAATTTCTTGAAAATATGTATTTTTTTCATATGTGCCCAGACATTAGGGACACCCTGTACATTCACCAGTGCATGTGTTTAGTATGTTTTTTAACAAAGCTAACTGATACAAATGAAGTTAAAATAATATATGAATATCACAAAAGACTACAGAATGATATATTTCTTAGTAAAAAAAAATATTGACTTCCATTTTCGTTGAATACGTTTGTCATACACTTTAAAAAAAATAAAACTATGTTATTATAAACTGTCATGAAAATTATTCAAATTACTATTGCTTGGAGGGAGGGGGTGGGGTGCGTACTTGTTTTATTTTTAATTTAAAAAGGACATGATAGTTTTGTAGAGTATATGTACTTACTGATCAATATAAGTTTAGTACATTTGTTACTGCACATGTAGGCCACACGTGTTTGTGTAGTAATTAGAGACATTGCATTATTATCAATCGCAAAAGGATAAAACCAAGTATAAAAATAGCAGCACTAGAACATTTACAACAAATGTTACCCAAACCATCACTACGGCCTATGTGTACACTGACGGGATCAAAGACCAACACAGGGACAGCTTATCATTCACACTCGGGCACCTCAACATTGAAACTTCACCCTCTACATTCAACACTAATGGCAGAACTCGTAAAGGAATACAATAAGCATCTGAACACATAAGCATTATAATCTCCATCCCCAACTATTAGTAATCACAGATTACCTTTCCTCCATCAAAATACCAAAATTCATTCGAGCAAAACAAACATTACAAAATCGCAATCATCAGAAGTACGCTACAAGACAACACAACTATAGAAAACAGTCCTATGGATCTCTAGTCATACAAATTTACCAGGGAATAATAGCAGAAAGGGAAGCTTCATTGATCCCATTAATGCTTTGTCTGAATAGTGAACACTAAACTAGTACCACAATGCACCTTGCTTTCCTTTGAATCAAAATTATTTTAGCGTAGTTCTTTAGCATTCCTTTGAATTACATTTGTAGCATTGGGTCACACGTAACTATAGTTTAAATCTTATTTACTAGGTGAGTTGTGTCGGAGAGAATGGAGGCATAGTCTTTTAAATTACAATCACTCACACACACACACACACACACACACACACACAAACAAACAAAATTATAAACAGCTTTTATTCCGAGCGAGAATCACACCTCAATCCTCTTGGCGAGAGGTTAATCTCTGCACAATCACTTACTTCCATCTATTGTTATTGTTATTCAATCTATAATATACGTGGTTATGGACAAGCAGAACAACTTAACTAAGTATGACTAAATCATATAATTAAATATGTGAATTATAATATGCACGATATATAAGTCACACACACAAACACACCATTTAACCCCGAGCGAGAATCGAACCACGATCTTAATGAGCCGTCGCTTACTTCCATTTACTGTTATTCACTCAATAATAAACAATTTTAATTGTAAGTCCATATGCATTTATATAGTATATAAAATACATTTGAACCACGCACATTTTGAGCGAGCAGTTAACCTCCGTGCCATTTCCTGCTTCACTTACATTTAATAAATATAACACATACACTCTGACACTTACGACTTAACACTTATTGTGACTTTATTTCCTATGACTTTTTTCTGTGACTTTTTTCCCCGTGACTTTTTTTCCTGACTTTTTCCCCGCACGCCGTGGTAAATACACTTTGATGTTTATTAACTATCATATATATAATTGCCGATTAACATCATCGTTATAATAATAATAAAACAGCTGACTCAGCATAACAAAGTGACACACTGAAAATCTGTACTTTAAATTGAAACACTTTGTACTGTTGTTTGAGTTACCGTAATGGGCAGTGGGATTTGAAGAGCTAAGAACGTTGCAGTAGAATCTAGTAAAAAGTTATGTCATAAAGCATGTGCGACAGTAGATCCTCATGTCACTTTAGTATAACCGATTAAAAACTTTAGTACAAAAAAATAATGAATGCATATTGCTGTTTTATCGTGATATATACCAAATCTGGCCGGCGTGCTGTTTAGATCATATCTTTGTTGAGTCATCCAGTTTTTACTAAATATAAAACATATATGAACTTTTACAAAAATATTCAAACGAGAGTACACATTCTTTATAATATAAAATTTTATTTGTCCTGTCTAGTTAATATTTGTTTCTGATTACATATAAATGGCAGGATCAATGATTCTAGGAAATGTTTAGTTAAAGGGCGTTTGTAACTAAAAATGTGTACGGAGAACAATATGTTTTAAAGGGACGCATAATTCTGTACTTATATAATAATTATGACATCGTAGCTGCTGAGTCAAAGTAATAATCTTAACTGTTAAAATACCATTAAAATACGTGAGGCCGAAATACAAATGTATACGATCGATAGGAATAGATATAAATATAAACGTATATATCGGGTAAGATGAATGTTTTGATTTCAAAGTTCAATTTTATGATCGGTGAGATGTGCTCCACCCACCAAAACAATGTGAAATACAGACACACAAAGCACTCGTACCCTTCCTACACTAGACAAACTACAACATGTCAATACACTGGGCGGGGGGGGGGGAGATTGATGCAACTCCCCGGACTCCTAAACTATATTCCAATTCCGAGAATGATTTTAAAAAATAAAATAAAGAGAAGACAACCAGCGCATATTACCGGAGATTGTCTGCCCTTGTCAAGGGTTAAAGGTTGCTATATAAGTATAAAGGATGGCGTCTGCTGTAGTACCTGAGTTTAAAATTGATGGCGCAACAATTTTGGCTCGGGCTCTCAAAGAGCAGGTAACAAACATTATATTTATGTTTTTAGGTTTAAGAACAGATGTGCTCTTAAAGTGTGTAAATAAAGTGTCAAAATCAGTCAAGTCTACGGTGTTGTGTGCGTGGTATTTTTGTTGGAACTGAATGTGATTCGAACTACTATTTTATTTATTTATACATTATCATTATGTATAATAATTTGTCTGCTGCAGACATACAGCACACTTTAGCAAATGTCTTAACCTTCACTGCAGCTTGAAACTAAGTGTCTCTACTTTTAAATAAGATATTTGAATTGATAAAATACACATTTTACTAATATTTATATAATTATGCATAGCTTATTACATACGCAGTTTTTGATTATTTACTTTTGATCACTGATGTCCACATTTTGATAGCGATGACGTTTAATCCCTAATAATCTCAGAGCACTTTATTAATCGTCAAATAAGGGCATAATAACATGAATGCCACAAAGAACTTGGACTGATCATGTGTTGAATAATCGTTATTTAAGAATGAGTTTTAAACATTCATTTGGAAGATAAAATTAAGTGCACAAAGAACTCACATCTTGGAAATAAATGGTATTGAGGGTACTTCTGAAAATGACAATCGTTTTTTAGTGTATATATGCATTGCTAAATCCATAAATATTAATATACTATGAAGCATTGAAAATGTAGTTGAAATATATGTTCTTGAAGAATCACACTGACTGACTGAGCAAGTAAGTATAAATGTAATTGCATTTCTATTTTTATAATGTAATATATTTTTAACATAATAGTAATACACTTAACAATTTACTGTAATTAAATATAATTAATGGTCAAAACACAAAAATTAGTTGTTTTTAATTTTCGTTTTGTTTTGAGTTTTAATTTACTTCAGTGAAAAGAGAAATGAAATTGAGGGAGGGAGATAATGTTGTGTATTTATTTTTTATTAAAAGAAAGTAAAAACAGAAAAAAAAAGAGTAGAGAAATTATTCTTCATATTTTTGTTATATTAATAAAAAAAATTGTAAATGATAGTATTTTACTATGCACAATTAATTCTTTAATATTATCATGGTAAATCAGTATTTAAGAAAACAAGTAGCAACAACAATCAATCTGATAACAACTTTTTCTGTAAAACCAATAATATATCAACCTAAACTATCAATACTTTCTAATTTTAGTCTTATCATAAAGAACCAAAGCAAAATAGTTTTATATATATATATATATATACAAACATATATTGTACTGAATTATATTGAATGCATTGCATAATTTAAGAGTAGAATGCACTTTATCATACTTAATGTAGTGTTGTTATAAATGTTAGTACATATTATGCTGTAGGGCAGGACCATCTTAACACCATTATAGGCCCATGGGCAAAGCAGTGCACTGGGACCCCAACCTACACAACCACTCAAAAGTCAAAGGAAAAAACATACATAGATCAGCATGGGACCCCTATGCTCATGAGGCCCCTAGGCAACTGCCCAGCATGCCCATTCATTAAGATGGCACTGTTGTAGAGTGTGTGTGTGTATATTTGTATTATAAATAGCACATTTCACTACATTCTATCTATCTCTTGTGCCTTAGGGTGTGGAGTACATGTTTGGCATTGTGGGAGTGCCAGTATTTGAGATTGCCATGGCAGCACAATCTGTTGGCATCAAGTTTATCTCAATGCGAAATGAACAAGCAGTGAGTATACTATTTAAGAATAGTGTCCAAGAAAAGTAGTCTAACAGTTGACTGATGCATGCAGAAATTTACATTTATTATATTCAATTCATTGTTTGAATACAGAAGTATTTGTTATTTGTCATTGGATTGATTATTAATATTTAATTATATATTACAAAAGAAATATTTTTAAAAGTGCTCCCCCTAGAAAAAGAAGAAGTCACCATTAAAACTCATCTTAAGCTTAAACAACAAAACAGAAGGAAAGATGTGTTTAAAGTTTTAGTTTCATTCATTTAAAATAAAATGGGATAAATATGCCCAATAAAAAAATGTCACAAAGCATTTTATTGCTAATTGTATAGCAGTACAGTACTATACCAAGAGCCAAGAGTGACATCATATAAATTTAAGATGTACAACTACAAGAGTCAAATTCTGTTTATTATTGACTCTTTAGAATTATTATTCTTATTTGTTGGTGATAGGGCATGTACTTTCATTAAAAATCAAAAGCACTGAAATATCAAAATGTATTTAGGTTTGTTTTTTATATTGTTTCTTTTCTATTTTTTTTTTTTTTTTTACAATGTTTCTCTGCAGTATGATTGTAATGATCCTTTCAAAATATTATACAAATGTTTAGAGTGTAAATATGAATAGAATCTAATCATTGAGCCACCTAAAGCAAAATTTTCTGAGCTCACAAATGACATTTTTTAACTTGCAGATTGCAATCAGTTAATAAATTAATGCAGTAAGGAATTGTAACTATTCTCTTTATTGATATTTGCTTTATGCTTATATTAAAATAGTGTGTTACTGTTAGCATTTTATTTTTTTAAATATTGCTGTTCAATTTAGAAATATTTTTTAAAACTTTTTTTTAAGGCATCCTATGCAGCATCAGCTATTGGTTTCCTTACCAAAAGGTAAAATTTATGTTGTGTGATATTGTACACCCAACATTTTTCTGGTGCATTGTGTCTGGCCTACTAATTAATACTTTTTTTTTTACATGTATTTTAAACTGTTTTGTTAAGCTAACCTTAAATAAATGGAAATTGTGCTTATTCACAGTTAATAATATTAATATTTTGCAACAGTAAATCAATAAAATAAAATAAACAAAAGAGGCAGTTGTACTGACAAAATGAAGAGTTAATACAAACAGTGATAGTTTAGACTCTAATATTTAGTAATAATAATTCTCTGCTGTGAAGATTACAGTTCAATATCTAGTGTTTTAGCTGTTTGTTAATAAATGCAAAATTATAGCAATTTTAACTATGTTCAGTATTTTTATTTAAATATGTACATTGTGTTTTTGATCAGAATGTTGTTCTTTTCTTATTCTAATCACACCTTTGCTTGATTTAAAAAAAAAATAATTGATTGTTGAAATATAAACAACTGATTAACCATCTTTTAATATTTACTTATTTGTTGCTTTACTTATCTCTTTTTTATCTCTGTGGATTATATTTAAAATTAAAAAGAAACAAATCTCAGTCTGAATCAGTAACATTTTTTCTTTATTCAGTGATAGTAAATTAATTAAGAGTTGTATCTGTACAGGCCAGCAGTGTGCTTAACAGTCTCCGGACCAGGTGTCATCCACGCCTTTGCTGGAATGTCCAATGCTCAGGAGAACTGTTGGTAATATATAATAAATATATGCATATCAATTCCTTTAGCTAAAGCTTTGATGTAATTTTTGTTGTTGCAGTTATGGAAATTTAGTATTGTTGTATTTTGTAAAACAAAATAAGTACAAACACTATATATATTTACATTTTATATGTATGGCCAGTGAATTATGACATTTGAGGGTATATATAAATCTTGCATTAATATTACCTGTTTTCAATAAGCATAGAAATCAGATCAATATCACAAAGTGTGAATATTTAATCTAGTTCCTAATTGGATCAGAGTGTCCATGCGTGATAATATATAAATGAACACATATTGTATATATGTGGAGGTCACATTTCATTAAATTAAATTTTAACCAATTGTTTTTCTTGATCATTTTCACACTAACCTCTTCATATATCTGATATATCCTTGTCTGAATCTATTGACAGCTATAGCATTTTTTATTAGACAAATAAGACTCAGACTAAGTTTTATCAGATTTAGAGATTCATTGCAACATTAATGCAGATTTTTTTAAGCAGATTTGTGCTGGCATTAGGTTTGTCTCGTGAATTTATCAGTACAATGGAGTGTAACCTCTGTAGTAATTTACTATGAAATAAATTATATTGTGTTCTGTATTAATTATTCCTTTTTTTGTAATATACTGCTATGCTATAGTGTAATAAATAATTTTGTAATATATACTAACTATATTATAAAATAAATTACTTGGTATAACCGTATACCTTCTGTAGTGAACCAATATTAATAAAATTGTGATATATATATATATATATGTACATAGATAGTAAAAGCCTTCCATCTTCATTCCTTCTGCTTCATTTGTAGAAAGTGTTACAGTGCTGTGTATTTACATTATCATTTACTTGTACAGTAATATTTTTTTTTATAATCATTTAAATTGATGTGCAGGCCTTTAATTGTTGTTGGTGGGTCCTGTGATCAGTATCAAGAGAATATGGGTGGATTTCAAGAATACCCTCAGGTATTAAAATTCTTACACCCTCTCTCAAACACACCATATACATATGCGTATGCACTTACACATAGATATACCAGCTGTCCCATTGTAAGGGAATATCGAGGTAGACTAAACACTATGCATACACTAAATTAAAGAGACTGCTAATAAATTAGTGAACATGTACAGTATTTTGTATAGTGTGTCAAGTGGTTAGACCCATATTTGAGAACAATGAGAAAAATTATCTTTTCAGATGCTGTTTAGTATAGTAATAATCTTTTTTTGTATCATGCTTGGGTCTGAAATTGTGCATATCAAGTTGCTTGTAAAAAATATGAACTTCTCCTCAAGTGTTTCATACAGCTTTTGAAGAAAATTATATCCAGTCATAAACAAATTAATGTTTCTTGTAAATTGAGCAGTGGAACACAATACCTAAGTCACTTTTTCAGTGTTTGGTCTGTACTTAAAATGTTTATATATTAGGGCTTACAGTGTTCTTAAGATCTGATAATAATTTATTTCTGTTTTGATGTTTAAAACCTTACATATTTTAATAATCATTTAATAATTAATGTAATTATCATTCTTTTGATTGACAGGTAGAACGAGCAAAGTCTTACTGCAAGTTTTCAGTTCGGCCAAGCAGTTTGGGTACAATATCTTTCTGTGTAGAAAAGGTTTGTTGTATTATTTGTGATGTTATAAAGATAACATATAATTGTGAAATCATTTGAATGATGACTAATCTGCCGATGATACACTTCTCAAGCTATAGAGAGGGCATGTCATTTGCTATGGAGAGGGCATGTCATTTGCTATGGAGAGGGCATGCCATTTGCTATGGAGAGGGCATGTTATTTGCTATGGAGAGGGCATGTCATTTGATATGGAGAGGGCACGTCATTTGCTAAGGAGAGGGCATGTCATTTGATATGGAGAGGGCATGTCATTTGATAAAGAACAAGTAAGAGGGGTCAGGTGGTATTTTAAACCCCTTGAAAAAATATTTTGGGCACACTGGAATAAAATAATGTAAAATCACACATTCGTAAATAACCATTTCTTAACAATTGAAATTAGTTAATGGGTATGATTTTCTTAATTTCACTATCATATGAACAAGCTATTCAGCAAATTTTTGCAGTTGTTAGTTGCATTTTTTTCAGCTGATCTCTTATTCAGAAGATGTGGTCATTGAAACCTGCCATAAGTTCTGAAGCATAATTTTACATAATTTTGGTAATAATTTAAGTGCAGAATTTTAAATAAGTGAAATATCATCTATAAATTATATCTGGCCATGTATGTATAATTTGAAATTATTAATTAAATTAATTTGAAATGCTCTTTGGTTCTTTTGTATAGTGAGATACAGATTGATATGAAATCTTTTGAAACTGCAAATCACTGGGGACTCTTGCTGATTGGAGCAAATTTTTACACGTTTTTATTTCATCAATCTGAACTTTATTGATTTCATCCTGGTGAATTGCCTACCACATGCATGCTCCTTGTTCAGAAGGGCTAAAACATTTATTGCATGCTTTTATCAGAGGTTGTCAGTGTTTGAATATAAGTGTATATATCCCTAACTGATTAACATAATTATTTAAAATCCCCATGAAATGTATGTCTTTGGATGCAATCATAAAGCAGTTCGGCTGCAAACAAGTTGTATATTTGAAGCAAATCTGTGTTTATGTTTATTGGTTATAAATTTGAATTATTTAGAAAAGATTGGATTATTCAGGAATTTTATCTGGTTTCTAATGGTAGTTTAAATCAGCAATAGTTATTAAATGTCTGTGGTCTTTTACACGATGTGTAGGCTGTACGAATGTGTACATATGGCCGCCCAGGAGTTGCATACATTGACATGCCTGGGGACATGATCACAGGGAAAGCTTCAGAGAATTCTCTTAGGTAAATGTGTTGTTCTATCTTTTTTTCTTCTCCATCTGTACTAATAGTGCAAATAATCAGTGGTACATCATTTTTATTAATAAAACAGCTATTTTTGTTTTTCTATTCCAAAACTGTAATAGTAAAACAATCCTGAAAAAATATATAGTATATTTATTATACATACTTTTTGTAGCAGATTACATATATTTTTAATAACACACGTGTGTGTGTGTGTGTGTGTGTGTGTTAGTAGAAGCTTTATTTATACTTAAAAACAATAATGTACACACACACACACACATAATACAGTAGCAGTTCACTTTATCATTTTCCAATGTATTATATTTTTAAAATAAAAGTTATGTGTGTGTTAGTAGCAGCATTATATATACTTATAAACATTAATGTGTACACACACACGTATATATATAATACAGTAGCAGTTCACTCTATTATTTTCCAATGTATTATATTTTTAATACCAATTATTTATTATTGAAACCTGGTCACTTTTAAATTTCTCTGGTAGGCCTGTGAAGTACTGCCTCCCCCCACCCCCTATGTATGCTAGTCCTAGCAATGTGTCCAAGGCTGTGGACCTACTAACAGCTGCCCAGAGGCCACTCATCATTATTGGAAAAGGTTCTGATCCATCTACCATATTCGTGCATTCCTAAACAGATACTAATGTGCATTGAATGTTATCCATTTTCCAATCTGCTTGTGCCCTATATAATTAAATGCCCTTTATTACCATTAGCATTTTCTTTCAATTTATTCATTATCAATTAATTTTATAACTACATACAAGTCATTATAGAATATAATTTTACATTTTTGTGGCTTTTTTCTGTACATCAGAAATCAGTTTCACTATTTTTGTATTGTTGATTATCTTGTTTGGGCAACACACAGACACAATCACAAAATTTACTTGCAGGCATCTAAAGTAAAACTGTTTTTTTAATAGTTGTCGGGTCAAAATGAGCAATAACTGTTGTAATTAACATATAGATTTTTTTAAAATGCATAGTTAAAGGAGATATTTCTGAAAATTGTAAAGTCCTTAATAATATTGTTTACTATAATTAATAGCAACACATTTTTAAAACAAAAATCACTGTAACTGTAGTCAATTTTTCTCACATAAATTTTAGTTTTTGTACTTAGGTGCAGCATATGGCTGTGCTGAATGGGTTGTCCGTGACTTGGTCGATACAACAAAACTCCCTTTTCTACCAACTCCAATGGGCAAAGGTGTTGTGCCTGATAGTCATCCACTATGCATTTCTGCTGCTAGGTCAAAGTGAGTACTCTTTTATTCCTGTTCTTTGTATCAACATTTCACTCAGCAAATTATAGAACATTGTTCATTGTATTATGGGGCTTGGTCAAAAAGTTGCTCGAGTGGTAACTTCTGAATAACTTCTTAATACTTTTTCACAATTATTTATTGAAACAAAAAAGCACAGAAAGACAGAAGAGAGAACAAACTTTTTGTTTCATGTGCTTTTATTTCACAAAGCTTCAGTATACAGAGGGAACATGAGTGTTGAAAATGTAGAAAAATTGACTAATCAATGTCCCAAACAGCCATTCAGCAATGTTTGGAATACCTAATTTTATAGATCTGTTGATGATTTACAGGGCACTGCAAGATGCTGATGTGATTTTGCTTCTCGGAGCAAGGCTAAACTGGATCCTCCATTTTGGTGCACCCCCTCGTTTAAGCAGGGATGTGCAGATCATACAGGTAAGCATGTGAACTTGTGAGTAAATGTGGCATCTGAGAGATGTTTGTGTATGTATTGTCATCTGTGCATTTGATGTAAAGTATAAAAAATTCAAAGTTGGCACTCATATCTGCATATCTCTGTTGAGTTTATCCAATGTAAATTCCAAAACTTATTTCTTGCCTTATAATTGACTTTCTGGCTAGAATGAAATGTCTCTTGAACTGAGGCCAAAATCACATTTTCATTTCATTTTAGAGAGTGCTTAGATCACATCTTTTTCATCTCAAAAGTAATTTGATGGTCCTAACTACATTTTATTCTGAGTCTGAAAAGTGTAGATTAACTTGTCGGTTGTCATTATTCATCATGTACATTATTGCAAATGGATTTCATATTAGTTAAGGAGTTTAGAGTTTTAAAAAATAAAATATTCTATTGAGTCACTTTAATGGTGGGGTGGTGATGATGATGATAGTAGTGGTGTGGTAATGATGATGATGATTGTTTCTTAAATTCACATGCACTTACTTTGTGCAAACTGCTGAATAGGTAACATTTAAATATGTGTGTTTATTAGGATTAAAAGCCAACATGATAATGTGATTATTGTCGTAATAAATAAACATTTTGTATTTGTGAATATAACACTTACCTTGCAAATAAGATACAGTAGAATTAGAAAGTTCTCTGTATTAATGAATATCAAACTTTCTTTGAAAATAAGGTACAGTAAAATTATAAATTACTCTGTAATTGTGAATATAACACTTTTATTGTAAATAAGGTACAGTAAAATTATAAATTACTCTGTAATTGTGAATATAACACTTTTATTGTAAATAAAGTACGGTAGAATTACAAAGTACTCTGTGTTTGTGCATATAACACTTTCCCTGCAAATAAGGTACAGTAGAATTAGAAAGTACTCTGTGTTTGTACATATAACACTTTCCCTGCAAATAAGGTACAGTAGAATTAGAAAGTACTCTGTGTTTGTGAATATAACACTTTCCTTGCAAATTAGGTACAGTAGAATTAGTAAGCAGTGTGCTTGTGCACATCAATTTTTCATTTTGCAGTAAATTATCTTTTTATTATAGGTGGATATTTGTGTTGAAGAGATTGGAAATAATGTGTATCCTGCAGTGCCACTTCCCGGTGATGTCGCTGCTGTCGTTCAGCAGGTATTTTTTTCTTTCCAACAGTAAAATTTAGATTGTAGCTATAATATAATTAGACTTTCATCCATTACACACATTTTAAGCAGGTGCAAGATAAAATCAAGCATAATTTTATCCATTACAATTTATTTATATTCAAGATAAAGTCAGATGTTAATCAGTATTTCTAATTGCAAAATAATTTAATCAGTGTAATTATTTACAGCATTTTTATTTAAACTAAACATTATTTTGATGTCCACATTTTTGTACTGTGTACAGCTCCTTGATGAGTTGAAAAGACGGCCAGAACAATTTCAATTTAGTGCAAAGTCTGCATGGTGGGGAACACTGAGAGAAAAAATTACAGCTAACCAGAAAAATGTGGAGGTAGTTAGTTCCCTTACATTTTAAATCTGTACAGATTCTGTTAGCTAAGTAATTATATAAATTACATTTATTTTTAATCACAGATAGCTTTCTGTAAGCAGTATATTTATACATCTGTCTATTCTGAAGATGAGATGTAATAATGAATAAGTATCTAGAAAATTAACTGATTTATTAAGAGATGACAGATTTTTAAATTTTCTGATTATATCTTATTGCTTGTTTCAGAGTATGTGTACTGATCATTCAGTCCCACTCAATTACTATGCCGCTTTTGCAGAGGTATGTTAAATGAGAAATTGAAACTTACTGTCACAAATTAGCAAACGAAAGATGCTCATCACTAATTTAATTTATTGATATAAAAACCCTAAGAAAGCCCAGTACTGAAGGAGTTAATATTAAAATAATATTTCTTCAGTTTGTTAGCTGCATGGAGCTCTGTCAGAATGAAAGAACTGAAATTATTTATTCATATATTGCTTTATAATTGCTTGACTCAGACTCCTCTTTGTCTGGTCTTTAGAATATTAAGAGCTATTTATTTTTAGCCCAGTAAGAAACTTGTAATGCTGTCATAAGCCTAACTTATAGTTAACTTGGCAGTACTGATCTTATTTATCCACCCAAAGGAATGGGTGACATAAAAATATTACTGTATTCTATTGTACAGGTTCAAAAAGCATTACCAAAAGATTGCATCATCGTCAATGAGGGGTCCAATACAATGGACATTGGACGTACCATGCTACCAAATGATTTACCTCGCCACAGGTATAAATCATATTTTAAACTGTTCTTTATATAGACATCAGGTATTCATCACAGTCTCTGTGTTCCCACAATTTCTTTCTTCTTGACATATTTATGCTTGAAAATAAAATGTTTATAAAAAGAAGTGGCTCAAGTTTTTGTTGACAACATAAATAAATAAAGAATAAAAGATTGAGAGGTTTATATAAGAATATTGTCCATTCAACCTTTTGAGGTTGCCTGCAATTCTTAAGTGAAATAAATATTTCAGTAAGTAAACTATTAATATATGAGGGAACTAATTTAATCAAGTTTAAATTTGTATTAGTCATTTTGCCAGTTGTACCTCTTTCTTTTTTCAGCCTACAAGCTGAAGGTTTTGAATTGTCAAGCATATTTGTTTTTATTTACTAATCTACTGGAGGCAAAACAATACTAATGACAAAATACTAATATCTATAATGTCTTACTGTAAGCAAAAATTAAACATTTTACTGCAGATAAAATCTTGCTGCAGGCAGAATTATACTGCAGGTAAAGATAAGCTGGACACTTTAGAAGGTTGGAGAAATATGCATGTTTGTTTATTTTATTGGTTTTAAACTGTCATTGTAATTTTGAGACTGAGACCAGTTGAAATAAACATATTTCCCCTCCCATCTATAATACTTTCCAGACTGGATGCTGGAACATTTGGCACAATGGGTGTTGGCGTTGGATTTGCACTGGCTGCAGCATTATGGTGCCGTGACTATGCTCCTAACAAACAGGTCGTATGTGTCCAAGGTGATAGTGCCTTCGGTTTCTCAGGCATGGAGATCGAATCTTTGATACGGTACTAATACTATATTTCTTTAACATAGATTTTTATTTGTTTGCTTCATGTAAGAATTTTATTTTCATTTTATTGGTTTATTACCCTATATTAATTATTTTATTTTTAAAGGATTACAGATACCTTTAAGTGTGTATTATTTTAGCATCACATTAGTAAATATTTTTTTTAAATACACAAAAAATAGCTCCAAATAACAGTAGGTAATGGTGAGAATTTATGCATTTATGAACTTGCTATCTGAGGCATAAAGAGAATATTGAAAGAGTTTATTGCTGTGTTTCATCAAGGTCTCTTAATTTAAGAATTTATATAGTTTATCATATGTTTTCAAAATCCTTTTTTAAAACTAAAAGTTTTTTTAAAATTTAGTGCAAATAAAATAAAAAGGAATTTTTTATTCTTGTCTTGAACAGGTTCCAATTACCAGTTGTCTTCATAATTTTCAACAACAATGGCATTAGTTTTGGCTTACAGGAAGAGATGTGGAATTCACTGGCTGATGGAGATCGTACCTTAACGTATTTTTGTTTTTGATTTTTCTCTTTGTTTTGAAAAACAGTTTTCTCTTTAGTGCTTGAATTATTTGATCTTACTACTTCACAAATCATTACTTGTTTTCTAATTATTTTTAAACATGCTAAAACTTTGCTTTAGTGTGCCAAATTTTATGTTTGCTTGTGTTGGAAAATTTGGATAAACTTTAGAATTTATTTTATCATTTCCATAATTTTTTAAAATTATTTTATTCATGACAGTACTTGTCAAGTACATCTATCAAAATCCTTGTATTTATAAGTGTGTGAAAGAGAGGAGAAAAAATCTTCATTTACTTAATTTTTCATAATCTCATCTTTCATTTGGGAACCAGTTGTCTTACAAGACAAGATTTTGCATTTTTTTATTCTTTTAATTTATTTATTGTTTTTTTAAGGGTGTGTGAGGGGTGTGTGCGAAAGTCTGAACTTTCATGTAATTATGTATAAATTAATATTCTAATCAAATTTATATTAAACCAGTGTTATCCTTCATAAAGTCACCAACAACTGCAAATGTTACTGTTTAATTCATTTACCTTGTTTCTTCTACCTGAATAATAATTTTTGAATTACAGGCCACTAAATTTCAAGGGGAAACAAAAATGCCTGTGGTTGTTATATTAGCATAATAAACCCAGAAATAATAAAAACAGAAACTTTAAACTGGATTTTACAAACTTTTAAATAGTTTTCTTATTACTTTTGATAGATCTTTACTGCCTATATTTCTGATACTTTCACTCTTTATTGAATTGACTGCTGACTGGCAAATGCAAAACTGAATGTTCTTCACTTATGCGAAATGCCAGTCTGATTGTATCTTATATTTAAATAGTAGGGGGATTCCTTGCAGCAGATGATATGTGGCCATTTACTAGTACCTTTCACTGCATTTTGTGTAATTGCATTAAATCAACAGTCTTAGTGTATAAATTTGTGACCACAGGTTATTTAATTGTTGGCATTCAATCAGTGGTATTATATATTAGTAATCTGTAATATCAAGTGAAGTGGAAAACTATCTTTAATTTAGTGTTTATTGTTTTTATTAAATTAGCCAGGATGCTTTTCTCTTTTGAGTTCACTGTAGCGTTTGTATTGTGACCATTATGTCACCACATAATACATGAAAATTAAAGCTATTCTAGTCTTGTTCGCAGGAACAGTTACATTTCAATTTGATTAATTAAATTTTATTTCTTTATTTGATCATAATTGCTTTTAAGTTAGTGTAAATGGACAACTTTTAATTTTAAATTATCATTAAAAAAATATTTATTTTTATACATTTTTATTTTAAACAGATCACAGTTAACACTAAACCTAATGAGTTCAATATGTCTTAGACTCATTGGAGTATTGCAAGATGAGATTTGTACATTTCTGTATAACTGAGATATGAATTACATTCTTTGTTTTGTCATCCTGGTCCCATATGTTGAGCTAAAATATTTCACCGAGTTTCTGGAATATCTTTGGATATGCTTTGCTTGTCTTTGTCTTTAGCATCCCACCATCAGCTCTAGCTCCCAGCACCCGTTATGACAAAATGATGGAGGCCTTTGGAGGGAAAGGTTATATGGTGAACACTGTAGATCAACTGAAGTCCAGCCTGAAAACAGCCATGGCAGACACAAAGCATTCTTCCCTCATTAATATTATGATTGATCCTATGGCTAAGCGCAAGACTCAGGTAATTAAATTCTTTCCTGTCCCAGTTGATAAATGTTTAAGCACACTTGATTGTAAGTGTAACAAGAAGAGCTATGAATGGATTTTATAACTTGAAACATATTCAGCTATAAACTTCACAATGTTTTATAGATTTACCAGACAAAAACTGACAATTATTAGTTGAAATGTAGATGTTTGTATAAGGTTTCACAATATGTTTTAGAACTTGTTGGCTGTACATTTTTAGCACTTTATGTTAAGGTTAAAACACAAAATTTCTGCATGATCATGAAATGTCTTTTATCCTGACAGATCAGTATTAGTGTCATAACAGATTTAATATGACTTCTGCTTTTCATCTGCATGAAAGAAAAACAGTGTGCAGTGATACGATTTTTGTAAGCTGAAGGTATACCAGGAGTAGAAATCCATCCAAGACAGTAAAGTATTAAAGCACTGCTTTACCACAGTATGGAAAAACATGTTCCAAAATGGTCACATAAATATCAGTTATGAAGAATAATCCAGCAGACTGCCTAATGCACTACAGTGAAAAGTATTGAGTGAATTCATGTCATGATTCTTGATTATTCTCTTAACTCTCAATGAAATGGCACATCGTATGCTTGCATTAATCATGGATCTACTCATGAAATCATCCATGGCAGACTTGGATTTTATAAAGCTTATGTCAAGATAGGGTGTAGAACAACTCACCGAAACGAAGACTTATGTTAAAAAGGAACTGCATTGTTGCACAGTAATGCTCATATGCAAACTGCCACCCACATTAGTGAAACCTCTCCTGACTGAACTTTGAAGTATTCTGCATAGTCCTGATCTGGCTCATTCTGACTGTCGCCTGCTTGGTTCACTCAAAGATGCTTTGAGAGGCTGCCATTTCACCAGTGACTGAAAAGTGAGGAGGTGCATGCATGGCTTGTCACGCAACCGAAACTTTTTTTTCCCTGATGACATACAGAAGTTGATTGATGAAGTATGTTTGGGCTGGGGACTAAATAGAAAACGGATGATATTGTACATTTTCATTTTAATTATTTCAGTTGATAAAATGATTATTTGTGGATACTTTCTGATTCACCTTCATATTAATTTTTGTTGTATATTTCAAAATATTTTGAAGTTTTACAAGACAAATAATCAAGGTTATTACTCTTAGTTGAAATACTGACATTTGTCTTTAGTTCTTTTATGTGGAGATTTATAAATCTCTATTAGAAATATTAACATTGTAAACAAATAATAAAATTACTTATCCCTTTTAAGCTGTGTGGTTATAAATTTACACATAAAATAAGATTAAATAATGTCAACTTTTGTATTTATTTTACTTATTGATCTTGAAAGTGCTCATAAATTTTATGTTACTCTGGTTTCTAAACATTTAGTCTTATTTATATTTAAACACATTTTGAATTCTTGTTGTTTGTGTTGTTTAAAAACTTGTCTAATTACTTCATTGCTTATACAACAAGAATAGTGTTGTGTAGGTATTACTTTGCTATCTTTGTTGAATGATAAATCAGACTTTGTGTTCTGTCTTTTTTCCTTGCAGGAATTCTTCTGGCTGACCAAAGCAAACTTGTGAAACTTTCAATCAGTCATATTGATAGAGTGCCTTTAGGTTGTGATCATTCTGGATTCCATCTAAATTTTTGAACACCTTCCAAGGCATACTGACCAATATTTTCGATCATTTTAATTAGTTATAAACTGAGTAACATTTGGAATATGATTTAAATTGATTGTATGGATCAATGGACAGGCATAACTTTTAACTGTCTGCATATTTGTTCCCCTGTAAAAAATTTCCCAGTTTAATGATAACAAATTTTAATATATTGATTCATTAGAATAAAACACTTTTAGTTGGATTGGGGAGGTGGCAATAATTTGACTTAAGCTTTTGGTTTTGATACAACACAAGACTTTATTAGAATGTTGATAAAACAGTATTTATTAAAAGACAAGATGATTTAAATAATTTTGTTGATAATTAAACAATATTTATTAAAAGACAGCAGATGATATAAATATTTGTGTATGGTGATTATACAGTATTTAGTAAAAGACAAAAGATGATTTAAATATTTGTGTATGGTGATTATGTAGTTTTTAGTAAAAGACAGCAGATGATTGAAATATTTGTATATGGTGATTATACATTATTTATTAAAAGACTACAGATTATTTAAATATTTGTGTATGATGATTATACAATATTTATTAAAAGAAAACAGATGAATTACTAAAATAATAGCCTATTAGCATTTAAAATAGTATTTTGTTTAAAAAGTATTATCAATTACTTATTTTTGTAGCACTTTTCTAAATGAGTTAGTTAATTTATGGTTAAAAATTCTTCTTTATAAAGATTTAGATTTTAATCAGTTACTTTTATAATTATCTATTTAAATTATTAACAAATTTTACTAGATGTTTTGAATATGTGGACACAAAAAGAATCTGTTGATTCACATATTTATCATAAATTTAACCAAATATGATGATGAAGAATGTACTTTGTAAAATTATTCAATCATTCTTATAATTTTTTCATGTCTGTAGCTATCTGTAAAATTACATTCATATAATTAAAGGAACATTTTTATTAATACTGAATAAATAACTGGAAAGTAAATAAATATTTTTTTGTAACCATTCATGTGGAATAATACTTATTTATAATACTTATAGTACAAAATATAATCATATCATTTATCTGGATCAAAACAAATTTTAAAATAAAAATAATCTTCATGCTCAGTCATATTTTGAGTCTTCATTTTAGTTAGAATTGAGTAGCCAGCAAAGTTCACTGTACCAACTACTGAGGGTAATATACAATAAGATTAAACTTTTCTCCTAATACATAAGCATTTGAATGTGAGCTTGTGGATGTAATAATATGATGATCACAATCTTAAATTTCTGATTTCATTCAAGTTTGGATAAAATCATTAAAATTACTGTTATTAATTTATTTCTTTTGTATCCAGAATAAATATTAGCACTAGATTGAAAGTAAATCTCTAAATATATTTTACAACATTTCATACAAAAGTCATCAAATAAATATTAATTATTATTTTCTTATGTTTAGTAAAGACACCTACTTAGGTAAACACTCCAAAGCCCTCACTTAAGTCGACCTTTATGTAAAATAGAATTTGAATCACTAACTAAATTAAAGATTTTAGGAAAACAGATAATTTCTTGGGTTTGCCTCTAGATACGACTGCAACATGAGAATGAAAATAAGCATCATAAAACAGCTGCATTTGCCTCAGGGGATCCCTACTGCATGGCAGCAATGTTGACGACTTAATGCAAAACCGAATTTTGTCATTCTGAATGCTTTCCACCTAGATCATAAACTTATGAGTGCTAATTTTATGGTGTGACAAAATCATATTTTGTATACACAGGTGTGATGTAGAATTCTGCAATAACTACCACATTATCTTATGGAAGGAAGTAACACAACATTCTTATAACTCAAAATTTTAATACAGGTATTGGGCATGGGAAAGGTTTTGTTAGTATAAATTTACATCACATATTATATAAATCAGTGATTGTCTGTGTATGAAAATTACATTAATGTAATTGTTTTATATGTGAAACTGATTTTTACTATGTTGAATACATGAATGCTATGAGTACATTTGCTGTTATTTTTATTACTGTTGACTACTATACTGTGATCTTCTACAATTCAAAATAACTGTGAATCAACATTAAAGAGTTTGACATGTAATCAGTGGTGTGTGATTACATGTGAATGCTTTTAACCATTTTTAAATGCATCTTAGAAACATTCAGCACATAAAAGATATGTGTTTATTTTTTCTCCATACTACTCATGTACCCATACTATGAGTTTTGTCTCCCCTGTCTCAATCAAGCCAGAGCCAGTGCCTACAGTACTCTGTCCTGACAATAGAGTCAAGTGCGGGGAGGGGAAATGTTAATAAAGTTAGCCACTATTGTGCCATTATATTTACATTGGCGTCATCTTATATATATATATATCTAAGTATTAAATACTGAATATGAAATGTACAAAAGAAGAGTATGCACATAAAGTTAACTCCAGCAAGTACAAAAACACAATAAATTGCAAAAGAAAGAACCGCTTGTACCGACTCCCCCACCCCCTCAACCAAGCACACATTAGTTTTTCATATTTTCTTATAGTTCCAAAGTGTGCAATAGTTGCAATGAAAGATATGTCCACGATTTGTCCGAAGAAATATTGCATAAAGAAGCCACCCCAGAGAAATGAAGCCAAACGAGATTATAATGAGAAACCCAAAATTCTCAGTGTCTGGTATCGCCACAACCAAGAAGAATTTGAGAACATCCATGAGTTTGTTCAGAGAACCCTGAACTCCATTGACTATGCCGCGTTCTGACTCCACCACATCTTCAAGAAATAGCTGTGTTATGGCAAGGTCCGCCATCCATAAACCTGAAGACAAAAGTGCAATATAAATAGGTCTGGGTTACCAGTTCTGCATTGTACCTTAAAACAGTCATTTGACATTTTAGTCACATCATCCTGGTAATTTAAAATACTGCAAGCATAAATTTGCCAGCCCATTCCTTCTTCACTTTATTTATTTACTTATAAAGTAGAATAATCTATAAATGTATGTAGATTTTTTAAATGCAATAAAAACACATTAGATAAACTGTTACTGGACATCAAGTATCTGTTTAAGACCTAGGAGGAAGATAGAACCAATATAACGTTTTTTTACTGGTTACAATAATTTTGAATGACTTACCAAATCTCGCAAGAATAATGCCCGCCATTAGCAGAATCACAGATGTATACGACTGGAGACCAGTGACATCAGTTGAAGAGGTGACGGGAAAAACAGTGTAGATGTCAGTTGTGATGTCACTGTCATTTCCAGATGTCACGACTGCAGTGATGCTATTCTCAGTGGTGTTGGTGTAACTGACGTCACCAGTATTACTGGCAGTGAAAGAAACAGAAATGTTTGCAAAAAAATCGCTTCCGGTTGCAGCAGATGCTGGAATGGTAGAACCATTTGTTTCACCCGTCACCTCACTGGCAATGGTGGTATTATTATCAATATTGCTGGTAGTGGCAAAAACACTGATGTTGTCTACCGTGTGGTCGCTATTACTTACAGCAGACGTCAGGACTGTGGAAAGAATATTTATAGCGGTCAACCTGCTGGCTTCGTTGGTGGTGTCATCTTCTGTAAGGGTGCCATCTGAGGATGTCATCACCGTAGAGTCCAGAGAACTCTGGCTGTCATTTTGTATGCTATCCATGGTCAAGTTCACTGTGAGCTCTGTCGTCCTTCCGTCAGTGGGCAATATTCCTGAGGTGTTTTGTGCAAAAGGTATGAAACTGGTGGCGGTAGCACTTGTCATTTCTGGAGCAGTGAAATTGTTTGGCAGATTGCTGCTGCTGTAATTCATGGTGTTTAAACCGCCCAGAAATGTCTCTGTGACCGGTGCCTCAGTAGAAGCTGTAAAATTGTCAGGCATGTTTTCCAGTGACTTGAACTTACTTGCTGTAACAGAGCGTGAGCCAGAAGTGTCATGGTCTTCAGAAGCCATGCTGCTAAGAAGAGTAGTGACCCTGACAGAATCTGAAGTGTGCGCTGGTGTGTCTTCTACAGCTGTTTCCGGAAGTGGCGTAAGTAGCGCACTGGTTACAAACGTTGCCTGGAGACTGGTTGGACGCGTGGCGGTAAAAGACGATCTGCTGTTCTCGGAAGTAACTAGACTAATCAAGCCGTCCATTTCAGTCGGAACCTCTGTAGGCGTAGAGAAAACGATGGTGGAGTTTGAAGCAGGACGCATGCTGCTTCCGGAGCCTGACGGATCGAAAGGGCTGCCTGGCATCCAGACCGAGATGACGCACAGACTAAGGCACGTGACTTGCAAAGTCAGCGCGATCATGCCCGTGCGCACGAGACCAACACGACGTCGCAGGAGTGGGTAGCCCCACGTCCCCAGCATGCCAAAGACCGCAGACACACCCATGAGGATACCCAGCACTGATTCCGATACCCCCTGCGTCACTGCATATGCTGCACATTTTAAAAAATAAATAAAAAGAATGTGAAACATTGATGTGTGTTTAGCTCTTGACAAATTCTGACATACTTAATGAAATCCTTAGCTGTAAAGCTTTCAGATTTAACAAAATACAGAGGCAATTTAAAATGTTTGGTAGTAATAATAGTTTTAATTTTCGGCGTCAACACACAATTGTGAAGCGCTTTAAGGTTTAACAATATACGGAGCTAATCAGAATGCTTGGTAGTAGTAGAAATATTCGACGTCAACACACAATTGTGGAGTGATTAGAGGCCGAACTATATATAGAGATAATAAAACTCCTCAGTAGTAGTAGTATTCGATGTTGACATAAAATATACCTTAAAATAACAGTCCACACTGGAAGAATTCAGTTACCATACAAACTGTAATTATTTACCCACGGTGATGTTGTCAAATCCCAGCACGGTCATGTACAGACAGGCCAGGGCCAGACCCGCCAACGCCACACTGTACCTCATGTATGTACGCCAGCCACGGTACAACGTCACAAACTGGAACAGCACGCGACCACAACATTTGTGACAGGGCGACTTTTGTAGATCGACGTCGCTTTCTTCACTGTCCAAAGGAACCGTGTCTGAAAACATGTTGTTAAAATCGTCACTCGACTGTAGCCAATCTCCGTGCTTTGTCGAGTCCGATGCTACCGGTCGGAAGTCGTTGAAATTGTGGTCTCTGGTGAGGTCAACCATCACTGGAGGGGGTGAACCCGGGCGGTCAGCAGGGTAGGTGAGAGGGCCGTGTGTTTCCGACAGTGACGTCTCGAGTTGAGAGTGTTCCACACTAACGCTTAAGTGTTTGGATCCACGGGTATGATCGATTGCTTCTATCGAACACAAAAACAATAATGATCAAGAAACTCTGTGCAAGTAAACGAGACATCTAGTTCAGAAATATTTCTAATGTTTCTCGGTGGTTAAAGATGGATCAACAATGATTAATTACCTTAACCCCTCCAGCTCTCAACGAACTGTTCAAGGTTTTTATAGAAGAGACAAATGAACAATTGGTAGTAATGAGAAAGCTCAAACGGCGACGACTACCGTGTAACTCTCTCATTAATGCTGATGACTGAATGTACTGTTTTTATTGAAGTGGAGGAGTTCTATTCATCATCTTATGTCTTCTAGCTTGGGTGTTTTCCAGACAAATAGAATATTGCATTCAGTAGATGTAATATTAAAAAGAGTTCTTTATATGCTAATGATCCACTAATTAAAATGTCAGATGGAAAAAATAAATTACTGTTATCCTGGCTTGCAGCGTGCTTGTCCATTCTAAGGGCTGGAACAGTCGTGTACACTTTCCACAGAAGATAGTATTCCAGTACCAATGAGCCAAGGTTCCAGCCTCCAATAAACAGGGCGCCGTTCTCTAGACCCGCATAGGTCATCACTTGGCCTGTGGCCACGGGAGCAAGAACCAACGTCAGCTGGTCGATGCGACGCAATGTTGAAGACATATCTAACGATAATAGAAAAACTGCTTTGCCAATGATTAATAAAAACGAACGTCTGAAGGTTTTCTTTGTGATGTCAGCAGTTAATCACAGCTCAAACAAATGAGTGCCGTTTGTTGCAAGTTATACAAAATAACATTAAACCTGTTCAAATCCATTCAGAACAATAAAATTCAGCGGCCCCAAATGTGATAAATAAACGCCAGTATCCTAAGTATGTTCAGAGCATTCAGTTGTGATTAATGGACTCTTAATTCCAAAGTGTGGTATAGAAATACAGAAATCTTTACATCGTGAAATCCACCATGCTTTTCCCTTCATTATGATTGGATGTTTTTTCCCCTCTATAAATAGAAGTCAGTCTGAATACACAGAAAATTATGGCGTTCATCTCCCATCTGTTTATATTCTATTCGTTTGTGTTGCGTGTGTAAGAGTGCGCGCGTATGTTTAAGAAGGTAGGCCTATTTTATTTTAGTTTATAAAAAACAAAACAGAAATAGTTTTGTATATAAAGAATGGTTTTGAAGGAGGTACTAGCGCTCTCTGTGTGATTTTACTTCAGTGATTTAATTTTAATTTCTGTTTACAAAGCTTATAACGATCCTTTGATATATATTATACCACTAAAAGTCGGAATGGTTACGGTGCTTGATAAGTGAACAACAAATGACTTTTATACAAAGTTGATTGTATGAACAACTGTTATAATCTGCCAAGTGCGCAAAACCAACAACAAATTAAATGCGCAGAAGGAAGAATATTCTCTACTAGGCTACACAAAAATGTAACAGAAGATGTAGCGGAACTCTTCAAGTAAAGCCGAATCCGTTTCACGTACTTGCCAACATGTCGGTGTCAGTTCCGCACACTTTCACGATCCAATCTCGCTCCACGGCGATGACACGAGCCAAACTCGCCAGGTCTGCAAGGACTGCCAAGATAATGATGACGCCATAGCACAGGGGGACTGCCCATCTGCCATCAATGCCCAGAAGTGAGGTTTCGAGGCTGATGTAAAAGTAGATCACTCCAGCGCACACTGCTACTAGAATATTCTGCAGTATGAGGGACAACTGGGCCGCTAGTCAAATGAAGCAAGTGGGAAAAAAAATATTTGATTAGATTAATTTCACACAAATACTAGGACTGAAAAGAATAAAAAACATAACAACCAATTCCCCCCCCCCCCAAATAAATAAACAAACAATAACAAGAAAACATACAAAAGACAAATAAAACCCTGAGGCGTTAATTTTATTTCGCTTCGATATGACATACACACAAGAACAAAAATGCGTTATGTGACGAGAATGATTGAGCAGTGACCTTGATTAAATAATAATGCTTACCTTTCAGTCTGGGTGCAGAATCAATCCAATCTCCAACCAAGGCGCCCAGCAGAAAGATAGCAAGGCCAGACGCCAGCCCGTAAGCGGCCGGAAGTTGCAAATTGTTGGACGCAATGCCCACTAGGAAAAGCCCCACCCCGAACGACCACATGCGGTCTCCCTGAAATGTAGCAATCAAGAAAATGGATTTGAAAACGTGTTGATAAAGAACCTGAAAATGACGCAATAATTACTGGTTAACATTTAACAAGCTAAGCCAACCAGTGTAAGAGTGACCTCATTCGCAGAACAATATTGTGATAATTAATGATTATAGTTGCAAACTACAATATAAGAGTGACGTCATCTACAGAATAATATTGCAATAATTACTAGATAATAGTTGCAAACTACAATGTAAGAGTGATGTCATATACAGAACAATAATTACTAGATAATAGTTGCAAACTACAGTGTAAGAGTGACGCTATTTACAGAACAATATTGTGATAATTAATTATTATAGTTGCAAACTACTGTGTACGAATGACGTCATCCACAGAATAATATCGCCGGGTGTGGTCTGAATATAACTTACGTTATAAAAATGCGCTCCTTAACCATTAAAAAATATTGTTTCAGCGGTGAGAAAGAAAGATATGTTATCTCTGATCTTAGTTATTTAAATTAAATCATAGCTGGGGGGGGGGGGGGGGGGGAACATCTTGAAATATATTTGCAGTTAATTTTGTGATTATTTCTTAATCTCTTTTCAGCTTTCAGTTTGATTCAAAAGGCTAACTAGACCTATCATTGGAATTGATGTCAGGGTTCGTTACTAGCTTGCCTGGCGATCTATTATGACAATTGCAGCTGACAGTAATATCCACTGAACGACACATCATTTATTTCTCTTATCAACCATTGATATGGCACACCATATTTTTTTTTAATTTAAGGAGAGATATCATTACATTTCGTTTTGCACCTTTCGTTGATTTCGCTGAATAAAAAAGCACTGGCAGCTGAGTGGCCGAATTACAATACTGTAACAGTTGGCAGGCATCCACTTCAGAGGTCACTGATTGCGTGATTGCCATCCAACGACGGATGATTTTAGGTCTTTGGTCGTTTGATTGTCCTCTTACGATAGATGATTTTAGGTCTTTGGGGATGACGTAATTGTCATCTGAACAAAAAAGACTTTAGATCTCTGATGACTTGATTGTCATCTGACGAAAAAAGACTTTAGATCTCTGATGACGTGATTGTCATCTGACGAAAAAAGACTTTAGATCTCTGATGACGTGATTGTCATCTGATAGATATCACGATTGCGGGAACTCAGTGATGCGGAATTCAGCGGCTTGTTTAAAGACACGCGTTCATACACACTCCAACATACTTGCAACATTGGTTATTCGTTTGGATTTTGAATTATTTACTTATGTTACTGCCCGATGTTTGGTTTAAAAAAAAAAATTCTGAAGCTTTCAGTCTTTCTGTTCACCTACGTATTCATCTGGACAAAGACAAATATCAACTGCGTTTTGTTCACTTAACCATGCCGATAAGAAGTGACTGTAGAGATAAAAGCGTTTTATTCACTTACCCATGCCGATAAGCAGTGACTGTAGAGATAAAAGCGTTTTATTCACTTACCCATGCCGATAAGAAGTGACTGCAGTAGATAAAAGCGTTTGTGTGGGTTGTCGGACTGCTTGGAGACGCTACAAAATAACAAACAGAAATAAATGTTGGTAGTGCACGCACACACACACACACACACACACACACACGTACGCACACATACACAAACATAATTATATGATATATATATATCAATGTTTTAATGTGTTAAATTATTCGAATTTGCAAAGTCACAGGTCTCTTTATTTATCCTAATGTTTAGATCATTGTTCTCAATATGAATCTTAGTTACTGGCACACATATTTTAATGGCGAATCTGTATACGTGTGTCCCACCTTCGCTCTTTGGTTGAATGCGGGCTTGTGTAATATATTAACATACTTATTATGCTAAAACACGAATTGTGTTTGTGAGCGCATGTTGTTGCATCAGTCAAAATCTACACAAATATTTAGTTGTTTATTTTCTCATCCGTCCAGATACTCATCCCAAACACTGATACACGCGCTAGCTATCACTATCCTTAGCTTCAAGCGTCGAATGGGTTAAGTGTCTTTGAAATTAAATGCATCACTCACTCAGCAATGCATTATGCCATTTAAAGGAAATTACTGTCACCTTTTTCTATGGTCACAGAAGAGGACTGGTCACTTCCGAGTGGAGCGAAGAGTCCATTTCCATCTTCGGACACTCGGCCTCGCCCTGGAGCAAAAGTTCCGTACTGCGGGCCTCCTTCTTTACTGACCGATATTCGGTGTTGTCGTTGTTCGGAGGGTATCAAGCTTGGGGGACTGTTGTCGCTCGCCTCCATCTTGGGGACGGTTTAGCTCTTGGTCATATGACGTGTTTGAGGGGTCACGCCTGAGGTGCTGTATCCGGCATAGAAAGATAACTTGGCATTTTTTTTTGTTTTTTGGTCAGGTGTCTAATTAGCGTTCTCTTGTAAAGTGTCAGGTGACGATCGAATACTGCATGCATGTGTACATATATCTGGGCAAAATGCAGGTACGACTGTAATCAGACTTGTCTTTTCTAAATTACTGTGAAACTATGGTGTTGATGCCGGAATGGGTACTCCACTCAAAGAACATTTAATAATAACAGGCGCAGATCTGCCCGCGAAATCAGAGACCTGCTATTGGCGTTTAAAATCTTCACAGTTTTCAGAGACAAAAGCAGATTTGAACCAGAGAGTCGGTCTCTGAGCGCACTTTGAAATCTGGTCCTGAGAAATACCGCTACAACCATGCAACCTGTATGGCACTGTACTGACAAACGGACATCTTAGCACCATGTGATCTGTAAAGGCTGCTAGGATTCACCAATTTCTCAACTCCTTAAAATACCTGCCTGCTCACTATATAATCAAACACAGTCTTCTCATTATGCTATTACACTGACCCACCCCACCTCTACACTCCATCTCAAAAGGGACATTTCTTGTTTGACACTCTTATTTGTGGAATGAACTGCCCTTTGACATCAGTCACACTTTCACACCTTTCAAGAAACATCTTATAACACATCATTGTAGCTGAAAATTACCAAAAATTATTTACTTTTATTATCATTTCCATCCATTTTTCTTTTCCTTTATTTCATATTTGATCCACCTCTGTGTTCTTTTGTTATTTCTGTAAATATACATCACGATTGTATATTGTACTTCATGTTTCGTGCATGCCATAAATGTGTTGTTTTGTTTCTTCTGTAAATATACATTACTGTGTATGAGTACTTCATGTTTCATGCATGCCATAAATGCAACACATTGCCCCAAATTTTGGTTATGATTATTTATTTACTCACTTCATTGACAATAGCTGACTTCAAAACATGTTATTTTTAACCCTGCATATTTATACAATCAAAGGTAAACTAATATTAAAATACATTCCTCAGTAAAATTTTGGTTCTTTTTTATATTTAAACAAAGTTATAGTGATATTGATTTCAAAAAGGTGATCAATATTTTGGGAGAAAACAGAAACAGAAAAATACAAGAGCAGTTAAGAAAAAAATATGGTAAAACACAAATAGCCTCAAACAAACATATAATTTATACTTAGTGAAAGAAAAATAAAAGTTGGAGTATAATATCTTTCAAAATTTTAAGTGAGGTGAGAACCCTTCAAAATTCTGATGCTAAACTCAATAAACTTAAGCCTGAATATTTTAGTCAACTGATCCATTAAAAAATAAAGGAAAAAACAACAATTAAAAACACAACAAATACACTGCAGAAAACACACACACATACACACACATGGCCTTACAAACAAACTGACAACACCCTTGCCCCCCAATTCTACTCACAATATTGTACAATTATAAAGCAATCTTCATTTTAATCAAATTTTATTACATAATGTATATTTCTTTACCAGTGATAAAATGTAATCTCATATTTAATCATATAACAATTCAAAATAAAGCATTATTTATTAAACCATCAAAGAAAACTGAGGCCATTTTACTACTGAAAAAGCAACATTTCTGAGGTAAAAAATGAAACAAAAAGCAAACATGAATAAGATTTAAAAGGTATCATCTGGAATGTGTAATAAATCAAATATAACAATAAAATTATAATCCTCAGTCAAACAAAACAAGTACTTGAGTTGCCACAAAGATACTTGTGATACCCCTCCCCCACCCCCCCCTCCATGGCCTTACAAAGGACTGTCTTAAACCTTCCCCCCCCCCTCATTCTCTAGGTCACAGCAAGGTCTAGATAAGGATGAAGAAAGCTTTCCTCTTGTTTAATAATACATAAACAGTAATGCAGTGAGACAGATTATACCAAAGATGTATTTATTACATAAGTGGATCAGTCTCTGGAAATTATATCAAGGACATCTAGCAAATGTTTCTCTATATACAGTAAGTGACCACCTAAACATAGCAATGGCAGTATTTGCTCATTCAGTTATAATAATGATAGTTACTGTTTTAGGTCAAATTGTCATAAGAATGAAAAAAAATTGCCCATCCAATCATAATAGTAGCCGTATTTAGTACTTATCAACCCAGTCACAACTATGACATTTACTGCCCATTGGGTCATAAGAGTGACACTGTTTGCCTTAACATGGACAATAATTACCCATCCAGTCCAAATATTTAGCCAATAACTGACCATCCAGTCATATATGGGACAGTAATTGCTTAACTAGTTATTAACAGAACAGTAATTGCCGTTTATACAAGACAGTAACTGTCTGTCAGCAGTAACCGGACATTAATTGCTTTTTAGTTTCCAGTAACTTTTATTCAATGAATGATTACATTTGAGGTAAAGCAGTCAGGTATGAAAAAAATTGGTATAAATTAAAACATATTCAATTTATCAGTTTTAAAAAGGCAAAATGCTCTGTGTCATGGAATTTATACACTTAAAAAGTAAAAGTGTAGGAAAAGGCAAATCTTTTATCGTTGAATTATTTTTACCCTAGAAGTCCTCACCACCCACCCACCCCAACACAATTTAAACTCTCAGAAGAATCATCAGACAAATTGACTTATTTTTGTGCATTTTCTTTTCAAGAAAAACTAAACATTATTTCTTTCTCTTAGAACAAATATAGTCACAGCTATATTTTTTTATAAAAAAATATTTTACTAGAGTTATTCACTTATGATTATCCTAATAGATTTATACTGCAGTAGTAACACAGAAATATTTTCATTCAACAATATAAATCCACAAATACAGCAAATAAAGAATGACTTTCAAATTTAAATACATTATGCACATTTTCTTCACTTCAAGTACAGTTTAAAAATATTTGAAGGCAACAATTTCATGCTATTAAATAACAAACGCATTGTAAACATGATTACAGTACAAGCAAAAAATAAATACAGAAAAACATTGCTCTATTAAAAATAAATAGTAAAAATAATGACAGTAAAAATAAATCTGATAAATAACAAGTAAATTGTATAAATCAGATGTAATAATGTAAAATATGATATTGTAGTTGATAAAGCTAATTTTGAAGACTGAAGTAAATGGCTGGCATGAAATATTATTACATATTTTTCAAAAAAATGGTTTAAGAATAGAAATCTTAATGCTGTAAAATCTGACTTTGAAGCTAGACAAATCTCTAGCAAGAGAAAAAAAAATTGCTTTAACAGGAAACCCAAAGATTCCTACATGAGTATGGCAGGTTTCAAACTCTGACCGCATCCATTTAAATTTTGCAACCATCCTGCTCCTTATGAAATCAACTATAGAGAATATATATATTTAAAATAAAAGTTATCACAGTTTCTTCATATACCTCAATTATGTATAAGCAACACACAAACACACTCAAGGATGCACTCATGCAATCACATGCACATGCATACACACAAAAAATATGTCATTTATAAGTGCATAACAATTATACCAAACACAGTATTTTTCAAATAAGGCATTTATGACATGATTAATGAAATTCCTATATGCTTTTCCTTACAATTACTGCTTGTTTAATCAGTTACTATGAATATAAAATATCACATTTAAATCAACTATTAAAAAATATATTATTATTTAGCCACCTAGATTGTTTAATAAACACAGCCAATAATGTAGCCTGTTCAGTAAACTACAAGAAATGCATAATTTCCTTTTAAGTCACTATAATCTGTTACTTCTTTAAGCAGTCACAATAAATAAATGCTTTTTGCTAAATCAACTTGCAATCAGTACAAAATGTTGTTTGCATAGTCAGTGGTGATATATAAAATGCTGCTTGCTCATTTACTTTAATAGTACATGTTTCAAAATTTAATGCAATTTTTTATTAAAAAATATATGTAAGAGTGATCTCTTATTATTTTAGTTTATGATCATGTACAATTTAAAACAATTAAAATATTTACATTTTAAACATTCCTTACTTGTGATCAATATTCCATCATCCACAGCTTTAATCATACTAAAAATAAAATTATGAACAGGCAATGTTCGAAGAATGGTAAGCAGTTATTTCCTTGAATTTTGTACTCGAACCCTAGTATTCTTTAGCACTTTGGGGTCCTCTCAAAGTGGTCATTCAAGTCTAACCCAAATAAGTATAAATGTACTCTCTAAGCTGTTGAAAGACCATTATGAGTCAATTTAAATGAAATGATTGTGTTATGAATTTTTTTGTTGAATTTGTTATTTTGCATAAAACGGTATGCAACAGAGGGAAGTTGTAGTGCTGAATGGCTAAAGTGTACTTTGAAAGTAGTTTTAGCACCAAAAGCATTTAGATATTCACTATTTGGAAGCCTGTGTGTGTGCCACTTAAAAAAATAGCTTAGAGAGTACATTTGAAAATATCTTCTGTTCAGTGCAAAGAGCAAAAATCTGTGATAAAGGAAGTAAATCTGTAATATGGCACTATGATTAGGGGCAGTAATTTGCAAGGAAAACAAAGACACTTTTCTGTCATATTGTAGATTTGTTACCTATATTTAACTGCAGATAATCAGATTCTCTGCTCATAAAAAAATTATTCAAATTAAAGACTGTTTCTGAAAACTCCCCAAACTATGATGACATTGCATTAAATTATTTTCAAGACTTGTTGTTACATCACAGAAAACAGAAAACAAAATATTCTTAATAAATAACATTCAAAACTTGTTTTTATATCACAGTAAAACAGGCAACAATGGCATCACATTATTTAACGTCTAACACTTTTTTCAGTCACCTCTAAATGTGTGAATGACAGAAAATAAAGGTCTTAAATATTTATGCCAGGAATTCACTGGGATATTGATTACATCACATTATCGTTCACATGCTTGCTTCCATAAAGTTGCCTCAAAAAGACTTAATAAAATATTAGTTAATAGCATAAATATTTTGCCATGGAGTCACTGTAATATTCATGACACCATATTATGTCAAAATCTTATATGGAGTCATTTATATAGTAATGACACCACATTATATCAAACTCTTTTCACAGGGTCACTCCTATATTAATGACACCACATTACTCCAAAATTTTGTCACTCACTCCTATATTAATGACACCACATTATATCAAAATCTAGTCACAGAGTCACTCCTATATTAATGACATCTTATTACATAAAAAATCTTGCCATGGAGTCACTCAGACATATTTTTAAAAAAATATAATATTAAAGGGAGATAATTCCGATAACATTCTTCAGCATTTCTCCTCAAATTGAGCTACCTCCTGTAAATGAAATCTAAATTCTACGAGAAACTAGTTTCACTGCTATCAATTAAAGATGTTACTGAAAGTTGTTATATTTAAGTAATTCTGTATATACTACTGAAAAACAGTTGATTTTGATTTGTATATAGATCATAATAGAACCATAACAAATTTGGTTATATACACATTATTAGTCATATTTTTAAAGTCATTATTCCACTAAAACTCATGTATAATAATCCAGTTTTGTGTAGTTATTTAAAATAAAAATTACTATATATAAACAACTCTGATGAATCAAGAATAATCACAAGATAATTCAATTTTGAAATAGCTTGCCTTTCAACTAGTCCTTTCAACTATATATATACTGCCAACATGTTATGTTCCAGGTGATTTACATAGTTATCTAACTTATATTTTCAGTTTTGAAATATAACATTACCAATTGGACTGTGAATTCTAACAAATTATTCATTAATATATATAATACACATGTAGAGTACTATAAGAATAACATCTTATTTTTTAAATTCAGTTATTTCTCGATTGCCATGGTAAAAGTACACTATATTCTCTGCCAAGGTAACAGTGAATTATATTCTCTATAAGACATTAAACATAATTTAGTCATTAAGAGAATATTATAGGTTTTCTGAATATGCAGAGAGTTTAGTGCAGTTATTATTAACTTTATGTTGCCTCTATTTTTTTAAAAACTAGTAAAAGTAATGTGATTTGAGGGAATGGATGGCCCCAAAATGTTATGCCTTCAATAAAATATGTTGCCATGGAATTTCTCAGATATCAATTACATCACATTAGTAGCAGTCATTCAAAACTCTTCACCACATAGGCACTGGAAAAGACTAATGGCAATACATTAAAAACATTCAAGACCCTTAATCATACAGTCACTCATAAAGTCAGTAATGACAACATATTAAATCATGGCACTAAAGACTTGTTACTTAGATCCAAATGACACAGGTGATGCTGCATTAAATAACACTATTAAAATTTTGTTATCTGGAACCACTCAGGAAACAAATATAAAGTTATCAATGAGAAATATCTTGAAAAGAATTTTCATTGTAATGCAAATGATGTGAACAATTATTTAATAAATAATATTAAATTACTGATTAAAAAAACAAAACTGTGCAGAAGTAGTGAAAATAAAGGTAGAAAATAAATAACTTTCATTAGAAAGTAATATGAACTTTACAATTTTTTAAACTGAGATTTGAGGAATGGACTTGAAAACAGGTAATGGTACTGAAAGAAGAAATAAAATCCAATCTATAGAGAGTGGACTCACCTTTAACCCACTACACTCACTTTCCCAAGTGGTCCAGGAATAAAAAAAATCAAAGAATCCTCCACTACACTGCCTGCCTGCTTGGCAAAAATGATTAAATGTGGCCATTTTCCTCGGGAGCCTTATGACACTTTTCAAAGTGAAAAAAGTGCCCACGAGATTTTCGCAAAAAAATTGCATAAAGCAACCATCCCAAGCAGATGAAGCTAAAAGAGAGAATAATAAGGATGCCAAAGGTCTCTGTATTCGGTATGGCTACAACTAGAGCAAATTTAACCACATCCATCAATTTGTTGAGAGAACTCTGGACGCCATTCACAATCCCACGCTCATTCTCTCTGACTTCCTCAAGAAAAAGCTGAGTGATGGTTAGGTCAGCAGCCCACAGCCCTAAATAGGCATAAACAGAATTATTGCAAATCCATGCTTTGTGTTGGTATGTAAGTGAACATTTTATATGTCAAAATTTAAAGTTGGTTTGAGTAAGATTAATAAATAAAATGCTATGATGTATTTATGAAATTAAAGATAATACATTTGAAATACATATAATAAAAGCAATTTTATATTTATGAAATGAATGGAAGTGTATGCTAAATTTACATCTTTAAAAATAAATGGTCAAGACTGTTAGTATTACATATATAATTAATGCATTATCACACCATGAATAAATAAATGATCAAGACTGTTAGTATTACAAATATAATTAATGCATTATCACACCACTTGAAAATGATGCCATCTCTATCAATATAATCTTTTTCAAAATCCTTATGATTACCATCATTAAAAGAGAAACATTATAACTACTACCAGTATTAACATCTTTGCAATCTACACTATCATAAACATTATTATCCTTTCTAAATGTTATAAATATTACCACACAAGGCCTGACCTTTCACTCTCTGTCATGAAATTACCAGTGGGCAAAAAAGGAAGGTAATCAGTATGTTGTAAATGTCCAGCATACAATGGCTCTTAACCACATCAGAAATAACCTTTCACAAAAAAATGTACCCCTTACCAGTTCTGGCCAGAACAATGCCCGCCAAAAGCATGCCAACAGAGATGTAGGAACTGAAGTCCTTGACCTTGACTGGACCACAGTCAGTGCTATTGGTGTCGATGGATGTGTTCAGAGAGATATCTGTCAAGTTGCTGAAATATGAGCTGTAGTTTGTGTGACCAACTGAATCCTAGCAACACAAAACAGTTACAATAGTAGTGCTGGTGTTCAAAGATGTGTTAGGAGGCATATCTGTCAAGTTGCTGAAATATGAACTGTAGTTTGTGTGACCAATTGAATCCCTGCAGCAAAAGCAGTTATAATGGTGTTGATGGATGTCTTGAGAGATTTGTCAAGTTGCTGAAATATGAACTGTGGTCTGTGTGTGCATCTTAATTTGAATCCAAGCACCTAAAACATTATTAGAACCATTAACCAGTTTCTTCACTATCAGTTAATAGTGTTTGTAAATGTGTAATACTAAACAGTGATGTGTGGGGGAGAAAATAAAGCGATTTTTCAGTTTTGCTGATATAAAGATTATTGTTTGAAAATATTAAAGTGAAGTCAATATTTATTTACTTAATTTTTGCATAAATATATCAATTCAAGCAATTTAAACAGAATATTAATGTTAATATCAAAGTGATTCAATAGTAGAATTATTTATTTACAGCACATGATAGAAACTAACATAAATGTAAGCCTACAGACATGTAACAGAGCTAATAAGTTGTAAACAGCTATTAAGTGGTTAACAGCAGAATTACAGTACTTCCAAAAGCATACTGGAATATGCATTCTATATGCAAAACTCATAAAAGTCACATGCAATTAATAAATCATTCATTAAAATTTTGCAAATGTAAAAACTAATGCAACAAATCTTTCAGAAGTGAAACTAAATTCAACAGGTGACAAACAAAGGAAGGAATTGAAATATAAGGCAAGATGATTCATGTTTCCAATGGCTCAAATGTAGTAGTAGTATAGGGGCCGTCACTCAATGTTCAATAACAATTCCCAATTAACAGCCCAGTGTGAATAATAATTCCCAAATAAATTATGGTGTGAATAATAATACCCAAATGACAGCAGGGTATTAACAACAACATAGTATAAATAACAGCATACTTTTGGACATTCTTTAATGATCAAAATGGTTATATCACAATAATTCAACAGAGCAATTGCTTCCAATTGTGCACACATATTTAAACAATTTAACATCACATTTAAACAGAATAACAACACATTTGCAACTAAAGTTACTATTCAAAATGAATGTCTCAGTAGTAAAATTAGCTCTTACTGATTGAAATGACTTCCTGGATAGCAGAATTTGCCCCTACTGACTGAAATGATGGCCTTGATAGTGGAATTAGCTCCTAATGACTGAAATAACTACCTTGAGAGTGGAATTAGCTCCTAATGACTGAAATGACTACCTTGATAGTGGAATTAACTCCTAATGACTGAAATGACTGCCTTAATTGTGGAATTAGCTCCTAATGACTGAAATGACTGACTAATAGTATAATCACCTCCAACTGTCTGAAATGACTGACTAATAGTATAATTAGCTCCTACTGGCTGAAATGACTGCCTAATAATATAATTAGTTCCTACTGACTGAAATGGCTACCTAGTAGTATAATTTGTTCCTATTGGCTGAAATGACCGACTCGAAAGTAGGATTACCTTTGACAATGGCGTGGAAGAGTTAGCACAAGTGCTAGTTTCAGGACTCTTCAAGTAGAATGGGTCAAAAGGGCTCCCGGGCATCCAGATAGACACAACACATAATGTCAGACATGAAACTTGTGCTGACAAAGCAAATATTCCAGTACGCACGAGTCCAACACGACGCCTGAGTGGTGGATACACAAAGGTTCCTAGAATCCCAAAGACAGCTGATATGCCCATAATAATACCAATGATTGATTCTGATACCCCCTGAGTCACTGCATATGCTGCAAAAGAAAGAAAATAAAAAGGGATAGATAATGCATTGTAAAAGATACAAAACAGAGTTTATATTATTAGCATCTTAGATAGTATTGACTAATAAAGAGTTAAATAAATATTTACCAGTATATGTATACAGAACTCAGTTTGAACTTAGAACTACACCAAAAAAACAAAAACAAAGAGCACATATATACAAGAACAATTAAAACAGTAAGAAATATATTTAGAACTGAGAGTGAACCAGGTAAAAAGATATAAAATAGTTCAACAAGCACAAATATAAATACAAACAACATTAACAAACAAGAATAACAGGAGTACAAATAAGCAAAAATCCTTACCCACCATAAAACCTGAACACAGAATTAGGTAAGTCATGTATTTATATCGATGAAGAAAACACATATACATGTCTCTAATACATGTAGACATATTTGATCACCTTCATTAAACACATTGTTTTTGAAACAATTCAGTTTGGCTAATTATTGTGCACATTATTCTCAGTAATAATCAACACTATTTCAAAGTACTTTAATTTGCAACACAATAAACAATATGTAAATGAAGTTGTAAACTTCAAACGGCTAAGGATAAGCATTTCAACAGAAATAGGACAGAAGATATGTAAGAATTCTAAAAGTATAGGGCTCCTAAAGTTATAATGTCAGTTCATACAGACTTTACAATTAATAATTTGATTCCAGTAGCTTCCATTTGGTATCACTGTAGTAATATTTACTGTGGCCTTAAGATGCACACATTTCCTAACTGATTAATTCCAGATTTACTTCATGATGAATTTAGTGCTGTTTAATGCTAGATTTACTTCCAGATGAATTTATTTTAGATTTACTTCATGATGATTTTATTTTAGATTTACTTCATGATGAATTTAGTGCTAGATTTACTTCACAATGAATTCAGTGCTAGATTTACTTCATGATGAATTTAGTGTTAGATTTAGTTCATGATGAATTTAGTGTTAGATTTAGTTCATGATGAATTTAGTGTTAGATTTACATTATGATGGATTTATTTTAGATTTACTTCATGATGAATTTAATGCTAGATTTATTTCCAGATGAATTTAGTGCAAGATTTACTTCAGGATGAATTTATTTTGAATTTACTTTAAGATGAATTCAGTTTTATATTTACTTCAGGATGAATTTATTTTGAATTTACTTTAAGATGAATTTATTTTAGATTTACTTCATGATAAATTCAGTGCTAGATTTATTTCACAATGATTTGTGCTAGATTTACTTCAAGGTGAATTTATTTTAGATTTTCTTCACAATGAATTTAGTGTTAAATCTAGATTTACTTCACAATGAATTTTGTGCTAGATTTACTTCAAGGTGAATTTATTTTAGATTTACTTCACAATGAATTTAGTGTTAAATTTACTTCACGGTGAATTTAGGGTTAGACATACTTTACAGAGAATGCTGAGTAACCAAATGTTATCATTAAATGAGGGTAAACAGTTTTCAAAATCAAATAAAATGATCTTGTTACTGAGCCATATGCAAAATCGAATGAGCACCCAACAATCAAAATTTTAAATAAATCTATATATGTTCATAGCAAAATTATAAAGTATAACTTTAAAGTAATATTATTATATACATACCAAGACCAAACATAACATTAAAGTAATATTATATACATTCCAAACCATCCAAAACACTATAATTTTACAGCAATAGTATATAAATAATAAAGACCATCCATAACACTATTATTTACTCATACAAGGCTGAAAAAACTCATCACAGTATTACATTTCTATGGCATTAGCATAATGTAACTAATTTCAAAACCAAATGCCGGCAAACAGAAACATTGCTCAACTCACCCACAGTGATGTTATCAAAGCCTAATACAGTCATGTAGAGGCAGGCCAGTGCCAGACCAGACAAAGCCACACTGTACTTCATGTATGTGTGCCAGCCACGATACAATGTAAGAAATTGTGAAAAGATTCGCTCCGCAGTGCAACAACCTTTACTCTTCTTAACAACCACCTCATCCTTCTCCTTTTCATGTTTAAGTTCTCGTTTCTTTTCTGATGGTGAGAGGTTAGGGTCTGAACTACCTTCGTCTTCACCAACTTTCAATAAACCAGGCTGGGTTTGTGGCAAAGAAACCTGGTGCAAGGCCTCATTTGGAGTCTCTGCATCTGCCAGACCTTTTTTATCATTCATGGCTTCTTCTTCTGCTTCATTTACAGTGGTCTCTAAGAATGTGAAAATAGTAAGGATATATTTAGAATAAAACAATTCAACAAGAGTCAATTATCAACAGTACTGATCAATGTCCTTGGCTTCACATTCTACTTGTATTTTTCTTTTTTAAATCCAACTATTCCTGGCCTAAATTAAAAAGTAATGGAAGAAAGTATTCATACCATTTGGAGCTTAGTAATTTGAGTTGTTGGTGGGAGAAAGGAAGCACTGCTAGGGTATTTGCACCCAGAAAAAGTTAAAATAAAACGGAAATTAACTAGTACGTAACTAGATCGTTCCAACTAAGGATAAATTCCTGAGAGTTCAGTGATGAGATCCTAGCATTGTAATCCCAAGCACCCCTTATCCCCATAAATATATATATCTGAAAATAAATCTCCCCCCAAATTTAATACCTATTATTTTCTCTGATCTGTACCATCTCAGCCCCATTTCAACTTCATTATATCAATGTAGGGGCCAATATATTAAATTTTCATTATATCACTGTGGGAGTTGTGTGATCAACACAAGGAGTCAATATATTAAATTTTCACTCTACAAATGAGGATGACATATGGCAGTGAGATATATCAGGAGACAAATTTCAGTTTAAAAAAAAATGAGTACACAATCCATGACTTATGAACAATTGATTTATTATTTTAAAAGTTATAAACATAGTACTAATGTGTCTTTTCTCAAGAAAAATATTTTATGTTTTTTGTATCTATTTTGTTAATACATGTATATGTAAGGATTTGTAAATACCATGTACTAAATTAACATAATAACAATGAAAAAATACCTAAATGAATGAAAATTGTGGATTGGAAGAAGTAGTATTTCAGAATACCATATTACATTTCAACTCACAAACACTTCTAACTTATCAACAGATCTTTAGCTATTGCATTAAATTCATAAATTGGTGACTTACTGTATTCACTTTCTTTTCTTATAAGTAGTTTCATTACAAGTTCAAAGTCCCACTTTAATTTTAAATGAGAAATACAAGACAGCACACACCTTGTACATTACAACATACTGATAAATTGTATATTATTATTAATTTTAAACAATTTATTTGTCAACAAGTTTCTTATTACTTTAACAAGAGATGCCTCAGATAATAGTAAATTCTATTAATTACTTAACTTTTTCTTTGTATAATGTTCTTAAAACTAATAAAAGTTTTTTAACAGGTTGCTTAATTTTGAGGTGTTCAGCTCTTTAAAAAGAAAAGTAAAATAAAACAATTAAAAAAATGTTAATTCTTTTCGAAAGCTTGCACAAACATTCTAAAAGGCAACTAATCATAAAGCTTTAAAAGAAACTTGTACAAACATTCTCATGAACTAAACTAAGCATGAAAAATGCAAATGCTCCAATGCATATTTACTTGTTGAACGGCTGGTGTTTTTCTTGGCTTGAAGTGCTGGCACTGTGTTGTACACCTTCCACATCAAGTAGTACTCAATAAAAACGGACAATATATTCCAGCCACCAATAAATATGGCACCAAACCCAAGGCCAACGTATGTCATGATCAGTCCAGTGGCAATGGGTGCCAGAATCAATGTTGCTTGGTCGATTCTGCGAAGTGATGAGGTCATAACTAGTAATACAAAGCAAATACCCTCTGATAATGGAATCTTACAAATAAAGAATTTTTTTAAAAAGTAGTTTAAACAAAATACATTTAATAAATACCCAAAATATTCAAACAAACCAAAAAAAAAGTAAGTTGATATCAACCATCAAAAGAAATGTTAAAACAACAGTCCTAACTTCATTTAATAAAAAATTCTGTTAACAATATTTAAAAAGAAGGAAGGACAAAGAAATACATGAGTTAAATGAGGAATATAGTCCATAACTGAAACCAACAAAATATAACTTAATTTTAATTGTTTTTCTTTTAAAACAAAATAAATTTAACATTTTACACTTTCAGGGAGTGTAACTCAGAGTTACACTTTGATGAAATTATTTATGTACTAAGGAGAGTGCACTGTTGCATCAAAATAATGAAATAACATTTAAAAGAATAAACAAGAAATCAGAGTCAGAAATCAATTAACTAACACCTGCATTTACTTGCATGTGAACAGAAAAAAGAACATGGCATTACCAGCTAACATGTCCTTGTCCTTGCCACATATTTCCACGATCCAGTCACGCTCAACTGCGATCATGCGTGCCAAACTTGCCAGGTTGGACAATATAGCCAATAAGATTATCCCAACATGGCACAGTGGTATCAGCCAGTTACTGCCTACTGCCTTTATTTCAGATTCGAACCATAAATAGGCATACACAGCCCCAGCACACAGCACTACAAAAGCATTCTGCAGAACAAGCGAGAATTGTGCAGCTGTGAACAGAAAGCCAACAGAGTTATGTTTATTTACAGAACTGATTATTGTACAAGTCAAGGGATTTTGATGAATGAAGAGAAGCTATGAAGTATGATAAATGCATAAAGTATGATAAATGCATAAAGTATGTATAAATTACTAATATGAGCATGATTCAAATGATTTAAATGATCCAAACAAGATAGCTTTTTATTAAATGATTCAGACAAAATAACCTTTTCTTGTTTTCTTAAATTATAACACTCAGTAAAACTGTTATAACTGTGAGTTTTAATGTGATATACTGCTGTTGGTTGTTAGTTTAACAGACCTTTTAATCTGGGTGTGTTGTCCACCCAGTCACCTACAAGGGGACCCAGGAAAAAGATAGTAAGACCAGATGACAGCCCATAAGCAGCTGTGAGCTGCAAATTTTCTGAAGCAATGCGTACTAGAAACAGGCCAACACCAAATGCCCACATGCGGTCTCCCTGCATTAAATAATAATAATAATAATAATAATAACAATAACAATAATACAAATAAAACAGAATAAACAACATATCTGAAATGGTGGTATAAAGCAATGTAAACAAGGAGTATGTTTAAGGAATTTTAAACAAAACTCACACAATTATTCAAATATCGCAGTCTTCTAGTAGTATCTAATTTAAAAAAAATTTAAAGTCCAACCAAAATTACAAATAATATAGATAATTACTGGAGCAGTCTTTTCAAAGTATATATATATATATGACATGAATACATATGCACACTATATAGACAGACAACAACAAATATGCTAAACATATAATTGTTTACACAAACACATCTAAATGTATATTTAAATAAACATGCTGACTGTATAATTGCTTATTCAAAGATGCCAACATATATTATTGTTTAAAGAAACATGTTAAATATATAACTCTTTATGCAAACGTTCTAAATATATATAACTGTTCACACAAGCATGCTAAATGCACACAAACATGCTAAATGTATAACTGTTTACATGAATATGTTACATGTGTAATTGTTGATACAAATGCTAAATGTATAATTTTCACACAAACATGTTATATGTATAACTTTGTACACAAATATGCCATATTTAAGCTTATTCTGAAAGCTTATGTTTACACCAACAAACTACCCCATATAACTGTTTACAAAATGCTAAATGTCTCTCTTTTTATACAAATATACTATATTTATAATTGTTTATACAAACATGCTAAGTCAGTGTATGACAGCATTTTTATTTACATACCCATGCTGATAAAAAATGGCTGATATAGACAAAGAAGTTAGTTCCAGTCAGCCATGTCTTTAAAGATTCTGAAAAAGAATGAAAATAGATTACAAAAAAATACATATGAATTTAAAAAAAAAAAAAAAAATTATCAAAGTATATATTTTGAGAAAAATGTAATGAGGTCCCTGGCCAGGCTTTTCAATTTAATTAACATTATGAAGGAATGAAATTATTCTGGAACTTGGAACCCCTTTTCATGCAACTTATCATCTTCTACAGAATATAAAATAAGATTTTAAATTTGGACATTTTCAACTCTGATATCAATATTATATATGTTGTTATTTATCAACAAGGTCTTCACTAGGTTAGTAGTGAAAAGATTAACCCCAACTCTTAAGCACTTTACTTTCAGGATATCTAAACATTCTTATATTAAATTGAACACTGCACATAAAACTGTGTGTCTTAAAAGTGAATACATCTAAATGCTATTATTTTTGCATAGTTTTCTATTAAAAAATATTAAAACATTTGAAACCATAAAACTGTTATTTAAGCACAATGCATATTATACTACTAAATGTATCATGATTACAAAAATAAGGCTCATGAAATAACACTAATATTAATGTTGATGGTAAATGGCTGAGAAAGTATTAACAAAAACAAGCTATAAGAATTTTGTATTAGTATGTTAGGTATATCAATAATGAGTGATATGTCTAATTCATTGCATCTAGTTCAAGTATTTATAAGAATATAATCAGAATCAAACTTTGATAATAATACCTTAAATCCCAAATATTTATCAATCATCTCATCATCAAATACCACCCTCTACTTCAGGGGTCGGGAACCTATGGCTCACGAGCCAGATGTGGCTCCATTGATGGCTGCATCTGGCTCGCAGACAAATGTTCGATTATAAAAAAAAATGTTTTTTTTAGACTCCTTTGATCTACATATTATTTGCATATCAATATTTCATTCTACAAATGAGCTATTTGTCTACTAAAGTCTCAACGCCTGCATGAAGCTTAACCTCACCACATATCAACCAGACTACAAAGCCATCAGCAAAGCCATGCAGCACCATAAGTCGCATTAATGGTAAGAAATACTCATTATTGATTAGCAACAGCATAACAATGTTATTAAAATGAATTCAGAGACATAATTATTGTACTTTTAGTGTTGAAATTACACAAAATGCACACATTTACTTGAATTTTTAGTTTTAAACATAATGTATGGCTCTCACAGAATTATTTTTCAAAATATGTGGTGTCCATGGCTCTCTCAGACAAAAAGGTTCCCGACCCCTGCTCTACTTCAATATAAAAACAAGGTATATAATCAAAACAATTAAGATCAGGACTGCTTTGACATTTCAAGGTGACCATTACAGTGTTGATGATGGAAATAATGGTGTCAAGGTTAAAAGCGCAGAGCATTGCAAAGGAATGTCCAGCACAAGATGTGACACTTTAGGGTTGAGGAATTGAAACTTCCAGGAACAACTAAGGGATTTAATATTTATATTGATTCTAGGAGCACTAGATAAAGTTGTCAGCCACTTCATGTCAGAGGCAAAATCCAGGAAATAAAAAGATGAAAGATAAATAGGATTTAATTATGAGCATTTGTAGGTATGTGCATGCCCTTTTAGCTTATTGTTGATTATGGGCCTTGTATGTAAAAGATTAAAAGTTCTTAATGAATTAATTCCTCCTCTTTATTTTTTTCAACTATTTTACTGAAGAAAAAATGTAAAATCCATTCATTAAGTAATAAGACGAAATACAAAACATAAACTATGAACAACTTGAATATGGGAAATAGAGTAAAAAATATATAACAGAATATGTACTTAGCAAGCAAACATTCAAAGCATATAAGCTAACTGCCTCTATTCTTTCTTTCTTTCTATTTTTTTTTCTTTAAAGTGAATGTGTGAAATTAGGCAGCAAGAGGATTATCACAATCTTTTTGACGGTATGTAGAGAGACACTAATATGTCCATCACCTCTCTCAGATGAATACTATCCAAACCATTTGGAATGCCATTTTCTTGGGATTGTCTATGACACTTACAACAATTCTAAACAATGCACCACAGCTTATTGTCAGATCACTAAGAACTGGTATGCTTCTTCAAATTTCTGTTAACTCAAATTTATCATTATAACACAGGTAATAGCTATTATATTCATTTCTTTATTAGTGCCTGTAATATTATCTTGGTATCAAAGTCTTTGCTAAATCTCACCCAATCAATACACATCTTCAAACACTATCATTATCTTGGTATTATAGTGTTTGTTAAATCTCACCCAATCAATACATATCTTCAAACACTATCATTATCTTGGTTTCTGAGTCTTACTATATATCACCCAATCAATAAATATCTTCAAATAATCTGGATCACATAAAACCTCCTCCCCTCCAACAAAAAAAAAAAGAAATCCAAACCCGTGCTTCTTCAGTTTCACTTAATGTGCCCTTTGTCTTTTCTCGGGCTCTGTTCAAGAATGGGTAAACACTGCTGTCCCTCAGCGGGATAGCTCCTAAAAGCTAGAGATACACCTGAGTAAACATTTTTATTTGTTTGGAGTTTTGGACTGTGCTGTTTGCTTTAACATTCTTCCCTTGTTAAACATGTACAAAATCTTGCAAGTTAAAAGTTAATTTAATGAAAAGGTTGCCTTGGTGACTGATGCAATGCAATGTGTAAATTATGGTGCATAATTAATTACATGCATTAAGGTCTGGCACATGATAAAATATAAACTTAAAACATGAATGTATATATATATATGAATGCAGATTTGCTTGCATGTATGTTCTATTTGTATGTAGGTTGCATGCACATCTTAAAAGAATATCTGAGCCTGTATGTGTACGGATAGATGCTTGCATGTATGTATTTAAATTACCTATATTTTGGAGATGTATACAATCATATCACATATTTTGATAGAAATAATTTTGTTCAAGATAAGTATTTTTATTTATGTGAAATAGTTTAAATAAACAATTAAAATTAAGTTAATCAAGTAGTGAGCATATAACAATGATAATTAGAGTGGGCACTTGTCTGTTTGATCTGCTTCCTTTGTGAGGTGAAAATAATGTAGTAACACCAAACAGAACATTCCTTTGATTTTTGGAAGGGTAACAGATTGACTTAACAGCCATAATAAATTATGCTCACAAATGAAAAAATATTAGAATACCACCTTTAAAAAGAACCTAAGATCCACATTATCTTATTAGAACAAAGAGTACCAGAATGCCACCATTAATGAACTTGATAGCCTCATTATATTAAAGGAACAAACAGTAATAGAATGTTGTAGTAGTTCACTTGATTATGCTAATTTATAATATAGCAAGCAATACTAGAATGACAAAGAGAACCACAATAAAATACAAATAGCAAACAATGAAAATGGCATTAATATCAAACTAAACAATGGTTAATTTCCACATTTAATTAACTTCAGTCAGTATACTAACAATACTATTAAAAATACATTAACAAAGCAAACAATGCTAGAATAAACCATTAATCAAGAACCACATTAAACTCAATAGCAAACAATACTAGATGATCACTACAGTTTAACTGGAAAGCCACAGTAGTCTATGGTAGCAAATAAAATAATACAAGAATACCATCATTGTTTAACTTGAATGCCACATTATTCTATGGTAGCAAATAATACAAGAATACTACCATTAAAAAAAGCCCTATTATAATCAACAAGTAAACAATACAGGAATACCATCATTAAAACAGAGCCCCATTATACTCAGAAAACAAACCCTACTAGAAATAGAATACCACTGAAAACCATAGTATGCTACAATAGCAAATATTAAAAAAATGCTACCATTAACTCATATAACTAAGAGTCATAATATGCTAAGACAGCAAATAATACCATATTGCATACAGTAATATGCTATCAATATAACAGCAAATAATACTAAAATAACACCAATATTGTATAACTTCAGAACCCAACACGGTATCACAGATAAACAATGCTAAACAGTAAACATTAGCTATTTTTGTTTTAAATGTGGAAAATATGTGTTCTAATAAAATCTGCTTCTAATGAGCAAAAAAACCCAGCCATACTCTCACATTGCAATAACTACAGTCTGGCTATACCATTACTTTGAAAAAGAAAATCACATTCTCACCTGGAAAAGTTACACTCTGGTTATACTTATACCTATACTTCAAAAGCAAAACCACATTCTCACTCTATATTTTGAAAAACAAAATTACACTTTCACTTGAAAAAGCTACAATTCTGGTCATATCTATATTTTGAAAAACAAAACCACAACTTGCCAAAAACTTACTTTCTCCTTTCCTTACTTGTTGTAGTGAAACCTTTGAGTCCAGACAGTCACTGGCTTGCGCTTCACTAGAAAGATTTTGTACTAAAGTGGAAGATGTTTTTCCTACACTTGAATCACTGGCCTTTGCATTAACTTCATCCCCAATATGTATTACAAAAAGGTCTGCTGCCGTTGCAGTATTACAGAGTCTGGAATCATCCCCTTTCCAGTCTGCTTGATACAAACCTGGCCAGCATTTATCTTCACATTCCTGTGTTTTGTCCAGCACTTCTACAGCTCTAAATGCCTTGTTGTCCACACCTTGTTTGCTGACAGTATCTTCATTTAATCTGCTTTCACAGATTTTGGTTGCATCACCTTTCATGTCTGTTTCACACACAACTGGTTTATCTCTGTAATCCTTTTCTTTTACCACCATTTCATCAGTTTTAAAGGCTGTATTGTTTATACCATGTTTATTCATGGTGCCTGAGTATAAACTGCTGACCGTGGTCTTTGACATTTAAAATTTTTAAAAGATATGAAAAAAACAAAAACCAAGTGAATATACCTTTTAAATGCAGGGAAGGCAAATTTCTTGCATTATGATGATTATCTCAAATAATGAAATATATACTCATTTGTATTGTTGGAACTAACCAGCACATGTGGTGAATAAAATTAATATAACTTAACAATAATAAAAATCAACATAGTTGAACAAGTACTCTAGCAGAAACTGAGAAAGTAAACAAGGGCAAATTAAATTAAGAAAGGTGTTATTAACTTAGTTAATACACATAGATTTGTACACTGTTTACTAGAAATTCAACTCAAATCAGTCAGTCAAACAAGCTCTACACAAGTTTGTGCTGAGAGGATTCTCAAATCTCCTCTCTCCAGAACTCTAGCCGTGTTGTGAACAGTTTGCCGACAACACATCAAAGTCTTCTGAAGAAGGTACACCCTAAAGTTCAAAAAGCCTCCCTCCTTTTCACAGTCTGATTTCTCACATATGCACACAAAAGCTTTCTCACAAAAATAAAAATAAAGCATGAAAGAAAGAAAAGATTGCTGAGTTTTTAGAGTAAAAGTGACAACAGTGACAGAACAAGAGCATGAATTCGCATGTAAAAATATCTCTTGTTTCATATTTCAAGATTTCAGTCATTAATAAAAATAATAATTTATTATATAAATATTTTGAAAATACAGGATATCCATAAAAGAGTAAAGAATAAATGCATAAATTAATTAATATAATTTTTGTTAAAACATATTTCTGTCACACTCATAACTGATTAATAATATTAAATAACCATTAGTGGAACTTGCAAATGATGGTTTATTCAATAAATGATATAGAACTAAAATATTAATAATAATATAGTGATTGTTTTCTAAATGAGTAAACTAAAGGGGATCTTAAAATTTAGTTGTGTGTATGTGTGTTTATATTAGCTATACCGTTCTTTTTTTTGTTGTAACTACTACTAAAGTACTAAACTATTACTAATTCAAACATTGATCTTTGGCCGATAAATGCACGCATTTAACTGATAGTGATTATTACTTCAAATGCACCACCCCACTCCCTTAAAAAGTATATTTAGATGAAAAAGAACAAATAATAGAGCCACTCTGGAAGCCCATAGCTACACTATCATTTTAAATCCTAAAATTAGATAATTAAAAGGGGGAAAATGCACTAATTAAATGACCTCGAGACAATCGCCAACAAATGCCGATTATTGCAGATATTCGGGACAGTTGCTACTTATATGATTTTCCTTAAATTAAATTGAAAAGATAATTAAAAGAGAGGAAGAATGCCAGGCATTATTCTTATTAACATATTTTGTAAGGAAACTGGCTGCAAAATATTCTTACTGCACATTGCTGTTTGGTGAGACTGTCCAGTTTAACTTGATGAGTTGCTTCCCCTTTCATGGAGCAGACCGGTTCTAGTTATGTCTCTTAGACAGTCTTTATTCATTCAATTTCAAATCTGCCTATGTTTTGGTAACCACCAAAAATTCGTGATAATGTAAAATGAAACAAATTGTAAGTTTGTGTTAGATAAGCCCTGCAAGTTTCTTTGATGACGTAGGTAGACCAGAAAACGAAACTGTGGATTACAGGTCTTAGGCTCAAACTTCTATAGCGAACGCACTACGGTAGTGCGACAACTCTATTCAATAACGAGCGTGCGTATTAGTCTGTTTATTGTCAACTTTTAACTCCACTCAGGAGCGGGATTTATTATTTGGTTTATCATACTTTCGCAAGAACGGACACAAAGCCAAGATATATATATATATTTTTGGGTGGGAGTGCTATACCCGTTTACAGCAGGCTTCCTCCATGGAGGAGGAGAAAGTAGTTTTAGAGTGACTCTTGGATGGTTTTGCGTGTGTTTTATGCCTGAACAGTGCAGCTCACGACCTTCTCGATATTTCGCACACTGCGTAATCTGTAGTCGAGTTATCATCCCATTTAGAGGCAAGCTCTTGTGTGCATACGTGTGTATTCGTGTGTTTGTGTGCCCCATTGCTTGGCAAATGCACCGGTATTGTGGTTTTCGGTCAGCTGCTTTGGGACCCATCTGGCGCACACCGCAACACGCATAATGACCAACGAAAATTTGCATCTATCGAAAGTTGGTTTACTGAAGAAGACTGCCATTGTATTATATTACATGTATGTTGAAATTATTTTAAATAACATTAATAAGTAGGTTGTCAACATACTGTTATGCTTGTATGCATAAGAGAAACAACAAAAAAACCCAACAGGATTACGGCCGGTATTTTTACGTCGTTACACCAACCAAGTGTACTGTCTCTACATGACGTCATTATACAAAGTGCACGGCTTTTATTTGATGTCATTACAGCAGTCAAGTGCCCAATCTGGCGTTTCTGCTTAATTTAACATCCATTCCAGAATTTGTTATCTCGCGGACGATTAGAGTGGCTAGTAAATTATGACGTCACACGTAGACGATTAGAATGTCTAGTAACTTATGACGTCACATGCGAACAATTAGAGTGCGTAATAAATTTTGATACCACACACACACACACAGGGCATTTATAAGGAGCTATTTTGTTCGGGTCACTGGTTTAAAACTGTTTCTCAAACTTTCTTAGTTCGCGGCACATTGTTTCGCCGCGTGGGATATTACGGTTCACCTGTACTAGAGGTGGCAGCACTGCACTAGAAGCGTTACCCCTACCAAGGTCGATTAGGCGATCAGTTTGCATTACTTATATTTAATACCTATTGTGATGGTACTAAAGTGAAACAATGATGATGATGGTGAACGACAGCCACAAGCAACAGAGATGTCAAAATGTTTGGTTGTTTACATTGCCTTTATTATTTTATTATGTAGACACCACACAAAGCAGGCTAAGGCAGATACATCTGAATACGGCTCTTGCACATACTGTCCCCCCCCCCCCCCACATATATTGTTGTTTCGTTGACTTCCTTTTGCTCCACAAGAATTGCGTGAAAACTTTTCATCTTCTCCAGATGTTCAGTTTTTGGTAGATTCCTGTGGAACCTTCCTCCCTTCTCTTTCATTCGGGGAGCGTGGTTGGAGTGGGGTGCTGCTGTTGTTGTGTAGTTTGGATTTTTGTGCTTGCCTCTCGTTGTGACTGTTGTAGGTCCTCTTTTTTATTTTTTAAAATAATGTTTCCCTATGATGCATTTGTCTTGATGTTGTGTCTTGCAGGCCTTGAGTTCGACTGTTTTCGGGGCCACCCCAGTGGAGTCCGTAGGTTAGTCCGGTACCGCTAAAATAAAACACCAAAAAATCCACCCAACCTAATTTCCGGGATCCGTAGTAGGTTGTGGACCGTTTGGACATCTGTAGAGCACAAGAAAATTTCTCGCCGAGTTTCAGACTCTAACTTTCCCCGTTTTTTGTCCTCAGGAAGAAATTAAATTAATAAAATCTTTAATAATACCTCCGAGTTCTGTTGAAGACTGGTGTGTGGCGGTCGTAATGCCATCGGTGTCCGTATTGGCGCGGGTACTGTTGTTGCCAGTGTGGTAAGGTATTTATGAGCCATGTTAACAGCTCCTGGGGTGGTGTTTGTCCGTGGGTGCTTGGTTGTGGTTGATATAGGTGTGTTGTTGATTGTGTCTTTCATTTTGTGCTTGCTTCTTCTGTTGCCCTCTGGTCCATTTTAGAGGGCGTTCTCTTTTCTTTTTTTGTGTCGGTTTGCTTTGTTGTGCTAGTGTTATTGTCACCTGTATTTTCCTGTCATTGCTGTGGTTGGCGATGTCATCCGTTGTTTGTGTTTCGTTGGTTTGTTGTGCTTTTTCTTCTCTCCACTGATTTGTTTGCGGGTCGGCGGTTTGGGCTTGGATGGTCGTTTCTGTGTTTTGATCACTTGTGTAGCAATTTTGTCGGGGTTCCATTTGTGTTTCGATAGTCGCTGCTGCTGTGTTGGTTTCTGTTTCCTGATCAACTGCTTTTGGTGGCTGTGCTATCTTCACTTTGTGCTACTTGTCTGTTTTAGGTTTCTTTTTTTTGTGGTTTGTTTATTTTTATTTATTTTTTCTTTCTTTCCATTTTGTCTGTGTTTCTTTGTTGTCTTTTGTTGTGTTGTTGCATTGCATGTATGAATGTAATGGGTGCTTTTCCGGCTTTCGTCGCTTTCGCGCTGGGAGAAGGGAGAGGTGTTGGGGGGGGGAGGGAAACGGGGTGGTTCGGGCTGTCGGCTACGTCATCTTTGTAGTATGAATTTTTAGAAGCATCTTTTAGTGTCGTTGTGCGCTCGTCCGTTGCAAATATGTCTAGCTTGCAAAGGCGGACTCTAGCCCGATAGTTCGTGTGCTAAAGTTGTGGTAGATGTTGTCGTTCCCGATGTTGAATTGGGATGGTGGGACGAAGAACACGGACGGCTGTCTTCCACGACAGTAACAAAATGGAGCTCACAGACACCTGTCTTCTGCGACGGTTCCAAGATCCAAAATCTATCAACGGACACCTGTCTTCTGCGACGGTCCAAGATCCAAAATCTATCAATGGACACCTGTCTTCTGCGACTGTCCAAGATCCAAAATCTATCAACGGAGGGCTGTCTACAGCAGCAGCAGCTCCGATACGTGAGTGGCGTCGAATATTCTTCTCTCGGCGCAATCCTGGTCCCTTCAGCTCATTCCCCTGATGGCCAGCTCATTCCCCTATTGCCCAAGGTTCGGATCCAAATGTAGAATAATAAGGACTAGCTTTATAGGCTGCCACGACGAATTGAGTGTGACCAAAACACACGCCTAATTCTATATTCTACGAGGAGAATATTCAGTTCATTTCCTCCCTGGTCATAACGGTGATGGAAAGATTGTCTAGACTCAGTGTTGGTACGATGGCCTTACACCTCTCTGTAGCCCAGACAGACGCACACTAAATTAAAATAGCTCCGTCAGTCCTCTTATGCAAAATCATTTCTCACTCTCTCTAAGATCAAACTCCCACGTGTATTCCTACTTTACCCACGCTAAAAAGGTGCATTACACTGAGGTGCACTACTTCTAGTGATATAATCCCTAATTAAACTTGTAATAATAATTGATAATAAACATCAAACACATTTTCAAGATATTGTAATCACAATTTTTGAACATCTAACTCAAATAATTAATCATTTGTATTTTTATAAAATTATTGGAAACATGAAATTAACAAACTTGCTGACGTGTACGCCAACACAATAAGCAGACGACTTGATAGTAAATGTAAACAAACGCGCTGACTGTGCACGTAATTAATTAAAGACGTCATTTTGCTAGCAGACGACACTTGCTAACGTCTGTTGCGTCGCGCGATGGCCAAGTGGAGATAATTGAGGATAAAAATTAATTTTCTGATTATCTCTCCTTTTTTCCGTGACAAAATGTTTTGAGGATTACTAGGGCAAGTAAATATCCTATATAAAACATTAGCTCTAAATCTTATCTGATGTTTTGGTGTGTGTTTTTGACTGGTGGAATCATTATCTTTCGTACCTTACAAAGTCGTACAGCTAGTTTGATGAAACCTTTGCTGCTAGAAACACATTTCAGTGAAAATCTACATCTGTACTTTCTGCGCATTTCTTAAATTTACTTCTCCGATAAGGATCGTTGTTTATTTATGCAACAGGAGAGGGACTAACGAAGATAAGACCTAAGAATAAGTCACGTGTTCAAAATTTAATGTCCACTCGCAAACAAGATAATTAAGTCAAAACATTAGATTGCAATGTGAGATAACGATGCATAAAAGCCTCTCCAGTTCTGGATTACGCTTCAGTACATAGGACAACACAAAGCCCATAATTCGTAGAAAACGCTCTCGTAGTATTGTACATGATGTTTCTTGCACATATTTTGTTCTTTTGTCTAACTGCTGCTGAAACTTTAAATCTGCAAAACGGAGAAGACAAGTCATACGAATCTTTAAAAGAACGGGTAGACGCCCTTGAAAAACTACTCAAAGACCAGGAAAGACGCTTGCAAAAATACTTTCAAGGAAAACAGAAATTTGACATGGTGAAAACACTAGAAACGTATCACACTACAACCACCGATTCCATGGATGTCACCCAGCAAACACTTAAAGATGGCTCCAACAATGTTGAAGACAATATGGATCTTAAAGACAGCATCGTAGCGCGAGCAGACATTCAGCCGGACTGGGCGCCAGCAGTGAGTCAGATAACGCAAGAGTTGAACTTCGTTGAAGCTGATGTCCAAGCTTTGAAGAACACCATAGCAACGAACGCAGGATCGGGTTCTGTATACGTGCGTTGGGGATCGAGTTATTGTCCCCACGAACTGGTGTACTCTGGCTGGATTGGAGGTTCTTGGTACGCCCAACCAGGTTCTGCTGCAAACTACTTGTGCCTGACGCAGACTCCCGTGTTTTCATACATTTCTCCACCACCCCCCTACGCTTCATACTTATACGGGGCTGAATACCACACGCACACTACGTCCCAGCATGAGAGAGATGCAGTGTGCGCTGTTTGTCGCACGCCGCGAGAGACTACGGTCATGATACCCGGCACTAACGTTTGCACCCCGGGGTGGTCCAAAGAATACAGTGGCTATCTCATGGGAGGTAATGCCAACGATGTTGCTGCGTCCGAGTTCGTCTGCGTGGATTCCTCTCTCACGGAAAGGGTTGGCTCGAGCCAGGACCAGGATGGGAAGCTCCTTTACTTCACACTAACGGTCTGCGGCAGTCTGCCGTGCCCGCCTTACGTCAATCAAGGGATAGTGACGTGCGTGGTGTGTTCTCGCTGACGAATGATTCCCCCCCTCCCCCGATTTTTGGAATCTGTCGGTTTGAGTTTGCACTGGTCATAAATCTGAGCACTTTTGAGATTTATCTTATAAATGAATTTAATACAAGGGCAATGAGAAAGAACATAATCGATTGAGATTGCTATACATTGATAAACCTTCATTTCTATTTTTAGCATTTATATCTTAATTACATTGTTGTATTATAAAATATTACTTATTTAATCTGCAATTTGATTAATATTAATATTACACAAATATACTTTTCTTTTATTGTTATAAAAACATCTGTTGAAGTTTTAAAAAATTCCCCAAAATATTCAAAAACATATTTATATAAATGTATAAATACGATGAATATATATTTCATATAAAAATGCTAGATTTTCATTATTCGTATTTATAGAAAGAGATTGTATTTTTGGTTGTGTTTATATTATTTGTTTACCGTGCGTCTTTTTAAAACTGTATTTATTTTTACCAACTCATACACACTTAACAGAAGGAATTTATTGTTACCAACTCATACACACTTAATAGAAGGAATTGTATTCAGTTTTACAACTGAAAAATTATCAATGTTTGACATAGTTGTTATTGTGGATCAATGGCAGGAGATCTCGTATGTTCTGGTGTCTTCTCATTTTCATCGATAATACTTATTTCGCGTTCCAATGAAAGGATTAAGGTCACCCACAAGTTTTTCACTTGAGCGAGATTCAATTGGTAATTGTATGTATATATATATATATGTTACATGTCCAGTTTTTATTTAGAGACCCTGCTTAGGAATTTTACAGAACCTTAATTTAATTAGATAAATTAATCTCTCCTCTTTCCCTAAACAGACTGGTTGCTCAAATTTATCTTTCGTCTCATATGAAAATGCGCCTTTGTAGTACAGACAAACAGATTCACGAACAGACAAACTTGTGTACAATAGCCGGCTTGGAAACCGTTAAAACTCTCTTAAATCTTTATGCATTCAGAATGTTACATTTAGCTCAATCGATCCCCCATCCAAACCACGATTAGGTCTATATGCATAAAAATCACTACGAAAGAGGTATTAACAATAAAAGAATTTAATAATTAAGATTTAACAATAACAATCAATTACAAAGACACAGCTTCAGATCTAAACTAAGGCAAGTTCGATGTGCTTATTCTAATCCATGAAAGTTAATGTTACAAGAAATTGTTTGCTCGACACATTCCGTTAATTCAGAGTCCAGATCAGTTACTCATCTGTCTCAGTAGTCTTGATAAATGCGTGGTCTAAGGTCAGTTCGATCCTTCCACATATCAAGCGATACTTGCGTCATACTATCAGTAGTTTCCAGTAACTCGTCGTCTCTCGACTGTCACACTAAAGAAGCATCTTGGCATAGCATCATCAACTATGGTGGCACGGTACATGTAACATCGTCTGACCAAGGTTGAACAAAGGAACACGCACCCAACGTAGAAACGAAGGTGGCAATAATACGTAGAAACGTAGAATAAAGAAGAAAACCCACTCTGGAATAGAATTTAATTCCTATGAGCGATTTGCGTTTACACACGCAAAATCCGAAGCACGTGACTGATAACAATGCGCATAGTTTAAATCTTCGACTACCGTGTCTTTTACAATATATTTATATTCATAAAAGATACAATATAATTCACATGTGTGTTATTTTTAACATTACATGAACGTATGAATTTCCAAACATTTACTTCATTAAAAATGGAATTCATACAAGGAGAATAAAATATAATCCAAATTAAGCATGAGCGCTTTACAATTTAATAATGAAATTACACGCAAGAAGTCATTTGAATTACATAGAAATTCGCAATGTGCACAGACGTTTTGCAGCACAAGAGAATTAAAGTTTATACAAATTAAAGTTAAAAGGTTACAGTTAATTTATATACAATGAACTTTTAGGCTTTTAGTCATTCTTATCGAATCACGTATGTTCAGAAGAGAATCGTAATAATTCTGCACAAAATGCATACATAAATTCATATACAAAAATACAAATAGTAAAATGCAATAATATTGTAAGAAGTAGACATGTTACCTTTTTATAGTAGACTTTACATAAAAGACAACGGGTTCCTATGCTCCTTATGACTCAGCAAAATATTCGGCGACTAAGATGCTCGTGAGCTGATGTGTGTGTGTCCGGCCGGTCTGTGTGCGAGTGAAGTATTTTATTGCATGTCAGAGTATTTATTGAAGTGTATGAATGCATCACGTGACTTGATCACGAAGTGACGCTTGTTGATTCGAACTTGCTCGACTATTGTCTAAAGTTGCATAACATAGGTTGAACTCTCTGTTGTTTTCCTCATACTGGTGTACGACGGGAAAGATTCTAACAAAGGAATTCATTCGAATATGATTTCGAATTTCTCAGATATGGGTCAGGAGTTCATGACACAGAATTTGGTCAGAATCCGTCACAATATATATATATATATATGTGTGTGTGTGTGTGTGTGTGTGTGTGTGTGTGTGTGTGTGTGTGTGTGTGTGTGTGTGTGTGTGTGTGTGTGTGTGTGTGTGTGTGTGTGTGTGTGTTTGTGTGATTATATACTGCATTTGATCAGGGCAGTGAATTGCATGCCTTGTGTGTTGTCAATATCTGTGCGAATGATCATAATTACTGAGATTTTAAATAAGGCGTTCGACCACTCACAAACAAAGCGTGTCAATAACTATTTTTACTTAAATTTGTAAGTTTCTCTATCTGTACAGCTAATTTAATTTAAACTGCAGATCTGTTCAGTATGTAGCCAAAGGCCTACTTCACTTAGGCTGCAACTCTGTCCAGTATATGGCCTATAGGCCACGTTTTTCACCATGCACGAGTACCTAAGTGCAAATATCTCTTTCACACGCCCATAATATTCTTTCGAAGGTTTATAGTGCAGAACTAGCTTAACACATATTATCTTTTCTTCACGTTATTTGTGAGTAGATTTGCTTTGCTTTCATTGTTTCCTTGTCCATGTTTTCCTTGTTGTTGACTTTTTTCTGAGCCCGCCCAAATCCCCAAACACGGGGTCAACGCACAGCTTCTTGGCTTCAATTCGTGTGAACACAATGAACAGGGTAGGTCGTACGCGGACTGAGTAGCGTTGATTAAGATAGAATGAATAGTGTAGAATAAATGTAGACTGACCTTGAGTAGTGTTGACAAAATAGACTGACACTCAGTAACATTGATTAAAGGAAAACCGACACTGAATAACATTAAATACCAAGTAAGAGTAATATTAAGTACCAAATATGAGTAATATTAAGTAGCAACTATGAGTAACATTAAGTAGCATCTATGAGCAACGTTAAGTAACGTGGACTAATTCTGACTAATGCTGAGTATATCGTAGAGTGATGCTGAGTTTCCTTGAGTAACAGGCTGTCACTTGATTAAAACTGAGTAACACAGAGAGACATTAAATAATGTTGTTTAACGTAGACTGACACATAACGATGTTGAGCAATATAGACTAACACGGAGTAAAGTTGAAAAAATAAGACTGATATTGAGTGACAGTGAGTAACGTAGCAGACTGAGACTGAGTAAGGCTGAGTAGCTTAGACAGACACTGAGTAACATTGAGTAATGTAGACAAACACTGCGCAGCGTTCAGTAATGTCAACTAATACCACGTGACACTGAGAAATGTTGGTGAGCGCAGAATGGGACCACTTAATGTTGCGTATTGTAGAATAATACAGAGTGACGTTTGCGTTAGTGACGTTTCTCTGAGTATCTTTGATTAATACACATTAACGATCAGCAATGCAGAATAACACTGAGAAATGTAGACGAACACTGAGTAATAATGAGTAGAATAATATAACACCGAATAAGGTAAATAACGAAGACTAATAATGAGCAAAGTCCAGTAATATAGACTGACACTGAATAACGTAGACTGACACTAGGCAACGTAGACTGACTGAGCAACATTGAATAACATAGACTGAATGAGCAACGTTGAATAACATAGACTGACTGAGCAACGTAGAGTTACGTAGACTGAGTGAGCAAAGTTGAATAACATAGACTGACTGAGCAAAATAACATTGACTGAGCAAAGTTGAATAACATAGACTGACTGAGCAAAGTTGAGTAACGCAGACTACGCAATGCAGAGTTACGTAGACTGACTGAGCAACGTTAAATAATGTATACTGACTAAGCAATGTTGAGTAACTTAGAAAGACACTGAGTGGCTTTGAGTGACTTAAGAATTACATTTAGTAATTTAAATTAAGATTAGTCAAATAGCATTCATTTGCTCGGCGCTCTTGAATGAATGAGATGCACAAATTTCAAAAGAGAAATAGAACATTGTGAGTAAATGAAACTGTTAAAGGATGCCTGGGATTGATGGAAAACAACATAAACAATGTAAATGAAAAAAGAAAGATAAATGAAAAGAGTGTAATGGAAAACGCTAAATAGATCAACAATTGTATCAAATTTACAAACACCAGTTTGCGCGCGCGCGCACACACACACACATACACACATACATGTACACACACACATACACATATACACACACATACACATATACACACACACACACACACACACACACACACTCCGCCCCCCCCCCCCCCTTCTCACACATCACAGACAATTTATATATCGTTTAGTGCTATTGTTGTAGTGGTGAGTGCATGCATATATGTACTTGTGTGTATGTCTGTGCATAAATTTGTGTCTATTTTTAAAAGCAGCGAAGTTTTAAATGGAAAGAAAAAGTGTTGCACCTATTACTCCCGTTTGACAATTATAATTCTCGCTAGTGTGAGGGGTCAGATTTAGTTACTAAACCCGACTACTGTTATTCCCACCTCCTCTATCCTCTGTCTTGTACTGTGTTTCTTTTTTCAACAACCTTTGCCATATATTTTAAAATTCTAGCGATCAGGGTTATTATTTCAAAATCGCTCAAGTTTAAAAAAGAGAATAAAAACATTTTTTTTAAACTAAAAGCAACATTTTAAATAAACGTCTTAATAATATTAACTTAGTAGTTTAATTCACATATATACACCGTTTATGCTTGCATATTTATTTCGATATAGTTTATTAGTTTCAATAAAATAACAAAGCAGGAAGCAGGTAAATAAACTGCAACCAAAATAATATAAAACGAAACACATTTCTCTCTCACACACTCACAAATACAGAGAGAAACACAGACACCCTCTGGGGATGGGTGGGATGGATTGCAGTTTTATGTCGCCACTTGAGCTTGCGTTGATCATTTCATCATCAGACGTTCTGTGATCTGGAGTACCCCAGTGGGACCCCACAGCCTCACGGAAGGAAGGAGGTGAAAAATGGCCGCACCAGTTTGGCGCACACCCTCAACTACCCTCCGTCGGTAGGATGACAACCCCATCGCCCATACCCCTCATATATGTACCCCCCCCCTCCTTAGGTCGGGAACAATTTGTGACGATATACTCATGTACTTATTATAGCGTCTGTATCGACATACTTCACTTTACCAGTATTCTCTTATGTGTACTTGTCTTTTGGTTCCATTGTAGCACAAACTATAAGTGAGTGACTTAGGAAACTGTTAAACTGTTATAAGCGGACTTTCTAAGAGAACATGATGGCAATCAAGAATGTACTCATGGCGCAACTTTTTACAATTTACACGAAGGGGAATAACTCTATCACTTCTCACTTCTCGTTCGTCATCTTGTTTGGTAGTAATACGATTTTCATATTTCTTAATCCGATCAGAAGAATTAATCTAATTTCTGCGTGTTTCAAGCAATCTCTTGTGAAACCATTCATAATTGCTTACTTTATGCTGTCATTTAGTACACAGTGACGATCAGAAGAATTAATCTAATTTCTGCGTGTTTCAAGCAATCTCTTGTGAAACCATTCATAATTGCTTACTTTATGCTGTCATTTAGTACACAGTGACGATCAGAAGAATTAATCTAATTTCTGCGTGTTTCAAGCAATCTCTTGTGAAACCATTCATAATTGCTTACTTTATGCTGTCATTTAGTACACAGTGACGATCAGAAGAATTAATCTAATTTCTGCGTGTTTCAAGCAATCTCTTGTGAAACCATTCATAATTGCTTACTTTATGCTGTCATTTAGTACACAGTGACGATACACGCTACATGTGTTTGCGAGACATTCTTGTGTAGCTTCAGTTTTTGAATATTTATATTTATGATCTGATTAAATGCCAGGATAAAGTGCTTGGACCTTGTCTAAGATTAAGCGATTTTAATTCATCACCATCGTTGTTGCCGATGTCACCATCGTCATCGTCGTCATCCACAAGTAGTACGTCATGATGACGTAAATTTAAGATGGTAGATTCGAGCAAATTTCAGATTCCTGTTACAAATCTGTAATTTCGTTGAATACACCAAGTAAAATGCTATGTCAATAGATTTTTTTTTTTAGGAGATGGTTACTTATGTCATCCTGAAGTATGCTATTTAGACATTAGTTTTCATTTACTGTTGCTTTGCTTGTTCACCAGTCAGTTGAGATCGGCCCCATACCTTGTACGAAGTATGCATGCAGAAATAAGTTTTTCATATAAAAATAGGATTACACATTTTTATTGTTCACTTCATATTTTTATCAGCAAATACACTCTCCTGACGATAGCTTTTTGCCTGAAAAATGTCTTTTTGCCTGAAAGATGTCTTTTAGCCTGAAAGATGTCTTTTTGCCTGAAAGATGTCTTTTGGGATTATTTTTTATTGTATATCTATAAAACGCATTCATGTTATGCTTTAAAATTTTTTTAAATTGCTTTTTATTCATTTCTTAGTAAATTTGCCATTTTTGTAACAATTTTATTTTTATCCAAAATAGAGGGAAGGAGTAATTCCATTTTAAAAAAGGTTTTCATTAACTCAAAATCGATAATATGATTTTACACTTTATTAATGACATATTAAATATTTTATAGTAAATGTAAACTCACTCATGTAGTAATTTATTTAATCGGATTAACAAAATTATAAATTAATCGGATTAAAGAAAAATTTTAAAATAACATAATGCAAATAAAGAGATCTGTTATCCTTGTTTTAGGGGGTCGCCGGCCACCTAGACCCCATTTTCAAACAGAACAAAATGGGGCTGACAGAAACTTGTAAAGAAACACTGATGGAACTATCCTGGAGCAAATATTGGTAAAGGATTCGTTTAACTATCCCGAACTTCGTTTGCAATGTAAAGAATAAATGGTATCAATACAAAGACTCACCGTCAGTAACGAAGCTGGAAAACTGGGGGGAAAAAAATTGTCAGCATGTTTGGTTTTCACTTCCTCATCTTTTGAATGTAGACTCCCTGCATATCATAGAAACTGGTTTTGCTAGCCTAAATAGGACAGATTTATTATGAGGAAAATATTTATATTTGTATTATTTTCTGAACTAACGACAGAAGGTACAATATTGGACTGCACACGACATAAAGGACTAAAACAAACACTTAATATTTTGTGCGTTATGTTTTCTGCATGATAGGTGAATCATGAATTCATTATCCTTCTGGAGTTCGGCCGCTGCAAGATTACTACAGGTAAATGTTTTGTCGCTGTTAATAACTGATGCCGAGCTGATTGCGCGCACGGTAAATCGTGCAAGATTACCGTTCGTTTCACGTATGCTAAAACATCACGATTCTTCGCCGACCGCTGGTGCATCTCTGGTTGCGTCCCTTATGCCTGACGTCAACCGTTCTTCAAGACAGTCAATGCATCTCCACGCCTGTTGTCACAATATGTGCAGATGTAATGCAACATTTGCTGATTGCTCTGAACACAAGGGAAATTTGACTTACGTTCCCGTTCTGCCTGAAGGGATTGTGCACCTCAAGTTTTCCGATAACAATCTTTTGACTATTGATAATGACGATTTCTTCTCCAATGCCAGTGGCATAACAGACTTAGATTTATCCAATAATCGGATGGTATCAGTCAGTGGAAACCCCTTTTACATCCTGTCCAAGTTAAAACACCTGGACCTTAGCAACAACGATATAAATACAACTGGTCTCCAAACAATTTTCTTCCCAAACTGCAGTAACTATGGACTTGAAACAGGTAGGGAGGTCAGATGTCCTTTGACAGGTCTGACGTATCTAAATTTGCAGAATAATAAAATTGAAAGTTTGGACTTTACGATGTTGAAAACACTTGTAAAACTGTATTATCTAGAATTACAAAATAACATTGTATACAAAATAACCCCTGATCTGATGCTATCACTCACAGTTCTTGGACTAAACTATAACAGGATCTTTGATTTTCCGGAAACTTGCAAAAATGGCAAGTCTCTAATGCCAAATTTAACAGAATTATATTTATATCAGAATTCTATATACGATATTTATAACATAGAGATATGCCTTCCTAGTCTACAGTTACTCGAACTGGAGTGCAATCGACTGGATGAATTTCTGCCTTATACCATCAGTGAAACTCGCTTCCCACAACTAAGGTATCTCTTTCTAGATTCTGTGTCAGTGCTTGGAAAACTTTACTCTCATGCTTTTTCGCACCCGCTGCTGCAAACGCTGGACGTTAGCTTTAACGGACTCAATTTCACAGACGATAAATCTGTCCACCCAGATGCCTTTGTAGGTTGCAGCGGTCTTCTATCACTTAACGTTGAAGATAATATTTTCACGGATATCCACGACGAGAAGATCCAACGATTATTTGGTGTGTTGCCATCTTTGCGATCACTTTTTGTTGGTTTTGTGCGACTGAAGCAAATTTCAGAGAATACATTCAGAAATTTATTGCAAGTTCATGCTCTGTTTTTATATGGAAATGCTCTAGCGTTCATTCCCGATGGCGCATTCGACCATATGACAAACCTGACAACCATTGTGTTATCTAATAATGATATCTCATTAATAAGGGAATCAACATTTAGTGTATCTTTGAGACAACGAATTTCTCATATCGACCTTAGTGCCAACGCATTTGTGTGTTCTTGTGACCTGATGTGGTTTCAACAATGGCTCCTCACCAGCTCCACTCTCTTCAACCACTCTTGGAGATCCTACGAGTGCAGTAATCTACCCAGTACTTATGTCACCACTTTCTACTTGAACGAACAGGCCTGCTTGCTCAGCCATGAAGTCTACACTTTCACTGTGGTATGCGTGGGAGTCTTGCTTTTCGCATTGACCTTGCTTAGTTTCCTTTATCGATACCGCTGGCAACTTCGTCTGATCGTGTATGAGACTTTTCGTGGTCAAGCGAACAGACGTCAATTGCTACTGCAGACTGGGACGTTCAAGTATGACCTTTTCGTGTCCTATGCTCAAGGTGACCTAAAGTGGGTATGTGAGCACCTCATTCCGGAACTGGAAACCAGGCGAGGATTGCGGCTGTGTATACACCAACGGGACTTCCTGCCTGGCGATTATATTGTCGACAACATCTCGCAAAGCATTGAGACAAGCAAAAAAGTTATGCTCGTATTTTCTCGTAACTTCTCCCTCAGCCAGTGGTGTCAGTTTGAATTGAAGCTGAGCTTAGGTCACGTTTTGGAGCAGGATGACCAGTTAGTAGTAGTGTGTCTACATGAGTTTCAGTCACGTGACCTGACATCGGCCATGTTAGCTGTGCTGAAAACAACGACGTATATTGAATTTGGAGATGAACCAGAGGCTAGAGCCTCGTTCTGGGGCCGCTTGATTTTGGCTTTAAATGATATAATACCTAAAAATTCATAGAAGTATATTTTTCTTTTTTGGAACTAAATACTTTTGGGGTTTTAAAACATTTTCTTACGCCATGTGTATAAATAAAATTATACATATAAGATAATTATGTGACGAATATTCTTCACATTTTAAATCTGAAGAAAATGAAGGTGAAAACAGTTGAGGAATTTAAATAATACAATTATGCTGTATGGTGGAAAGTAATGCTTTCAGAATTTTAAAATAATATAAAGGCGTAACATCTCAATTTAGAAATGTCACTCGAATCAATAATTAATTAAAGTGATAGAGTGTGTATGGAATGTATTTGGTACTAGTACAACATTTCTTCGAGAAAGAAACGCGAATTATGAAAGATGTTTTTCATTTTGATGTACAGCAATTCTTATTGGCAAACAAACAATCACAAACTATTTGTATTTGCAATCTCTACGTTTATGGTAAGATATATTGAGAGTAATAATTTCTGTACAACTCTCATGGTTTTATAATGATACTATCGCCACAATACTGCCATAAATATACTTTTTATAACTCGAAATTGTATTAATAATAAATTATAAATTAACTTTTCACGTAAGTAGAAAATTTAAATGACTTCTGATGATTTATGGAAAAAAGTACGAATCAAAAGAAAAGAACATATTAGTGTTCGCAAGGGCTGAGAGGAGTTTGATGAAGAAAGATGAACAATGGCATGAGAGACGTTTGATGGACTGAAGAAAGATTAACGTCTGCTTGTGTGATTATCGAAAGACACGCACGTATAAGTCCGAAACAAGAAGTAGTTAGGTGAGAAAGGTACAGTGCATGCGCCCTCTAACATCATCATCAAATCACCGAGAGTGAAGAAGTGTTCAGATCAAAGGTCACGAGTCATGAATCGACCAGGAAAGATGAAACGGAAGATTAGTGATGAGGAGTATTCCGTTAAAGACGTGTCAACTGTCACAAAAATAACGTGGATATAAAATAGTGTCTGGCTAGTAAAGGTCCAGCAACCTTTCGGGTGGGCCAGAGCCAATAGCCAATAGTTTCAAAAGAGTAAGAATCGCCACTTCGGACAGAAGAATGAAATAAGGAACGCGCACAAATTGTGGTCATGAAGAGAGAACAGCGCACAAATTGTGGTCATGAAGAGAGAACAGCGCACAAATTGTGGTCATGAAGAGAGAACAGCGCACAAATTGTGGTCATGAAGAGAGAACAGCGCACAAATTGTGGTCATGAAGAGAGAACAGCGCACAAATTGTGGTAATGGAGAGAAAACAGCGCACGAATTGTGATCATGGAGAGAGGACAGCGCACAAATTGTGGTAATGGAGAAAGAACAGAGCAAGAGCACAAATTGTGGTCATGGAGAGAGAACAGCGCACACATTAGGTCATGGAGACAGAATAGCGCACAAGTGTGTGGTAATGGAGAGAGAATAACGCACACATTGGGTCATGGAGAGAGAACAGCGCACACATTTGTTCATGGAGAGAGAACAGAGCACAAATTGTGGTCATGGAGAGAGAACGGTGCACACATTGGATCATGGAGAGAGAATAGCGCACAATCTTGTGGTCACGGATAGAGAACATATATTATAATACTTCACCCATGCAAAATGAAGCATGATTCAATCCGAATATATTTTCTAGCTAAAAATGGAACTTTTGACTGAAAAAATAGAAATTTAGAATTATCAACTGTGGGCAAACATTTGCACTAAGTAGTACTTGAGAGGAAGAGAGAGAGCGAGAGAGAGAGCGAGAGAGAGAGATGGGGAGGGGGAGAGACACGATAAATGTTTATTAGAAAATATAATGAATAGGATCATAGCACGAAAAAGTACATTGCTAAATATTATTGTTACATCACAATATTTATGTTGTTTAGTATATTATAACGTAGTATTTTAACGTCTATTATAATTGTAATTATAAAAATCATTGTTATTGTCTTAAGAGTTTCATATTAATTACTGCAAGGGTATGGTGGGCCAAGGCACTACCCTTCTTTCTGTCTCTAGATAGCGTCCCATTATGTACCCGGAAGGCATGTTTTGTTATTATTTCCTTAATGTATTGCGATATTATGAATAGTAAGATTATATTGCATACCGCAAAACAACCTAGACATAAGACACTAGCCCTCTGTCTGTCTATCTGTCTCTGTCTGTCTGTCTCTCTCTTCTTATTTTAAAAGTCTGATAACGTTTTGTATCTTCGACAATATTGCTGAAATCAGAACACGAGATACTCTGTTACGGTACATGATTCAGACCCCCACCCCTCATTATTATTCAAGGTGGCCTAGCTGTTGCGTTGAAGCAGATAAATGCACCCATTTGTTATTGGTTATGATTATTATTTTTATTATCAATCATCCATAACTAATTACAAATGATGGAGAAATCTTAATTTATGTGATAAATAATTCTCCCAGGATACACTACTCGTTTCTCACTTGGTGGATTATACAAGTGTAGTAAAAGTCTTCTCTCTTCCACAACAATAAGACAAACATTTTACTGTGACAATATTTCCGTAGGTGGAAACGTCTTACTAAAGGAGTAACAATCCGTCTTTAATTATATTTAATGAACCCCCATCAACCAACTGTCACTCCAACATATAGTTTAATAATATGTGCAAGAAGGTTAATAAATTTAACAATCAAATATACATATGACAAATACAATGAGAAAGTTATTTCACACCAATATTCCGTGACACTACGCAAGCATTTCCAATACTTATTGAGTCTTATATCCTAACATATGATTCAGCAGTCAGATTAGTATAAAAAATAAATCACATGACTATTCTTATCATAGAAGAAATGGAGTTTAGAGTGATATGATAATAGTTTGTACATAACCTGTTCAATGACATATTCTGCAAGAGTCCTTCACACACTTTCATAAAAATGTCAAAAGTTTATTGTTCACAATAGAATAGTCACTCTTCCACGTGTTCTGTTAGGCCCATTGTAGAATGTTTCAACACTGTAGATCCCCCAAGACTACTCTAGGCACACATCCGCTCTATTAGCTTCTCTAGTAGGTGATAACAGCAATGAACTTTCTTACTCCTTTTGCTAGCAAGTTCCACAGTGGAATCAGACACACTTGCCAATACACACAAACAGGGTGCGGCGAATCATCATAACTGCCATAAAATTCACACCAATCACAACAGCTACATTCACGGTCATGATGGAAACAATTGTCTGAAAGTGGTCCACTGGAGGATGGGCAATTATGAAATTGTTGATAGCAAAAGTTTGTGTTGCATAATTACAGAACAAATATGTATGCAGTTCCTATCATAAATATATACTCTTTTCATAACAACTGCTCCTATTAACCCCCAATTATCATTCAATCAATGAACCCAAACTATCATTAATAAATTAAAAAATATATATAATCTACTAATCAGTATGACGTAAAGCTGACTACTTGCCAAACATCCAAATTGCAATGCTAATAACTTTAGACAAAGTATTTATAATTGATTATATTTAAAAGATATTTATTGCAAAAAACACACAGTAGAGATTAAAAATTCATCCTAAGTCCTTCCAGTGAACACTATTTATATTAAAAATATAATAAACATACAGAAATTCATTGTTAGAGTCTTGTAACTGTGAACAACCCATTTCAATTATTGACGCTTCCAAAACATTTAGTCTATAAGAATGTTCAGATTACTGTTTACTTTTCTACTTCTTTAGACGTCATCTTAGCATCTGCAAGAATGTTTAGATTACTGTTTACTTTTCCACTTCTTTAGACATCATTTTCCCATCTACAAGAATGTTTCGAATTCAAATTTTACGCCAACATTTAGACATCAGGTAAATCATCGCAAAGTAATTTCATTGCACTTTAATTCAGAATTTATTTTTTCATTAACCTAACTGAATTCCCTGTTTGTATTCAAACTATTACTTCACACTTTTCTTTCTTATGGGTAAAAATGATGTATGGTGGGATGGGGGTAAGGAGATTTGAAAAAGTCGACGGCGAGTGTCTTTCCTTTGAGAATCTGGATGCGGTTAGGACAAGTTTTAAAGAAAAAGCAAATTAGTTTTTAAAATAGAAACTTGGGGAAATGATTGTTTCCTGAGAGCAGGAAGTTCAACCAGCAATGCAGATTGTCACTCACACGTCATTTAGTACAGAGTTCGTGCATCAAGAGCACAAACATTTGACGTGCTGACTTCTCAATCAACCACCACTCTGTCAGCTTAGAAGTGTATGCCAAGGAGTATGGATTGACCTAAAAAGCTGAATTTGACGAGATTATAGTCACATTTATAGATGACCTAAATACAGGTTTCATCAGAACTATCGTCACAGAAAATGATGTTTGTAACGAAATAACAGTAAATATGTGGATGCGCCTGTCAAGTCGGCACAACGTGAATGTTTTACAGTCAATTATTTGCTTTCTGTAAAAACAAAATAAAATCTTCAAATTTATGGGTCGCTGAAGATGAAAAGTGCTTGTAGTTGCATCTCTGACGATATCGATTATAGAGAATTAATTAAAAAATCGAAAATGTAATAAATAACCCTTCGACTTCACTTAATCAAAAGAAAATACAACACGCTTTATTGCAATCTAGCGTTTCTTAAGTTAAGATTTGGCTTTTGGAGTTGATTACATTTTATATGAAATATTCCCCGATGAATCCCGTTAACGTCTCACCTGTTAAAGAACACCAATATGGAAGTTACCTTTTGGCGATTACTAATGGTACAAAGAAAGTCTTGGGGAGAATGAGTATGGAGACTTTTCCAAGAACCTCATGACTCTTATCAAGGATGATTTCCCTCTTAAACGGAACGAACTGAAAAGGATGAGATTCACTCAACGATCAAACCTATCCTGTCTATCGGACATGCTGGCTTGATTTTCACAAGGTTAGGCAACATGGACTTTAACTACAATATAATAAATTTACGGGACACAATTCTGTAATGGACATTTTGTTCCAACAGCGATCTTTTGCCACTCACTCCTGAAGCAATGTTATTTAATACTCTGGACGTGTTAGTATGTTTTGCTCTCGATGAACGTCCTTAACCTTACCACATTCATTCGATTCTACAGCGAAGGCTTTCGAAAAGAAATTAGACTGCAGGCAGGGGACTTTCAGTACTGGCCTTTTGTTGTTACAGGCTCTGGGTAAGTGAACGGTTTGCAGGACTCATAAAAGTACTCGTCGCTTTCTTGACCAATCTCAGCAATGAAAGACGCACTGTTGTGTGTGAGAACTGTATACTTCAAATTTCGCTTGAAGTGGTCGCTCTAAACATGAGACTTTCTCCTCAGGACTTTCAACCTTTGGGAAAGTATTATTTTAGGGCAGACCAATGGCTAAATGTTCTCCTGAGACAAACCTGCATGACAAACCTTTCAGCTCTTTAGGTTTCGTGGAACTGGAGGCAGTAGATGAGTGACAGCTTGATCTAGGCAGCCAATAATATTGGGTCAAGTCTGGGATGACAGCCTATAGGCATGAACCATAACTAGGCCAAGCAGATATGAACGCCTCTGTTACACTCTGTGTAAAGTGTTTTATTAGAAAAAAGATCCCCAGCACAAAAACCATTACCAGACTTTTAAAGTTTCGCTTTAATTTTAAGTGGTATGAGTTTTTAAGTACTCACTCACTACACGGTACAATCCATTGAGCCTATTATGACGACACATGTTCTAGCGAGTTTGAATACTGTCCTATTTGCACACAAAACATTGACTGACATAATAACATAATTTACCACAAGCTGCATGCAAATGTCTGCATTAGTTAAGGCAAATGTACACACTATTTGTACATAGCCTAAGAACGACCCATGTTTTACTAATCAATCAAATAAATAGCTGAGTCCATAATTTCTTATTAGCAAGAGATACAATCATAACTGTATAGCTTAAAAGAATTAGACCTCTAAGTGTACAAGATTAATAAACGGGACATGCTAGAAACTGCTTTTACAAACAATACCTAAACAAGAGTCAGTTCTGGTGGATAGAACAAAACATATTTCAATGAAAGGTTGTACAGCAAAGCAATGTATAAGAGAGTAATAATGGTTTAAGAAAATAATTTTACTCAAATGTCTTGCAGATAAGAAAATTCCCTCACAGCTTAGAAATTAGTGTAAAATTCAACAATGGAAAAATATACACCAATAGCCCTTTCTTCATGTTGCAGTAAATTTAACAGCTCAAGACAATTATGAGTTAAGCGCCGTTACGTCTTTGAATACAATAGCAACAATTTGTCCATTCACGTCCATGTATACAGACAACCAGGAGTCGATTACGGAAAGATCTGTTCCCCAACATTTTCAGTATTATGCCTGTCAGTTAATATAAGGAAAAAGAAGTAAAGTGCATGTGTCGACCCATAAAACTAGCGATCAGCAGGATGTGTTCTCTTATATGCGCCTCCATATCTTTTGAAGAGGACAGAAGTAGGGGGAGAGAAATATGTCTAGGCAAGATATAACATCGCATCACTACAGCATAATCACTGAAGGCTCACTTGCAAGGAGGAAGGGGAAAAGAAAGTTTCTGTATACTATATTATGTAGCTAACTCTTTGAATTATGAAACAAATCTTTTGTTTGATGTATTTGAGTTGAGTTGGTCCATCCATCCATCTATCCATTCATCCATCCATTAGTCAATCAGTCTGTGACATCTCTAGGCACCCTTCCGGTACTATATAGACCATGCAGTAATCCTGCTTGGTGTACACAGCACGATTTCCGGTTTTGCTAACTTGTGTCTAGACTCACTAAAAGGCCTCGATCATCTTACATTCAAACTTGATCTATAGCCACGTACAAGAATAGTATGACCCCGTAGTAGTGGCGTTCTTGCACGATTTACAGTCACTTGATGACTTCCACCACGTTGACCTTGAGGTATAATTATCGAATGCAGAGAAAAACCGACTCTAGAACGTGGTATTTACTGGTATTTTTAAAAGAAATATGTTTAAACAAAATTTCTGTCATTATTGAATGATAAATGCACTATGCAAATTAAAATATATTTTCACGGACTTTGCCACAAAGTTTCGGGTTCTCCAAGTTCCGAGAAAACATTTTGAAAAGTTTTTATCATATCGACCTGTATTTTGATTGTTTGTTTTAAAACGCAGGAAACGATTACAAACATTGTGTTTTCTTGTACAATCACCCTCTTTCATTGCTATCTTCATGAAAAAAACTGCTTCATGTTAATAAATATTCCGTCAGTGGACATAATGCATTTTAATTAATAAATGAGTTTGTAGAAAAATAATACTTTTTTGATACTGTCGGCAAGCATTTTTGAGTTTCCCGGACTTAGTCTAGGTAAACAGTCCACGCGAAATCATCAAAGGTGGAAGTGCACGACAAACCTAGAACTGCAACAAAGTTCGAAACCGATGAATTTTGACGTTTATTACACTTTTATCAGCACTACTTTAAATAAATATAGTTCTTTATTTGTTTATGAATTTATTTAGTAATTGTAAGTTAATTTTTAGCACTCTATAATTACACGATTGATTGTCTGATCTTCAGTTCTATAGTTACATTTTGATCGCCCTAATTTATTTCAAATCAATTGTAAACTACATATGGAGCACACTACGTTATTTCAAATCAATTGTAAACTACATATGGAGCACACTACGTTATTTCAAATCAATTGTAAACTACATATGGAGCACACTTTAGTAACAAAATAATACTTTAGCTTTTTATAATAGTCATATTTTAGGTTTACATTTGTTTGATACGACTAGAGATGTTATTTTATTTTCAGTGGTAGTTTGAGTATTTAAGTGGACCTCCCAAACATTACTTCAAGTGGCTAGACCGAGGTCCTTGAGAAGCCCTTGACGTGGCGGGGCGGTAGTGACATCACAGACAGAATGTTGAAAAGAACAGATCTCCTGTTGTAAGGATGAACAATATTTATAAACAAAACGATAGCTCACTCTCCCCTTGATCTTCGGATCCACACTTCCACAAATAACACACACGCACACACACACACACACACACACACACACACACACACACACACACACACACACACACACACACACACACGAAAATAAAGGTTATGACATATGTGTCCCATCAAATGAAAAACAGTGAGCGGGTGAGCGGTGGCAGGCTGTTAGTACCGGTTTAGGTGAGTACGGGGACAGGAATAAATAACAAATCAAGGGCTTGGGTTGGGTCTAGCACTGGAACTACAACACCCTTTAGGGTTCATTGCGAGCTGTGTCCGAGGTATCCAGTGCAAAACAGCTAGGTAAAAGTTATAATACATCTCAGAACTACGTTTCATGAAGACATCTAATGTCTGAGAACCTCCTCATAAAACATCCTGTGGTTTAAGTACAAGAAGGAAAGGTTATGCTTTAGTTTGGGTTTGACCTTGTGTGGTGGTGGTGGGAGGGAGGGAGAGAATATGGGAAGATATACATTGATTGGGGAGATGAACTAGAGGCTAGAACTTTGTCCTGGAGCCGCTTAGGGTATGTCAGGTGTATTATTTAAATGATAAATATGAGATCATTATGCGTCGAATGCTCAAAATATTTTAAATCTAAAGAAAATGAAGATGAAAACAATTGAGATGAATTTAAAATATACAATTCATTTTGTATTCTGGAAAGTAAAGCATTTGGAATGCTAAAATTATATTAAGATGTGTGTTTTCTCAAATTAGAAACTCCACTCGAACCAAGAGTTAAAGTGATAGAGTGAAGATGGAATGCAGGTGTTACAAGTGTAATCCTTTTCGAGACATCGTGGCTTATGAAAGTCTTTTTATTTGTGATATGCATCAATTCTTTGACAATCAAAACATTTTCAGACTGATGACATATCTAGTGTTTACAGTGGTGTGATAGAAGATTTCGTATCGAGATTTTGCAATGGTGGGAAAGAAACTTGTTAGATTAGATTAGCGTCTGCTAGTGTGCTTACCGAAAAGCACACACATATAAGTCCGAAACAAACAGTTTTAGGAAGTGTTGAAACCAAAGGTGAAGAGTTATGAATCCACCCGGAAGTAGATGGAAGAGGAAGATAGTGATGTGGCGTCTTCTAAAGAACACAACTAGAAATCAACTGTCACATAAAGAGCTTGGGCTTAGATTCATGTTTGTGACGTGCCAGTGAAGGTTTAGCAGCCTTTAGGATGGGCAATAGCCAATAGAAATTTTGTTGTTAAATAATTAGAATCGTCACTTCGGACTGAAGCGTTTGAAGGAACAGCGCACAAATTGTGGTCATGGAGAAAAAACAGCACACTTTTGTGTGGTCATGGAAAGAAAACAGCGCACAAGTGGAAAGTATGTGGTCACATAGAATAGTGCATAAATTGTGGTCGTAGACAGAAAACAGCACACAAGTGTGTGGTCATGGAGAGAGAACAGCACACAAGTGTGTGGTCACGAGAGAGAACAGAAGACCAAAATACTTCATCGCTGCAGAATGAATCATGATACAAGCTAAATACATTTCTTATCTAAGAAAGGATGTATTGACTGAAAAATTAAGAAATATAGACTTAGAAAATATGCGCAAACATTTGTACTGTGTAGTAAGAGAGAGGGAGGGAGAAAGAGAGAGAGAGATGGGGAGAGAGAGAGACGATAAATATTTATCGGAAAATATAATGAATAGGTTCATAGCACGAATAAAGTACATCGTACTCTCTGATGAAATTTGAAAGAAAAGTATTTATTTTATTCTTATAATGTACTAAATAATATTGTTACTTTACAATGTTTGTGTGTTGCGTTTAGTGCATTGTTACGTAATATTGTAGCATCTATTATAATTGTAATTATAAAAATCATTGTACATTGTCTTAGGAGTTGCGTGTTAATTACTGCGTGAGTATGATGGGCCAAGGCACTACCCTTCTCTCTACCTCTAGATAGTGTCCCATTATGTACCCGGAAGGCATGTTTTGTTATTATTTCCTTAATGTATTACGAAATCATGAATAGTAAGATTGAATTGTATAGCGCAAAGCAACCAAGTCTTTCTCTATCTGTCTCTGTCTCTCTTCTTATTTTAAAATCTGATAACGTTTTGTATCTTCGCGAATTGACTCAGACCTCAACACCTCCCATTGTTATTCAAGTCGGCCTGGCTGTCGCATTGAAACAAATAACACAGTCTTTGTTGCTATGATTATTGTAATATAGTAAGAAAACAATGAAACACGTTTAGGGTACATACTGGATGAACCGATACAATATCTTGATATTAAAGCACAGTGTTCATTTATGTATGCCACTCATGTCGGAATATATTCAAATAATGCTCTGACTAAATAATCCATACGAAATAATCTTTTTATCAAGTGTCTATTACGACTTTAATTTTAACGCTTTGCTTCCACAACATCAACGAGAAATGCACACTAAAATTTACATCAATCACAACAGCTACATTAACGCTCAAGACGGAAACAGTTGTCTTAGAGTGGTCCATTGGAGGGCAGACAATTATGAAATTGTCGAAAGCGAAAGTTTGCTTTTGCATAATTAAAGAACAAAAATGTATGCAATACTTATCCTAAATGTATACTCTTTTAATAACAACTGCTTCTATTAATCGACCAATCATTCAGCCAGCCATTCAGTCTGTGTGACCAATCATTCAGTCAATGAACCCAAGAGCACACAACTTTTGATAGTCAATGAACCCAAACTACCAATCATTCAGTCAACGAACCCAAACTACCAATCATTCAGTCAATGAACCCAAACTACCAATCATTCAGTCAATGAACCCAAACTACCAATCATTCATAATATCCTCTACTATAGCTACTTATCAAACATTTAAATGGCGATACTAAAGACTTTGGACAAAGTATTCATAACTGCTGATCCTATTTCCTATACATTTATTCCCAAAACAAGAGACAGTAGAGATATGAAATTTTATATTTGTTTAAACTGATATCGAATATTTGAAGTCATACCTTTTAATACTTTCTATATTAAAAAAATCCACAACAAAACGGAAATGTATTGTAACCTCGCACGACCTATTTCAAATATTTATGACTCAAAAAAACGGATTTTAGTCTATAAGAATGTTTAGATTACTGTTCACTTTCTCCTTCTTTAGATATCATCTTCGAGTTTAAAAGGATGTTTCAGATTTACATTTTACCCCAACGGTTAGACATCAGTTAACCCAGTGAAATCTTGATTCTATCAAGCTTTTATCACACCACTGTAAACACTAGATATGTCTTCAGTTTGAAATTGTTTTGTTTGTCAAAGAATTACATGCTAATTCTGAATATTTTTTATTTTTCGTCAAACTAATGCTTGGCACTTTTCTTTTTTATGGTTGAAAGTGATGTGGTATAGGGGTAGGAAGATATGATAAAGTCGGAAGCCATTTTGAGAGCCTGGGGGAAGTTAGGGCAAATTTAGAACAAAGGCAAATCTGTTTTCAAAATAGAAACGTAGGGAAATGATTGTTTCATGAATGTAGGAAGGTCACCCAACAGTGCAGACTGTCACTCGAATGTTGTTTAGTACAGGGTTCTTGCATCAAGAGCACACAACTTTTGATAGTACTGACTTCTCAATCAAGCACCACTTCGTAAGCTTAGAAGTGTATGCCAAGGAGTATGGATTGACATAAAATGTTGAATTGAATTTATTATTTTTTGCTAGTTAATATAAAGAAAACCAAAAATATGCATGTGGTGACCCACAAAACTAGAGGTCAGCTGGCCATGTTCTTATAAGTGTGCTTCCAGATCTTTTGAAAAGGGCGAGAGGGAGAGAGAAAAGAAGAGAGGGAGGAGAAATATGTCTAGTCAAGAACTTCCAACAATTCATGCAGTACACATACTGATAGCTCACTAGATGGAGGGAAAGATAGAGGGAAAAAGAAAGTTTTAGTTATCTACACTATGCAACTAATTAATTGATAATTAATAATAAACAACCCACATGGACCATAGACTTGTAAGTCATTGTCAGTGCAAACAGACATTCCAACAGCACATGTCCATAGATGTATTGAGTCTGGCAACAGCCCATGATTAATCTCTCTAATTAAAATATGTAACATATGAATGCTTAATATGTTGATTTATGGTATACACCCCATACACGACCATCATAGATGGAAGACCCAACAGCTCCATACGACAGTCATGTTTAAAGTAACAAGTGGTCTGTATACGTCATATTGAAGGACAAAAGTTAATTGCATGTGGAAATGTATTAACTGATACTATGTTTACTGGATAATATTTAAATTATTGACACAAAAATAGCAGAAAGAAACAATAAATGAGGAAATAAAAGTTAATGAAACGATAACTCTAAATAAAATCAAATTTAGTATTTGGATTTACTTTTTCTGTTTTATTTGCAGCAAACCCTTACCTTACTCTTTAAAAAATCCCATAACCATAACCTGTTCCTTTTATAGCTGAGTGTTGTGAAAATCTGAGGTGTCCATATGCCAATTTTTATTTTAAAGCTAAATTGAAATTTAGTTTCAAATGTGATGTGCCTATTCAACTAATAGGAGAATACATGCTGTTAACAGCACATTTTAGTTAGGACCAACTGTTCATCATGTACTAATGAGAGCATGCAAACCTGGTGGTGAAGTGTTTAAGTTTTTTCCCCTCTCAGTTGAAAAATTCCTCCTGCACTGAGTGTGTGTGCTGCTGGAGATCCAATGTATAGTTCCTTGTTCAGCGCCGTGTATAAGCCATGACCCCGCACGCATGCACTTTACCATTTCCGTAATTTTTAGGGCTATTGACGAGCTGCATTATGGGATAGCGTGATATTATATAGCTTGTCTAAATTCCAGGGCACTAAGGTATACAAAAGTAAAAGTCCGATCATAATCTGTCCAGAGGTTTCAGAGTTCCTTCTGGCCAAACAAACAGACGTAACAATTTTATTATACGTATGTATAGATAGACAATATACATTAATGAAAAATTAATAAAAAGATTAAGTGCTCTGCTCAGCTTTAAATTTAAAAGATTATTACAATGTAATTACATTTGAACATAAAGAGTGTACACATAGACTTATCTTTTCAGTGATTTGGTAAAGAAAACGTTGACTGGTTTCAGTCTTAACATGCTGGGAACAAGTGCAAGTTATGCTTACGTTTCTTGTTATGGTATCTCAAGATAATAAATTTATTAAATGTTGAGAGAATGTCTGGCTTTAAAGTTCACTAGAAACACTATAAAATTAATATGCAAAATGAACACCTGCAGTGTTTGTAATTTTAAGTAAAATCTCACTTTTAAGAGTTCAAATCAGAAATACACATTTAACCTGTTCCACGAAGCAGTGTTAGTATTAACTTCCGCTACTAAAACTCTTCCTCAAACTTCCCATTATGTAGAGTAGATAATGCTAATTTGTTCTGAAAATCAACGATAGTAGATACAAAGTTCAAGAGCATTTTTGTGTCGTAGGATATACTGACTGAACCTTTATTATTACTAGTAAACATTTATAAACAGTTTAAATTTCAATTTGCACTTAAGGTATGTATGTCGTACTTTGTAACTATTATTAAATCTCAGCAAATATTGCTAAACTTACTTTGGACTATACTACTAACATATATATAATACAGCTTTGTAGATTGAAACTGATATTGAATATTTTATTGCTTGATTATCAACTTATTTATAATTTGTTTCTAATAATTTTAAAAATACACCACAAAGATACATAGTTTGACTTTACTCTTAAGACACTAGGGTTTAATATAATTTTGATAAATTGTATATACATAGACATTCGTTTATATGAGTAGACATTACTAGTATTGTAATTATGAAATATAAATAAAACATTAAAGTGTACAACTTTTCATTAATCAAACCAACATCTTATTAAATGAATTTAAGTGAGCATACCCTGAAAATATGTGGACCATGCATAAACATTTTTAATATTTTAAATATGAAGACAAACAAAATATAATTGTGACAAAGATGTTCACCCTCTCCTCTATTTGTCACTTTATTGTATGTATATTTTTGTATGAAATTTATATGATAAATGTGGAGCATTTTTATTCTGGTTATTAACGCAAATGTAATTATGTTTAAAGTATACATCGTACAACAGTTAGTGAAAGCTATTTTTTAGATTGTTTATTGTAATGGAAACGACTCACGAAGGCGACGCCTCACTAAAAAGAATTTTATGCCATCTTTAGAAATATTGCTACCAGCGTTTCCCAAAATAAGCATACCTACCCGCTTCCGTATTATCGTTAACTGCATTATCTATGACAGTGAGTGGTACTGAGCGACCGTAATTAGCTGACCAATAGAGAGATACGTCATAACTAACCAATGGCCGAGCACGGGCTGATTGAAGTTGACCAATAGAAATGTCTAAATTATAGAGTTGGTCCCCTCGAAAATATATTAGTTCAATCATTCTGAAATCTTTTGTCCTAGTGTAAAGACGTTCTAGGTTCCCCATCCTTGCGCGTGGGTTAGCTGTTGGTATTGTGAGTAAAAATTCAGAGTTGTAATTTTTAACTTGTTAACTTTTCAAGTTTTCTTTCAGCCAGTAATAATGTATTAGTGATATATATATATATATATATAATTATGTGTGATGTTTTATAACTGAATGATTTTTTCATATTATATTTTCTTGATTCAGCACCATGCAATTGTCATAAATGTATGTTTTTGCAAATATCTTGTGTAGCCGCTGTTTAAACTGTAGCTCAAAGCGTGGTACAAAAATTTTCAAACAGCGGCTACACAAGATATTTGCAAAAACATACATTTATGACAATTGCATGGTGCTGAATCAAGAAAATATAATATGAAAAAAACCATTCAGAGTTATAAAACATCACACATTTTTGTAGAGTGCCGTCATAAATAATCTAGAGACTTCCTAGCGTAATTTGATCTGTGAAATTTCTTTGTTAATTGTACTTAATTGTATGGCATATATTTTATCCTGATAAAATATATTGATGAAGATTGTGTATCGTAAGCTAATTTTGTAAAGAACACTACACCTCTAGTATGCATGAGGTCAGAGGTCGATGATTAGACTTTCTTAAAGATCACGTGATTCGCAGGTTGATGAGCAGTCGAACAATACCAACTTGAATAGATGATTTCAGTCAACATTTTAACAGCACATATATTTTATAAGCCTTGTTTGTTCGATTGTCTGTTTTTAGTTGGTTACAAGTTTAATATAAAATGGATTTTAAGTACACAACACTATGACATATTTGTGACGTTTTTGCTGGGAGATGGGCAAAATGTTAATTCTCCACCGCCACAGGTCTCCCATATCCTTAGGCTAATCCCATAAACACCTTCTGACTGGCCATACGTATTCTTTGGAAAGAAGGAAGACAGACAATGTAGAAAAGAATAGTGATAGTCTAGAGAGCCCACTTATACGTACAGCCAGGTATATTAATTAAATACAGGTGACAGACTACAGCATATAATATGCAAGTGAGTCACGCCAACCACCCATCAATTTATAGATGTTTGCAGTTATCACAAATTTAGAATGTGGATCCTTCATTCGTAACATACTAATACAATTTTAAGGTGCAATAATCAAGATTAGTTTATGCATATTAGTAACTTTTCTTTCAAAGTGTTAAATATGCATATTTTTATTTCACCAAAATTGCAGTAAATGTACTTGCTTTCAATATCATTTCCACTAATTGTAAAATCAATTATTTTCCTTTAATAATTCATACTGTTTTTTTAAAACAATCATTAGGCTAATGTTTAAGATAAACGGGCATTTTAAACTTTAATCCCATTATTAATTCCTTACCTTTTAAATATAATTTTAATTTAATTATTCAACATCTTAGGTTTGGAAGGAAACAGAGAAAGTTCATATAGAAAACAAAATAAATTTTATCACCATCGATCTGTACTTCGAGTTCTTTTTAAAAAAAACAACGCAATATACTATTTTGCAAACATTGTGCTCTTTTGCACACACCACTCCTCCATTTGTCGTTTTCTTCATGAAACGGCTTCCTATTGTAAATAGTCCATCAGCAGACAATGAGTTTGTACTATCGGCAAGCATTTTTGGGTATTCCGGACTTAGTCTAAGTAAAGAGTCCACGCGAAATGTATGTTTGAATGTAGGAGGCGCTTCCGGCTTTCGTCGCTTTCGCGCTAAGAGAAGGGAGGTTGGTGGGGGAGGGAGTGGTCCGTCCGGTCAGCTACATCACCTTGGTAGTAGGAATTTTTGAAAGTATCTTGCAGTGCCGGGTGCTCGTCCGTTGCAAAAATGTCTAGCCGGCAAAGGCGGACTCTAACCGGATATTCCGTGTGCTAAAGTTGTGGTGGGTGTTGTTGTTGTCGCTCCCGATGTTGAAATGGGATGGTGGAGGGGGGTGTCTTACAGAGCCCAGGCTAGTAACACACCAATCCTGTACCTAGAATGTATGTGCACCCGGGAAGTTTACTCCCCCCTGGTATGGTATTGTCGTCGCTGTCGATGATGATGGGGCTGTCACCTGTTGGGTGCGTAAAGATGGCTGACGGCCAGTAATGATGGTCGAGCAGCAGTTGTATCATTCCGCAATAGAGTAGTTGAAAAATCCCCAAGATGGATACTGCAGCTCATAATACTGCCGATGCCGTTGTTGGCGGTGTCTGCATTGTTGTTGGTGCCATTGTTGTGGCTGCTATTTTTGGTGCTGTTGTTTTTGCTGTTGCTGTTGTGGCTGCTGTTGTTGTTATTGGATGTGCTTTGGTGGGTGCCGTCTTTTACTTTTTTGGCCCTGTTCTGTTGTTGATTGACCCTTTGTTGATGATGTTGTCACGGTGGATGATGTTCTAGATGGCGTCGGGTGAGTGCAGTTGGGCCTTAAGCATCTTTGCAATCTCTTTCAGTGCGTTATCAACTTCGGTCTTAGTCTGCTTGTCAGATTTCTTTGTGATATCCGTTTCTGTTTCATTTTTCTTTCATTTCCGTCCTGCTTGTCTATTTTTAATTTTGGGAATTTACGTTTAACAGTTATTTTTGCTTGGAATACTATAGTTTGTGTTTTTGTTGCTGAAAGTTTAAAGCCGTTATCTATAAACTATTTTAGAATTATATTTAGGTATTCTTGTATTTCTTGTGTGCCTGTAGTACTTGTACTGTCCTTATTTTTGTGGTTGACGTTGCCCCATAGTGAAGTATTGTCTGCAAATTGTCCTAGTGTGTTGCATTTACTTAGGCTTTGCAAAGTCTGACACCATAATAACACAGACAGAGGGCTGATTACATTACTTCGAGGTACTCCATTTTCTAAAGTTTGATACTCTGGTATTTCATCTTCTATTTTAACTGATAAATCTCTGTTTTGTAAAAAAGATTTTATTATCTTATCCCTCTTTGTTTGAGTTTATTAATAAGTCCACTGTGCCTTAGCATATCGTAAGCCTTCTCAATGTCCAGGAATACCGTGCAAAGTCCTTTATAGACTCGCAAGAGTTTTGCTTTTTTTTTTACTTTTACCTATTTTAGGTGGCCACAAAACATTTTGTGGTCCACCAAGGGACGACTAGTTTTTCTTTTTTTCTTTTTTCTTGGAGGTGAAGAGGCTCTTTTAATGCTGCCTATTATAAATTTTGTCAGTGTTTCTGTGGCTTTGTTTCTTTGGTGTGGTTGATCATGTCGGGTGGATTTTGGGTGATTATCCAATGCCTGATTCTCAATATTCGTCAGCATATAGATTGTCCTTTATTTAGTTTTGTTGGGGCCTTTTCGTCTAGTAGCATTTCAATTGTCCTACCTCCTTGAATGTTTTGTGTGGCTAAATCGTCCCACAGTGGTTTACAGGTTTTCAAGTCTCCACATACGATTGTGTTTGGTCCTCTAATAGTTTTAATGTATCAACAGTGACGCTGTCCAGTTTGTAGTAACTATGAATACGTTGTGTATGGTGTAAGTTCCTTTTGGTCTGTTGACATGTGTGTCAACACCAATTTTGGCCGATACCATTTTTATGTCTGAGTTTGGTAAATTATTTTAATCTGGGTGATAATAAATGGCCACTCCACCCCCGATTATTCGGGTACCTTGTATTTGAGGCTTGTAATATCCAGTTATCTCAATTTGATTTTTGTTTCTAGGTTGCATGGCCAGGTTTTGTATTGCTAGGAGGGTTGGCGGTATTTGTTTATGTTTCTCTAATATATCTTTATATTTTGGAGGAAGCTACTATTCCATTGGAGTTGAGTGACAAGGTTTTATTTCAGCAATTTTTATTTCTTTAATTAATTTTTATTTATTTATATATTTACTTCATTTCTCCTTTTTTAATGTGTACTTTCCCCTTGTTTTCATTCTTTCTTTTTCTCTTATACATTTTCCCGTTTAAATTTGAAGAGGCAATACCTGGATGTGATCTGTGGTTTGTTTGAATTTGTTTAGAATTGGGTTTGTATTCATCATGCGTAGGTTGTTTGATTACTTGGATTTAGTGTGGCACTGGAGTTGTTTGTTTGTTTGGGTTCGTTGGTTTTAGTCGTTTGATTTTTGTCGTTGGTTTTCTCGAGTGTTTGTAGTCTGGAACACTTGTATAATTCTTTTAAATGTTTCTGCATTTTGTTGTGGGTTTTCTCGAATGTTTGTAGTCTGGAACACTTGTATAATTCTTTTAAATGTTTCTGCATTTTGTTGTGGGTTTTCTCGAGTGTTTGTAGTCTGGAACGCTTGTATAATTGTTTTAAATGTTTCTGCATTTTTTTGTGGGTGGGTGATGTTTGTTGTTTCCTCGACTTGTGTTGAGGATGGTTTTCTTTGTATTTGGGCATATTTTACTGTCTGGTCATTTGTTAGTAACTCATGGTTGGTTTTCCGTTTTGCTGATTTTAGTGCTACAGCTTATGTTCGTGATCCTTTAGCGCTAGGTTTTGCAGCCAGTCTGCGTTCTAGTTTTATTTGGCAGCCATGAAAGCTGGTTCCATGCCCATTAATCTTGCAATTTGTGCAGTGGTATTTAGTCTTGGTGAAGTGCCCGTTTCCATGTATGCTGCATGTGGGCTTGTTTGACTTGCACGTCTGTCCTATGTGGGTTTGTTTCACTTGCACTTCTGTCCAATGTGGGTTTGTTTGACTTGCACTTCTGTCCTATGTGGGTTTGTTTGACTTGCACTTCTGTCCTATGTGGGTTTGTTTGACTTACACTTCTGTCCTATGTGGGTTTGTCTCACTTGCACTTCTGTCCTATGTGGCCGAACCTTTGACATTTGCTGCATTGCAGTTTCCTATTGTTGTACTGTATCTGTGTCAGTTTATTTTCAAGGGGTCAGGAAGCAAACGCTCAAAGCGAACTAAGATTGTTTTTGTTAAGACTCCATTTTTATTTTTAAACTGTCTCAGTAGGGTGCGCGAGCTACTTGGATTGGCCTGTTGGAACGCACTGATTATTATTTCCCAGGTTTCCTCTATTGGGTAGTTTTTAATGACCTATAGGTTTGTCAGTGGTCATGTCTTCCTTATTGGTCGCACTTCTGGGGTAGTATAGCAGTTGAAACAGTTAACACGAATTGAACCTAAGTGTTTGCAAAATATCAGTTTTTTTCCCTGTTGGTTAGCTGATTGGGTGACTGTGATCAAGGACCCTCTATATCCAAGTCGTAAACTTTCCAGTATGACTCCCTGTCCGTTGAGTTCGGGTGCTATTGCTACTATTGCTACCCTTATTAAGGTAGTAGTTTTGTATCTGTACTCATCCTTTTCTGATGATAAAACATTCACTGGATGTTTGAAAGCTGGGCGTTCTGTATATGTTTTGGTTCATAACTGTTGTGACGCCTGGTTCTTCCTTTGTGTGAGTCGGGTCAGTTTCTACCACTGTTCTTGTAGGACTGGTAGGATTTTCTTCCTTTGGGTGAGTCGGGTCAGTTATTACCACTATTCTTGTAAGACTGGTAGGATTTTCTTCCTTTGGGTGAGTCGGGTCAGTTTCTACCACTTCTTGTAGGACTGGTAGGATGTTCAGTGTCAGGGGAGGAAAGGGTGGATGGTGTATAGTTAGGGGAGTGGGACATTAAGAAGTCCCTAGAGACTGTCCCACTAGATGAAAACTCTTTATCAGCATCTGAATTGTCTATAAGTGTGTTTGTGTTATTAGTTCCAGTGCGTAATTGTTGTGTGTCTTCATCTACGATATCGTTGGTACTGCTTATCTTACTTCCTCTAATTGTTGTTGCTTATTTCCTCTTGCATTTCCTACCTCTATCTTTAGGAGTAGCTTGGGGTTTGTTTGGTTAGAGCTGTGGATTACGGTTTTGATATCTCTACGTCTTTGGTCATCAAGAGATTCGTCGTGTGTTCTTATAGGGTCCATTTTGGGGCCCTTTCTTGTGTTAGTTTACTTAATTGAATGTATTTATATTTTGTTTTCTTTAATTATATATTTTGTATATTATCCTTCCTAGAGGGTAAATGTAATATACTAATCTATTTGGTCTATTTATCTAACTAAATTTGTGTTTGTTTTGTTTATTTCAAAATCTATTTATTATTCAATTATTTGTTTTATTTTATTTTATCATATTTCTCTCTCCTTTTCGTTCCTTTTATTATTTTATTTCAACTGTCAACAAAGATTTAATAAAATTATTATTATATTTTCCCAACAGTTTTCTGTGTATCTGTGGCTTTTTAGTTTCTTGATCGATTTGACTCTAAATAACATAAATACGTAAGTTTTAATAATAATAATAATAATAAATAAAATAAATTTAAACAAAGAATTTAGCAACAGGAAACGGTTAAGAAAAATATAAAAATAAAGAATTGTATTTACACTTATTCTATTTCTCTATGAAATAATTAGGTTTTTAATTAATTAATTTTTAAAAATCTATTAGTTTTGGCCTATTTATTTTATTACTCTTATTTTAAGCCTCAGGTATCAAAAGAAACTAATAAATTTGTCTTACTCACAGTTACGGAGGATGGTGTATGATTGATTGGATTTTATTCAATTTGATCAAGGTAAAAGTTCTGACAAGAACTTAAAACCCTTGTCAGGCCAAGCAACATGATGAGGAGAGATGAGATAATACTGAATCGAAAAAAAAGATGACAAAGAAGACAAAAGGAGCGATAATACCGATCTGCTCAGCTCCTGACTCCACGTCCGAATGCTTTCACGTCTTGACGAAATCAACCAATGTGAAAATGCATGTGAAACAGAGCTAAATCCGGGGCGTGTGAGGAAGAGCTTACTACAGTCGTCCTATGGGTCAAGAGTTTCTCTAAAATTGATACCATGAAAACCTAGAACAAGGGAGATGTAGGCGACAGTTACTGACAATTGTTTATCGAGTGCTCTTCGCATTCGGAATAAGAATTATTTAGCGACAGCACAGTTTATTGGAAAGTGTTGTTTTGTGTGATCGCTTGCTTCCCTTGCACTCGTGGAATCAGGAGAGATGGAAGCGCATATGACTGTAAACGACCATAAAGTAATGTTTCATTCATCTCATTTAATTCGAACAGATTATGTTTGATGAAAAATTAAAATAAAATATATTACATGCCATTTGAACTGTATTTGATTGAGTACAACTTTAAGGACAGCCTTTCAAGATGGCATAAACTAAGTGTTAGCTTCATAGAAATTTGTATGGTTGATTTTAGAATAATGGCTGCAGGTCAAGTTTGGAGTACGTGTCATGAACGAGTAAATGTGTTTGCACTGACACTGTTGTGTATATTTTCTGACATTTGCCAAACCACAATGAGTCAAGTGACAGCATTTGAAGCTTCTCGGTTAAGAAGGACACACAACCTGTTGTTTACAACTCTGGATATGAATCGCGCTTCCTTAGTCACTGATGTTCAACGGGTTAAGTCATTCAAGCCTGACGCCTACCAATACCCCAGCGAATCAAATCGGTTCCACGACTGCTGTCAACATATGTGCAGATGCAATGCAACTTTCGCTAATTGCTCGAGACACCCGGGAAACTTGACCTACATTCCAGTTTTGCCAGAAGGGATTAAGTATCTCGACTTTTCCCATAACGGACTTGCAGGTGTTGTTGCAGACGATTTCTTCTCAAACGTCACAAACTTAACGGGAATAAACTTATCTCATAATTATATAGTGTCTCTAAGTGGAGATGCTTTTCTGAATCTCACCACACTTAGACACCTAGATCTCAGTTACAACAATCTTAATTCTACGGGTTTTGCAAAACTTGTTGTTACAAGTCGCAGAAGATTTGGTTTTCATCTGAACGATTCAGACAATCAGCACCCCTTGGCAAAATTGATTTCTCTACGTCTGGAAAATAATCATATTGAAAACGTAAACTTCACAGCCTTGAAGATACTTGAAAATTTGTACTACCTAGAACTAAAAAATAATAAGATAAGACAAATTACCCCTGATCTCATGCCAACAATCACAGTGCTAGGGTTGAACAATAACAGGATCTTTGAATTTCCTGAGTCCTGCAAGAATAAAACGTCTCTGATGCCAAATTTAAGAGACCTGTATTTGTTCAGGAATTCAATATCGGATATATCCGGAATAGAAGTATGCCTTCCGGGCCTCCGATTTCTCGATCTGGAGTGCAATCGATTGGACGAATTTTTTCCTTACACGATCAGTGCAGCTCGCTTTCCACAACTAAGGAATCTCTTTCTAGCATCTGTGTCAGTGCGAGGAAAATTTCATCACCACGCATTTTCACATCCATTGCTAGAAACTCTAGATGTTAGTTTTAACGGACTCAATTTCACAAATGACAGTTCCGTCCATCCAGATGCCTTTGTCGGCTGCAATGGTCTTTTGTCACTCAATCTCGAAGATAATGTTTTTACGAATATCCGTGATGAAAAGCTGAATTCTCTTTTAGGCCAGCTCCCTTCATTAAAATTACTCTATATTGGTTACATCGAAATATACAAAATTACTAAAAATACATTCCGGAATTTGATGCATGTAGAAGCATTGTATTTGTATGGTAACGCGCTAACGGACATCCCTGATGGTGTTTTTGATCACATGTCGAACCTGACCTCTATAGAATTATATAAAAATGAGATTTCAACTATTAGTGAGAGTACGTTTAGTATGTCTCTTCGACAACAACTGAAACATTTAGATCTTAGTGCCAATGCCTTTGAGTGCAATTGCGATTTGATGTGGTTCAGACAATGGTTTGCTTCCGACTTGGCGCTATTTAATAAGTCTTCGTCATCCTACGAATGCGTAAATTTACCGAACACTGACATAGCCTCTTTCTACTTGAGTGAGCAAGCTTGCTTATTCAGCCATGACTTCTACACTTTCACTGTGGTGTGCGTGGCAGTCTTGCTTTTCGCATTGACCTTGCTTACCTCCCTTTATCGATACCGCTGGCAACTTCGTCTGATCGTGTATGAGGCTTTTCGTGGTCCAGCGAACAGACGTCAACTGCGACTGCAGACTGGGACGTTCAAGTATGACCTTTTCGTGTCCTATGCTCAAGGTGACCTACAGTGGGTATGTGAACACCTCCTTCCAGAACTGGAAACCAGGCGAGGATTGCGGCTGTGTGTACACCAGCGGGACTTTCTGCCTGGCGATTATATTGTCGACAACATTTCGGACAATGTTGATGTCAGCAAAAAAGTCATGTTCATCTTTTCTCGTAATTTCACTCGTAGCCAGTGGTGTCAGTTTGAGCTGAAGTTGTGTTTAGGTCACGTTTTGGAGCAGGATGACCAGTTAGTAGTAGTATGTCTGCATGAGTTGCAGTCACGTGACTTGACGTCGACCATGTTAGCGGTGTTGAAAACGACAACGTACATTGAATGGGGAGATGAGCCCGAGGCTAGAGCTTCGTTCTGGGGCCGCTTGGCTCTAGCTTTGAAAGATGTAGCCCCTGCTCATGTTTAATACCATATTCAGTGATTTCACTAAAAAAATTGTGATCTCGCATCGCGATATGTTCTGTAATAATTGATTGGTAAACAAAACTTTATCTAAGACTAGTTATTAACTTTGAAGGAATAAGTTGCATTTAGTGCACAAATTTGGTTATTTTCTGTAGCGATGTTAGAGACCTTAATAGAATTATTTGTTTTTGTAACTTGTATAAAGATCATTTCTGTATCCAACACACTATTGTATCAATGTGATTTAAACCATGTTTGAAAGAAAAAAATCATTACATTTGCTAAAATGTTAGATGTGCGTTTGCTAAATATGGAACTTGTTACCAGTTATGTCGTCATAGTCGAAAAAATTGATTTGGTTAACATTTCTTTTGGCCCATGACCGCACATGACATTTTGTAATATAAGTGAGAACAAAATTGGAGTAGCCATGACCTTTTTCCTGATACCTATTTCATCACCAGAACATTAAAACTCAAGCATCTGGGATTGAATAAAAATATACTAATTTTGAAAGTGTTCATGCAACCGCAGTTAATGAAAAATTGCTCAATGAAAGTTGCACAAGAATAGCAGTCATTCAAATATGGAACTAATATTTAAAAAAAAAAACCATATAGCTTAACGTACGTTTTTGATAAATAAAGAAATAGATAACAAATAATTAAATGCACACTCCATTGCAAGAGCACTGATGATTAAATACAAATAATGACATATACAATGAAGATATACAAAAATATACAAACAAAAATATAATATAGTTGAATGTCCCACAGAGTCTCAGGCCCAATAAAGCTCTCTCATGAATTCTTAATAGAAAAGTTCTGAATTTGTCTCTGGCTTTTGTTCAGAGTCCTTCACGATGACGTTATAAAGACACAAATGTACACATCACTAATACAAAGAATGAGAAGTCAGATTATAAAAAGAAAGAGTCACATGGCCTTTTAGCCAACAGTCATTGCTGGATGTGTGCTATTAGCAGTGAGGTTGACTTGGCTTTCGCTGAGTGAGATGACTAATCGATTTCGGAATGCAGAATGCTTGCAAAGTCAAATATAGCCCACAAGTTGTAGGGAAGGCCTAGGTCGCAGCAGAATCACGAAGAACAAAAGGGTTTCAAAAATGCTTCCAGAAAGGGCTTCTAAAAGCACTGCTGCCTTTTTCACAATGGTCTTATCCGAGCACATGTGCCAATGTAGGGCCTCTTTCAGATTCGCTCTGAACCAACGCCTCGAAATGAGTGAAGAAACAAGATTTCTCTTCACTAAGGTGTTCTCCCATAGTTCCCTTTAGTGCCCATTGGTTAATTACAATATGAGGCGTAAGGCATTTCAAATGTTTCTTATGTTACATGCCACTTAGCAAACCACTCTTTAGAAGACGGAAATAAGAAAACATTAATGTTTATACGTATTTATGTATACAAACTGAAGTCAACCCGTGACACAAAAAACCTGCTTTACTGTTTGTGATTATGGAGTTTGTCAGTAAAATAATAGATATTTCATTTCAGTAACTTGCATTACTGGTTAGAAAAGAATCAGGAAGGTTAAAATCCCTCCAGAAATTACCCCAGAGTCCGTCCCCACCTTTCCACTTCAGATCAAGTGAAAAGATTGAGTCGACATTTGATTGAGTAAATAATATACATCCTTCATGTGATCAATAATAGCAGGACACGTAAGAGAACTAAAGATAAAAGAAATAAGAATTTAATATGATCGAGTCATTTGCTCTGGCTGTTAACCGTCACAGGAAGTTCGATGACCTATGACCTATAAAATATAGGACAACGTTCAGCCCAACTCTTGATTCGTGTGTAAATGAAAGATTGTATGTGGGTGTGTATGTTTTGTTGTTGTTGTTGTTGTTGGGTTCGTATGCAGTATGTAGTGTGTGGAGTTGCGCTAGTGAATCATATGTGTGTGTGATTGTATGTGTGTTGAAGCTGAGCCATGTATTTTATATCTGTTTGTAGAAACGTAATAATCACTCCTTTATTCAAGTTTAGTTTTTGTCACATTTGCACAATATATATTTTTGCCGCATTTGTCAATGCTCAGTATTCAACATACAAATAACATTACAATAAGTAGCAGTGAATTTAAGAGTGCTATTATTTCAAGAGGTGAAAGGTTACACAGACAGCGCATTTAAAAAAAAATAAAATGCATTAAATGATCTTTTGCAAACACCCACCTTTCGTATCCCTTGAAGAAGAAAGAATGGAGAATAAAGACACTGAAAATTAATCGCACAGTGTTATAACCCTCATCTGTCGACCAGTTGTCCTACATATTTTGTGCTTGTTAAATAACAGAACTTGTTGGTTAAAAGTGTGCTTTAAAGCGCACTTGAAAATGTTTCGGTTGGAGATTCCCCTCAAGACAGAGGATATGATATGTGATTCTATGTATGACCAAAATAATCATGGTATTGAAGTGTGTGTATGAAGAAAAATGAAATTCTGCCATCTCATTTGTAAAAGAAGGAAAGTTCTCCAAACACAACTTAAATTAAAGTTTATTTTTAAAGTTTAAATGAATTAATTAGATACTGAATTTATTTGTTTCAGAGATGCAGGAAAAAGTATACTGAAACAGTTATTCCCCATTTCAAAAACGCGCGCGCGCGCAAACAAATACATCTCTCTCTCTCACACACACACACACACACACACACACACACACACACACATGTTTGCTGATAAATACACAGGATGTATGCTTTCCGCATAATTCGAATGAAAATACGAATTAGTGTCGTGTGTTCATAAATCCATTCATACCTCACACCACTATATGCACTGTTGACACGTTTGCATGAGTAGACTACCGTTCCCCCCCCCCCTCAGTAACCGAAGTATTCAAGGTGATAATGAAGTGCATGCTAACTATAGCTATCCATGGTAAGAAACTGCACGAAACGACCAAAAGAAAAGCACAAGGACCACGCCCATTACATTTCTTTACGTGAATCGTGTCACAACTCACTATGTGATTATGAGAATGACCCAAGCCTCACGTGACTTCTCATTTGTAATACTCAGTTATGACCAGCTTCGGACTTCGGACTGAAGTCATTCCTTGCAGGGTAGCGCATCGTTAAACTGATTAAATAACGACCAGAAGGACAGTGATGTTAGTGAACTACACGAATATACACGTGTGTTAAGCACAGTGTCAAATATCTCTCGGCCCGTTACCCTGTTTAGTTAAAACCCTCGTGTACACACCTTGACCGTATACCTTTCGGCAGAGGAAAAGACAAGATTTAGATTCATTTAAATGCCTCGTTGAACATCACAGGCAACTTAACTACAGAAAGAGGTAAAAACCTACCATGCATTGGCCTACACCAAACATTACTTTGGCCTACACCAAACATTACATTGGCCTACACCAAGCATTACATTGGCCTACACCAAACATTGCATTGGCCTACACCAAACATTACATTGGCATACACCAAACATTACATTGGCCTACACCAAACATTACATTGGCATACACCAAACATTACATTGGCCTACACCAAGCATTACATTGGCCTACACCAAACATTACATTGGCCTACACCAAACATTACATTGGCTACACCAAACATTGCATTGGCCTACACCAAACATTACATTGGACTACACCAAACATTACATTGGCCTACACCAAGCATTACATTGCTCCACTGCCTAGAACAAAAAGAAATCACACTTGACAGCGTTCGTACTGTATAGAGCGACCGCTCATGAATGCAGGCCAAAAATGTAAGTGAAAACCAAACCAGTTCCTGAAAATATTGGACAAACCCATGTATTGGTGCAGTGCGTAAGTACCTAAGCCGAACAGAAACTACTTGATTAACATCCGAAAGTGGGTTGACCTTAACTGTCAAATTTCATGAAGCCAGTGTTTGGTTTGAAGTTAAAGTCCTCCAACAAAGGGAGATCACAAAAGTGGATGTAAAAGTCCTTGAGTCAACAAAGGGAAAATCATCAAGCGATAAGTGCTGTGGGGTCCTTCGAATATATTCTACAAATGCACAAAACCATTTAGCTAGCGAAGTGTAACTTTGGCTTGCCTACGTCTGATGTTCGCTGATTTCGCAAATGTGCAAATATACAGGGATTATTTTCGTGAAGGGATAGAGAATGGTCCAATCTGAGAGAGAAAGAGAGAGAGAGAGAGAGAGAGAGAGAGAGAGGTGGAAAAGAGAGAGAGGGTGGTGGTGGTGGTGGAAAAGGGATTCCAAGCCTAGACTCACGAGTCTATTTTTTGCAGTTTCATAGTCATTCCTCATGTTTGTCCTCTTCATTTGCTGACATGGCCTATTCATTCACCATGTATGTCTCTTTTATTTGATGGCATTTATTTCTCAGGGACATATGGGTGTCACTAGACTCAAGCCCATTGCACGTGTCATGCAGACGTAATTATATTTAATATTCGTGGTCTTGTAACAATAGACTTTGTGAACTAGTTTTCTCCCAAAGCGCAGTCCAAGATGGATAAATTAATCAAGAACATTGGAGAATTGTGTGATAAAGTACAAATACAATACTTAAATTAGTTCAGAATACTAGAGAAGTGTGCGATAAAGCACAAATACAATATTTAGTCCAGAATACTGGAGAATGTGCAATAAAGCACAAATACAATATTTAGTCCAGAATACTGGAGAATGTCCAATAAAGCACAAATACAATATTTAGTCCAGAATACTGGAGAATGTGCAATAAAGCACAAAGACGATATTTAGTCCAGAATACTGGAGAATGTGCAATAAAGCACAAATACAATATTTAGTCCAGAATACTGGAGAATGTGCAATAAAGCACAAATACGATATTTAGTCCAGAATACTGGAGAATGTGCAATAAAGCACAAATACGATATTTAGTCCAGAATACTGGAGAATGTGCAATAAAGCACAAATACGATATTTAATCCAGAATACTGGAGAATGTGCAATAAAGCACAAAGACGATATTTAGTCCAGAATACTTGAGAATGTGCAATAAAGCACAAATACGATATTTAGTCCAGAATACTGGAGAATGTGCAATAAAGCACAAAGACGATATTTAGTCCAGAATACTGGAGAATGTGCAATAAAGCACAAATACGATATTTAGTCCAGAATACTGGAGAATGTGCAATAAAGCACAAAGACGATATTTAGTCCAGAATACTGGAGAATGTGCAATAAAGCACAAATACGATATTTAGTCCAGAATACTGGAGAATGTGCAATAAAGCACAAAGACGATATTTAGTCCAGAATACTGGAGAATGTGCAATAAAGCACAAATACGATATTTAGTCCAGAATACTGGAGAATGTGCAATAAAGCACAAAGACGATATTTAAATTCACACAGAGAAGACGGTTGTTGGGAAGAAGAACACCGTTTGCAAATTTATTTAATTAGTCACAAATATGCACAATCACTTCACTATTTAATTAGTCACAAATATGCACAATCACTTCACTATTTAATTAGTCACAAATATGCACAATCACTTCACTATTTAATTAGTCACAAATATGCACAATCACTTCACTATTTAATTAGTCACAAATATGCACAATCACTTCACTATTTAATTAGTCACAAATATGCACAATCACTTCACTATTTAATTAGTCACAAATATGCACAATCACTTCACTATTTAATTAGTCACAAATATGCACAATCACTTCACTATTTAATTAGTCACAAATATGCACAATCACTTCACTATTTAATTAGTCACAAATATGCACAATCACTTCACTATTTAATTAGTCACAAATATGCACAATCACTTCACTATTTAATTAGTCACAAATATGCACAATCACTTCACTATTTAATTAGTCACAAATATGCACAATCACTTCACTATTTAATTAGTCACAAATATGCACAATCACTTCACTATTTAATTAGTCACAAATATGCACAACCACTTCACTATTTAATTAGTCACAAATATGCACAACCACTTCACTATTTAATTAGTCACAAATATGCACAATCACTTCACTATTTAATTAGTCACAAATATGCACAATCACTTCACTATTTAATTAGTCACAAATATGCACAACCACTTCACTATTTTGCTCATTGAAAGAAACTTCGAACATGACAAATTCCGTAAAGGGTGACGGATAACCTTGTTTCAGACTATCATTTAGCTAAGACTCTGGAAAATTCTTACTTCCTTATGTATTTCTTAAAGTGCAGTGCGCGAAGACTGCTTTCAATTCTTGCTACATTACAAATAGCAGCATAAATAAAATAATTATTTCATAAACACGAGTAGTCAACTTTGCTATGTCAAAGTATGTTAAGAAAGTATGATATTTTCTAAATAAACTATCGTTAACCTGTTGCTGAATTGTAAAGAAACATGTGATTATTGTTTTTGAAAGAATCGTTTTTTTTCTACTGTAATAAACTTAAGATAGGCGAGATATTTTCTGTTGTTGAAAAGAATTTCGGGAATGGTTTGTATAGAAAAGTGTGCTGTTTTCTGTTTTAATGATAATTTTGTTATTACAATGTAAAGAAACGTGTTGTTTTGTCTGTTGTTAAGTAACGTTTTTGGTCGTGTAAACTAAAGGAAGATGTGCGATGTTGTGTGTTGTTGTAAAGTAACGTTTTTGGTCGTGTAAACTAAAGGAAGGCGTGAAATGTTGTGTGTTGTAAAGTAACGTTTTTGGTCGTGTAAACTAAAGAAGGCGTGCGATGTTGTGTGTAGTTATAAAGTTAAGAGATGCACAACTTGTAGTTGCACTCCAAGACAATCTTCAATAAGTTTCTTTTTTTTGTTGTTAACGCCATCATGAAACAGTATTAAGAAGTGTGCACATTAACCCCGTAATCCACACCGCCTTTAAATTGCAAGGAATTAATGTGTATATATAGTCATAGACGCAATAGTACTTAAAGCAATACCGTGCCATGGCTACTGATGGAAATATAGGTTTGTATGCATGACGTTTTCTTTCTGTATTAACCAATGAACAAACGAAAGAAAGAACTCAAATGCCCGTCACCACAATTACACAGAAATCCAAAGAGGAAGACAATACTTGATTTGGATATCACGTGAACAAAATAAATTAAAAATAACCCATGTATGATCATCGTCACGGGTCTGCTCTGATAAGACATGCTTGCTTGTGTCCGACTGTTTCACGTACTGGTAAAAAAGAGAAACATATGCCAGGTTAAGACCTGAACAGTGAGGACGCACTGCTGTCTCGGAGGTTTGAAGTCGTTAGGGTGTCTACGTTTCTTGCATAGACGAGGTTCAATCTGCTGGATTCAGGGTTGGTAACTACTGCGTTAAATTTGTATACCAGTAGAGTCTAGTTCTATGGACAGCCGAAGGCAAATATTTACAAGCAATTAGTTCACAAAGACTTAACAGTCGGCCAGACTTTATATTTGATCAAGAGATTTATAGGAAGTTGATTAATTATAGCGACTTTGTAATTCGATCACTAGACATCGATATGAGCTTAACTTATTACAGCCATTAGGGTATTATAAGCAAGATAGGAAGTTAATTATATTTCATTGAAGGACTTACAATGATGATCATTTAGCATGAAATGAAGTTTAAAGAAATAATTATAGCGACAAGACAATCATAATCACGGAACAACAATTGAAGTCAATTAATTACATGTTGTAATTTGATTTAGTTTTGTTACTTAATTATAATTTCATCTTGTTTAGTTTTGAATGAACATATCGCGAAAGCTGTTCAGTTGTAAACATGGCTAAACGTGTATAAAACTGAAAACCACGTGAAGGATGTTCAGGGTTTTTACCTTTGTATGCATATGAAAACCAGTCAATTGACACATCAAGGCCAGTCTGCTTTGTTTTGTACAAAGGCATTCACTGGCATTATATGTACATTTGGAAAATAAACAACACTTTTTTCATTTTTTAAAGTGAAGTACGGTTTTTTCAATCATAAGCATAATCCGTTTCTGGAGACGGGCTAAAGAGTTACTTTGTGAGACTTAATGAGTGTTTTTGCTGTGTTTTGTTAAAACGACAATAACGTGGCGTCAAAGGTAGAATTACCACTTTAAGAAAATTGATGACATCACATTCTTTTCCAAGAACACCCTGGCAAGTCTAGTCGGGATTATTGCTTGGTGTACTAACGGAATATTCAAGTTCCAAAGGAAGATGTTAAGTCAAACGTGACACCATCATTACCAGAGGAAAGCATTAAGTGGAACGGTGACACATCTCTTTCATCGTTCCTACATCAAATTGTTAAGTCGAACGATTACAAAATTTATTTCATCATTCCCAGAGCAAAGTGTTGATTTGAAGGGTGACGTATCTCTTTCATCATTCCTTTATCAAAGTGTTAAGTTGAACGGTAACGGTAATTCTTTCATAATTCCCAAATCAAAATGCTTATTCGAATGACGGCACGTCTTTTACATCAACAAATTTACAGCTGATTCGTCTGCGTCATTTTTTATCCAAACTGTATTTCATTAATCCATTTCCATTTATTCTTTCTTCTGTAATTACATTTATCCTTTAAGTATTGTTATTTTACACGTCGATTCATGGATTAGAGAGATGAGTGGCTTTGAGGTGATGGCACTAGCAAATAGTGGGCCGTGAGTTCGAGCCTGGTTTCAGTCATAGGGATTTTTTCTTGTTTGCTCCTTAATCATTGGCTCGTGAGAGTTGGGCGAATACTATTGTACGAGCTTAGAATTCTAAAATAGCGCAAAGAAATACCAATTGTGTTGTACTTTAATACCAATTGTTTGTTTTCTTTATTGTGTTGTACTTTAATACCAATTGTTTGTCTTCTCTATTGTGTTGTACTTTAATACCAATTGTTTGTCTTCTCTATTGTGTTGTACTTTAATACCAATTGTTTGTCTTCTCTATTGTGTTGTACTTTAATACCAATTGTTTGTCTTCTCTATTGTGTTGTACTTTATTACCAATTGTTTGTCTTCTTTATTGTGTTGTACTTTAATACCAATTGTTTGTCTTCTCTATTGTGTTGTACTTTAATATCAATTGATATTTTGATACTGCTTTGTACTATAATGTCTGTAATTTTCTACGTGGTAAAAGAGTTGTATGAGGACCTTTATGTATATTCTGTTTGCAAATATTGTAAAGCGATTCTAACTTTTATAGCGATAATCGCTTTATTAATTTAACAATAATTAATGCTATTATAAATACTTTTAAATATAAGTGGATTAAATTCAAGGCATCAAATCCTAGTATGCCTGTGCATGGAATCTGTAATCATACACGGAATTTAATTGGTGCCTTGTTTCTATTTTTAAACAGCGTAACACTCTAATGGCGTATTTCAAACTGATCCAACAAAATGAAAAAGTAAGTATAGTGTTAAACAATATTCGTAGTTAGTAAGTTATTAGAGGAATAGGTATACCACTAGAGTCTAATACTGAAACACCACTAGGCGTTAACACTGACATACTACTAGTCACTAACACTGACATACTACTTGGCACTAACACTGACACACTTCTTGGCACTAACATTGACACACTGCTAGGCACTAACACTGACACACTTCTTGGCACTAACATTGACATACTGCTAGGCACTAACACTGACACACTGCTAGGCACTAACACTGACACACTTCTTGGCACTAACATTGACACACTACTAGGCACTAACACTGACACACTGCTAGGCACTAACACTGACACACTTCTTGGCACTAACAATGACACACTACTAAGCACTAAAACTGACACACTACTGGGTATTAACACTGAAACACTACTGAGCATTAACATTGACGCACTTCTTGGCATTAACACTGAAACACAACTAGGCACTAATACTGTCACACTACTGGGCGCTAATACTGATACAATAATAGGCATGAACACTGACGCACTAGTAGGCACTGACACTGATACACTAACAGTCGCTAGCAGTGGCACAAGCACTAATATATAAAGGAACGAAAAAGATCTTTCAGTTGCTGGTATTATTTGAAAGTACATGAAACACATTTTTTTTCAAAATTATCAAAATCAAGTAGTAAATGTAAAAAGTAATATATTTAAATATGAACGAATGAATGTGTGTTTGTTTGTAGTGCATTGCGCATATTTTGTGTATTTGGAAGAAAGGATGTAGAGAAGTAGTGATGGATAGAGTCTCACACATACATACACACCTACTTACACACCTACATACACACGCACCCCTCTCTCTTTCACATACACACACACACACACAAATGTACCATTCGTATCATTTAAAATGTTTTTCATTGACAGAAAGTTTATTACAAAATCACGTAAATATGAAGCAGGCATCCAAGTATCTGTATGGACATCTCATGTTTCTGTTTTCTGTGACTCTGACATGCATGGGAGATAAGCCTCTTCCACCACTATGGTGTCCGGAACCATCAGTGACATTGACATCAGCATTCAATGTCAACACAACTAATGGAGCGCTGAAGTACGGCCAAAGATTTGCAGGCAACATTTCTGGAGGAGAATATTTTGGCAAAGTCAAGTTCTGCTATGAACATTTTTGCTGCTGTTCTGCAAATAGCGCCAATTGTTCTGGAACTAAAGGCCGCCTCAGATTCATTCCTAAATTGAACGAAAGCATTTTAAATCTCTTCTATGAAAATAATAGCTTGCAGAAAATTGATGATCCTAAATTTTTCATGAACATTACACAGATTGTTAACCTTAGCCTCGCTTTCAACAATCTGGTTTATATTCATCCAGAGTCTTTTCGCCCACTGAAGAATCTCATGCATCTTAACTTAGAGCAGAATGGACTGACGTACGAGTTTCTGGCACCGGTCCTCTCAATACATTCTTTGCGAAGTTTGGACGTCAGAAGCAATAAGCTCAGAGCCTTACCCACAGACTTCTTCCGGAAGTCCAATGCGAGCAAACTCAGTGAGATTTTTTTACAGCAGAACGAGTGGGAAGTATTCAACCTTTCCACCTTCCAACCGGTAAAGAGGCTTAATAGTTTAGCACTGTCAGGCAATCGAATTTTGCACATCCATCCCGACCTTTTGTGCCTCCGGAAGTTAGATTTAATGGACAATTTTCTGTTTGAATTTCCGGTGACATGTGGCCTGAATGCCACAGACATTTGCAAGCACAATGGCACAAGACTCGATGGTTCGTGGCTTCCAGTGCTCAGGGCCCTGTTACTGAAAGGGAACAGGATTTCGTTCTTACCCAACAAGGTTTGTCTCCCCAGTCTCAAGCTGCTGGACCTCGGCAACAACAAAATCTTCGTCATCACCAAACAGATGTTCAATCAGGCACAGTTCCCTGTACTTCTTGAGCTGTTCCTTGAAAACATGGACAGGCCAATCAAAACGATCGAGGCGCGTGCGTTTTCGATTCCATCATTGCAGCGCATTTCTCTTCTTTACAACGCAATTGATTTCATGGAGGGCGTTCATCCCGATGCATTCGTTGATTGCCCTTTGCTCCACTCCATACAGCTCAGTCACAACATATTCATTGATGTGACTGACAAACAATTTCAGAATCTCTTTGGGAACCTCACTTGGTTGCGTAGTATATACCTCGAAGACTGTCAAGTCAAGGCCATCAGCTCTGCCACTTTCCAAAATCTGAAGCGCTTGAGGACGATAATATTAGGCAATAACAAGATTACATCTCTTCCCGATGGATTGTTTGACCACTTACCACGCCTGGACACGCTTGACCTGAACAGCAATGACCTTGCTATTGTTCAGGAGGCAGCATTCAGTGAAGACCTCCGACGCCGGTTGACGCATCTGGACCTCAGCGGAAACCCATTCTCCTGCTCCTGTGACTTACTCTGGTTTCGAAATTGGCTTCTGAGCAATATGTCGGCTTGTACGAAGAGGTCCCGAAAGAGATACCTCTGTGACAATTTTGAAAACGAATATGTCACGACCTTCGTGTACAACGAACAGGCGTGCCTACTCGGCCATGACGCCTACATCTTCATGGTGGTGAGCGTGGGCGTGCTCCTGTTTACCTTATCTCTGATCGCTGCTGTCTTCCGCTACCGCTGGCACATACGATTGGTATTCTATGAGATCTTTCGGGGTCCGGCCACCAGGAGACGGCTGTGGCTGCAGACAAATCGGTTTCTGTACGACGCGTTTGTGTCCTACGCTGGAGAAGATGTGGTTTGGGTGCGCGAGCATCTCATTCCGGAACTAGAGGAAAGGCTGGGACTAAAGCTATGTATTCACCAGAGGGATTTTTTATTGGGAGAAAACATCGTGGACAATATCTCGCGCAGCGTTCAATGCAGCAAGAAAATAATATTGGTATTTTCTACTTACTTTGCTCGAAGCCACTGGTGTCAGTTCGAGCTCAATCTGTGCTTGCGCCACGTGATGGAGCAGGACGACCAACTGGTGGTGGTGTGTCTGCACGAGCTGATGTCACGTGACATGACATCGATAATGTTGGCAGTTCTGAAGACGACGACGTACATCGACTGGGGTGAGGAACCGGATGCCAGAGCCTCGTTTTGGGGACGCATGAAGATGGCTTTACACGAAATTATTAACTGATACAATCTTTAAATTTTTTTTGGCTTCATTTTAGCATAGTTCACAAGGAAAATGTAGATTTTACCCCCAATTGTATGGACGAAGTAGTAAGGTTTTATATATTTGTACAGCCCAATAGCATTGTAATAATATTTTTTAAAAATCCTGACAGTATGTCGTATCCCAGAAAATTGCAGTTTTCTCAATGCTTTTTATAGAGAAAATGAATTACCCGAAGGAATAAGTTTTGCAAACTAACAAAATGTGAACATATTAATAGGCTACAATTTAATTTTCTGCCATGACACACTAAATGTCTAATTCTCGATTCAAATAGTGACCAACTGACTGTTACTCTGACCATTTTGTTTTTCATTGTGAATTTTGGTAATAAAATCCTTATTACAATGTGATTTTGTGATATATTAGTATCCGAATTTAAATTAGATGACCGTACGGATAATCTACAAATACAAATAATGAAACATAATTGAAAATAGAGTATGCCCTTGCAAATGATAATTTAAAAGGTATTTCAGAGTTATAAGAATATAGTACCTCATGGAACTTTATAACAACAAAAGTGTGTATATCTGTGTATTTGTATGTGTAAATATATATATATATGTGTGTGTGTGTGTGTGTGTGTGTGTGTGTGTGTGTGTACTTGTGCTTGAGTGAGTGATTTTGGATTATTTATGTGTATATGGTTATATGTTTGAACTTTGAATATATTATTTGTTTGATTATCATTTGCACGTTTAACATAATCAGTCACAATGCTTATTTATAAACAATAAAAACCTTTTAACTATAAGTATAATGCCGGCAATATAGTAAACTAAGAAAAACCTTTAGTATGAATATAATACCGGCAATATCTGTAAACAATTACGAACATTTACTATAATTATAATGCCGGTAATATCTGTAAACAATGAATAACTTATACTATGAATATAATGCCTGCAATATCTGTAAAGAATGAAAAAATTTACTATAAATATAATACCTTCAATATGTGTAAAGAATGAAACACTTCACTATAAATATAATGCTTGCAATATCTATAAACAATGAAACACTTTACTATAAATATAATGCCAGCAATAACTTTTACTATGAATATAGTGCCTGGAAAATTTGTAGAAAAAGAAAACTTTTACTGTACAATGTACATATAATGCCTGCAATATTTGTAAACAATACAAACTTTACAATAATTATATGCCTGCAATATCTGTAAACAATGAAAAACGTTGACTATGAATATAGCGCCTGCAGTATCTGTAAACAATGAAAAGCATTTACTATACATATAATGCCTGCAATATCTGGAAGGAATGTGTGTCGCAGTAAATTTGCCTTTCCCTATTTTAAAATTTAATTGTTATCTATATTTTTGGATGGTCAGAGTTACCCCACCTCGGACACCCCGATTCTAGGTATTTTTAAAAGTGTTTGAGTTGGAAGTAAACAACCCGAGTTGCAAATATGCTAGAAATTGATGATGTAATGCAAACCATCCCAACTGGATTAGTAGTTTTTATTATCCAATGGTTAAGATTTACGAGACCAGCCAGTGGGCTGAGATCTAAACGTTTACATGCTGTAGAGAAATTTATTGTCTGACCACTTGAATTTGAAGTGGCAAAGAAGTCTGATCTTGAAAGGTGGCCATTAGCTTGATGAGCAAGCAGCATTTTCCACTTTTCAATTTTCTACCTTCTTGTGGTATTTGATTCTACTGGTTCACTGATTGTAAACCACTATGACCGGACGAGATGTGGGAATCATCTGCCACAGTAAAAGTGTAAAGGAATACACTCCTTTGATGTATCATGGTAAATTCTGGTACAGTGAAGTTACTAGAAATCACTGCAATAATTGTTATGCTTGAAGAAGTTGACATGTTGAAAAGAAGCGCCCAGGTTATCTCAAGAGAATAAGTAGTGTTTTCGATGTGCAAAGTGAAACACGTGGAACTGGCCTAATAATTGTGGACAATAAACTTGTGACATTGTTGCGAAATCAAGTGAAATACTGCTGGGAACGTGGTTAATTCAGGTTATGTAAAACTATTATCGCCTTATCTCTAATAACTTCATTTCTATTTCTGATAAGAACAATGAGAAAAGGAGCAAAGTGTACCAGACAGGTGCACATTATCCTACGTATACGGTTAACTACCGCTGACGTCACAAAATACCTCTCTGAAAGAAATACGCATTTGATTTCAAAAATCATCATTAAAATACATACAAGCATTCTTCAGCATTCTAATTAATAATATCTTTAAATAATCATTGAGAAGTCAACATATCTGCTCTTACCCCTATCTGTATTGTGCAAGCCCTTATCCTGTCGGACGCGGGTTCGACCCTTCAGTGGTGTGGGTGAGGTGCGTGTGCCTACTGTTGGGATTCACCGGCGATATATATCTATTTATCCTGACCTTTGACCACAAGAGCTCGAATAATCGTATTTGGTTGTAGCGTGTCCCCTTACCTTCACCACCCTTCAAATCACACACCCCTTCCCTCCCCTCACGTTTCTACACCACACTTGGAGCTTAAAGTTTACTGGTCATGCGCGACGTGGGTGGTCCCGATGGAGTACACAAAGAAAAAACTCGCTCTAAAGGTCAACAATAACAATGTGCGGCACAATATTAACTATCGATTATTAAAGAAATACACAATTAGAATGCAAATAAAAATAAAATGCAAGGAGCGTAATTTGATTAATTGCACCTATTGTTGTATATACATATATATATGTGTGTGTGTGTGTGTGTGTGTGTGTGTGAGTGACAAACATTATCAGGAATAGAATATTTTAAATCTGTAATATTAATTATTATATGTCTGTATGCTAATTTAACACATGGAATTTAAATTTGTAAGTTTCTTCTTAGTAAATGTTTAGCAGGGTCAAGCTCGAGTTATGCCCTTTGTAGAAAGCACACATAATGGAGTCTTGCTCATTATACAGGTAAAAATAATGAATTTAAATAGACCTGACTGACAGCGGGTTTTGTGGTTAAGACCGAAAGTGATGATTGAATCATAGGCTAGGAGTAAGTAGGTTTTATATATATTAGCCTGGGCATGGGTATGACTGAGGGGTTCATAGACCAGGATGAGCAACATTGACGGACAGTCAACTGCAATTCAATCATTGTACTGTCAATGTCCAATCGCAGTGATTTTCTGAAGGCTTGAATTGATATTAAGGAAAATATTGTATTAAAATTTCATTCTGCACTGATACATCTAACAGATGGGTAGAATTCCTATTTGGAGAGTGTGGTCAGTGTACTTCCAAATACAAAATAGAGTTATTTTCAAACTTAGAAATCTTGTATTTGTTAAAATCCATTTAAAATATACCTTTATATAGATGAGAACGAGGCAACCATTGAAGATAATATTGATAACATTTTGAAACCACATAATTAATGTTTAGAACTACAACAGTTAAGGATTGGAAACGATCAGTAGGTAATTGTAGCATCAGTGGTTTTGTGACTCAGCGATCACAGGCATTACATTCAGGAATCAGTAGCCTGGCGCTGGAAGTGAGCAGTGAGCAGGAAGAAGAAATATCGCACCCAACTGCAACAATATGAATTTCTTTCCTCGATCAAATGTATTTCATCAACTATCCTTCTCTCTTTTCTAAGTGCTGTTTCATCAGTAAGTATGCTTCTTATATAAATTTAAAAAAACTCTATTGAAGTTTGTCAGCTGAGTTGATTTTTGTATTTTTCATTATATAAAATGTTACGGTATATCAGTAATACTATTTAGTTTAAACACTTGCATTATTCTTTCTAACCGATTCAGTATCTATCTATCTATCTATCTATCTATCTATCTATCTATCTATCTATCTATCTATCTATCTATCTATCTATCTATCTATCTATCTATCTATCTATCTATCTATCTATCTATCTATCTATCTATCTATCTATCTATCTATCTATCTACCTATTAGCAAAAATTAACCACCTTGGCTATAAATAACCCAAGAAACAAATAAAAGACACCATTAAAGACACTTATGCATATAAATAAATTATAAAAAGGAAGTAAATAGTGAAGTAAACAATATCAACGTATTAAACAAACAAATAATATAATCTAATGTCACTCAAAAAACTCATTGTGTTACATGCATCCTTATTTGAAAATATGATGTGATGGAGATAGGGTTCGGAACATGATCTGCGTTTGTGTTTAGTTCCTAAATGCTGTTTGAAAGAAAGTTAAGAATGAAAGAAAGTTAAAAAGATAAAACACCATTTGATATAAATCCTAATAACTTGGTCAAGGGTGCACGTGGTGTCAGCAGAAGCCAGGAGGAAATATTTCTAGGAGACCTGTTTCATTTTTGCATTGTTTCCTAGACAAAGTAAGCGTTAAACACTCACGATGTGAAGAATGGAAAGCAACTGCTATTGTGAGTGTGAAAATATATGGGGTTATAAACTTCCTTCAAGGTTCATGAATAATTAATTTATAAATATTAACCATCATAACCACACTTCGACCGGGTCTTCGTCTTTTGCAGTCATGGAGACTAAGTCAAGCCCTAGAATCTACGATTAAGAAGAAATGTTTCCCTCTTCTAGGTGTTACTCGTAAATAGTGGGCCGTGAGTTCGAGCCCGGTTTTAGTCATTGGGATTGCTTTCTTGTTTGCTCCTTACTCATTGGCTCATGAGAGTTTGGCGAATATTATTGTACGAGCTTAAAGCTCTAAAAGAAAGCGCAAAGAAATACCAATTGTTTGTCTTCTTTACTGTGTTGTACTTTAATACCAATTCTTTGTCTTCTTTACTGTGTTGTACTATAATACCAATTGTTTGTCTTCTTTACTGTGTTGTACTATAATACCAATTGTTTGTCTTCTTTACTGTGTTGTACTATAATACCAATTGTTTGTCTTCTTTATTTTGTTGTATATATCAATTATTTATCTGCTTTATTGTGTTGTATATATCAATTGCTTATCTTCTTTATTGTGTTGTACTATAATATCAATTGTATTGTGTTGTATATATCAATTGCTTATCTTCTTTATTGTGTTGTACTGTAATACCAATTGTTAGTCTTCATTATTGTGTTGTATATATCAATTGTTTGACTTCTTCACTGCGTTGTACTTAAATGTCTGCACTTTTCTACGTGATAAAAGAAGTTGCATGAAGACCTTGTTGTATATTCTGTTTGCAAGCATTATAAAGCGATTGTAACCTTTATAGTGATAGGCCCTTTATTAATTTATCACAATAATTAATGCTATTATAAATACATTTAAATATAAGTGGACTAAATTCAAGGCATCAAATCCTAGTATGCCTGTGCATGGAATCTATAATAATACACTGAATTTAATTGGTGACTTGGTTCTATTTTTAAAGAGCTTAACACTCTAATGGCGTATTTCAAACTGATCCAACAAAATGAAAAAGTGACGGTAAAGTTAAATCATACACGTAGTCAGTAAGTTATTAGAAGAATAAATACACCACTAGGCCTAACACTGACACACCAACAGGCGTTAACACTGACACAAAACTAGGCCTAACACTGACACGCCAATAGGCGTTAAAACTGACACAAAACTAGACACTAATACTGACACACCACTAGGCGTTAACACGGACACAAAACTAGGCAATAATACTGACGCATCACTAGTCATTAACACTGGCACACCAATAGGTACTTACATTGACTCGCCCCTAGGCACAAACACTGACACACTACTAGGCACTAATACTGATACTTACTATGAACTAACACTGATACACCACCAGGCACTATATTGACACAGCACTAAACAATAACACCGACACACTACTTGGCCTTAACACTGATACACTACCAGCACTATTATTGACACACAACTAGGCACTAATACTGACAACCACTAGGCACTAATGCTAACACACTACTAGGCACTAATACCGATTGACCACTAGGCACTGATTCACCATCAGGCACTAACACGGACACACCACTAGGTATTAAAGCATTAACACTACTAGGCATGAATACTGACACATTAGTAAGGAATAAAACACTGACACACCACTAGGCAGTAATACTGATATACCGCTAGGCACTAATACTGACACCTATTAGGCACTCATACTGACACTACTAGATACTAACACTGTCATACTAGTAGGCATTAACACTGATACACCACTAGGCACTAGCATGGACACACTACAAGGCACTAAGACAGATATATCACCAGACACTAACATTGGAACGAACACAAATATTAAAATGAATAAAAAAAAGAAGATATTTTAGTTGCTGGTTTTATTTGAAAGTACAAGAGACAATCTTGTTCAAAATTTACAAATCAAGAAGTTCATGTAAAACGAAAGATATATAAATATGAACGAATGAATATGTGTGATTGTAATGCATTGAGCATATTTTGTGTAACTGGAAGAAAGGATGTACGGATTTAGTGATGGATAGAATCTCTCTCTCTCTCTCTCACACACACACACACACACACACACACATACACGTATACACTTGCAAACAGCGCGCACATATCATTTGCATCATTTCTTTATTTTTTCCTCAACAGGAAGTGCATCACAAAATCACGTAAATATGAAACAGTCATCCAAGTATCTGTATGGACATCTCATGTTTCTGTTTTCTGTGACTCTGACTTGCATGGGAAATAATCCTATTCCACCACTATGGTGTCCGGAACCATCAGTGACCATGACATCGGCATTCAATGTCAACACAACTAATGGAGCGCTGAAGTACGGCCAAAGATTTGCAGGCAACATTTCTGGAGGAGAATATTTTAATAAAGTCAAGTTCTGCTACGAATATTTCTGTTGCTGTTCTGCAAATAGCGCCAATTGTTCTGGAACTCAAGGCCGCCTTAGATTCATTCCTGAACTGAACGAAAGCATTTTACATCTCTTCTATGAAAACAATAGCTTGCAGAAAATTGATGATCCTAAATTTTTCATGAACATTACACAGATTGTTAATCTTAGTCTGGCTTTCAACAATCTGGTTTATATTCATCCAGATTCTTTTCTCCCACTGAAGAATCTCATATATCTTAATTTAGAGCAGAATGGGCTTAAGTACAAGTTTCTGGCACCGGTCCTTACAATACATTCTTTGCGAAGTTTGGACGTCAGAAGCAATAAGCTCAGAGCCTTACCCACAGACTTCTTCCGGAAGTCCAATGCGAGCAAACTCAGTAAGATTTTCTTACAGCAGAACGAGTGGGAAGTATTCAACCTTTCCACCTTCCAACCGGTAAAGAGGCTTAATAGTTTAGTGCTGTCAGGCAATCGAATTTTGCACATCCATCCCGACCTTTTGTGCCTCCGGAAGTTAGATTTAATGGACAATTTTCTGTTTAAATTTCCGGTGACATGTGGCCTGAATGCCACAGACATTTGCAAGCACAATGGCACAAGACTCGATGGTTCGTGGCTTCCAGTGCTCAGGGCCCTGTTACTGAAAGGGAACAGGATTTCGTTCTTACCCAACAAGGTTTGTCTCCCCAGTCTCAAGTTGCTGGACCTCGGCAACAACAAAATCTTCGTCATCACCAAACAGATGTTCAATCAGGCACAGTTCCCTGTACTTCTTGAGCTGTTCCTTGAAAACATGGACAGGCCAATCAAAACGATCGAGGCGCGTGCGTTTTCGATTCCATCATTGCAGCGCATTTCTCTTCTTTACAACGCAATTGATTTCATGGAGGGCGTTCATCCCGATGCATTCGTTGATTGCCCTTTGCTCCACTCCATACAGCTCAGTCACAACATATTCATCGACGTGACTGACAAACAATTTCAGATGCTCTTTGGGAACCTCTCTTGGTTGCATAGCATATTCCTGGAAGACTGTCAGGTCAAGGCCATCAGCTCTGCCACTTTCCAAAATCTGAAGCGCTTGAGGACGATAATATTAGGCAATAACAAGCTTACATCTCTTCCCGATGGATTGTTTGACCACTTACCACGCCTGGACACGCTTGACCTGAACAGCAATGACCTTGCTATTGTTCAGGAGGCGGCGTTCAGTGAAGACCTCCGACGCCGGTTGACGCATCTGGACCTCAGCGGAAACCCATTCTCCTGCTCCTGTGACTTACTCTGGTTTCGAAATTGGCTTCTGAGCAATATGTCGGCTTGTACGAAGAGGTCCCGAAAGAGGTACCTCTGTGACAATCTTGAAAACGAATATGTCACGACCTTCGTGTACAACGAACAGGCGTGCCTACTCGGCCATGACGCCTACGTCTTCATGGTTGTGAGCGTGGGCGTTCTCCTGTTTACCTTATCTCTGATCGCTGCTCTCTTCCGCTACCGCTGGCACATACGATTGGTATTCTATGAGATCTTTCGGGGCCCGGCCACCAGGAGACGGCTGTGGCTGCAGACAAATCGGTTTCTGTACGACGCGTTTGTGTCCTATGCTGCAGAAGATGTGGTTTGGGTGCGCGCGCATCTCATTCCGGAACTAGAGGAAAGGCTGGGACTAAAGCTATGTATTCACCAGAGGGATTTTTTATTGGGAGAAAACATCGTGGACAATATCTCGCGCAGCGTTCAATGCAGCAAGAAAATAATATTGGTATTTTCTACTTACTTTGCTCGTAGCCACTGGTGTCAGTTCGAGCTCGCGCTGTGCTTGCGCCACGTGATGGAGCAGGACGACCAACTGGTGGTGGTGTGTCTGCACGAGCTGATGTCACGTGACATGACATCGATAATGTTGGCAGTTCTGAAGACGACGACGTACATCGACTGGGGTGACGAACCGGATGCCAGAGCCTCGTTTTGGGGACGCATGAATATGGCTTTACACGAAATTATTAACTGAAGCATCCTTCTTTAATTTCCTTTGGCTTCATTTTAGCATAGTTCACAAGGAAAATATAGATTTCACCCCAAACTGCGTAGAAGTAGTAGGTTTTTATACATTTGTTACAGACTAAAAGCATGGTAATAATATTTTTTTAAAATCCTGATAGTATGTCATATCCCACAAAAAAATCAGTTTTCTCAAGGCATTTTTATAGAGAAAATGAATTACCCGAATTTTTGCAAACAACAAAATGTGAACATATTAATATACTACAATTTAATTTTCTGCCACTTGTTCTCCTGTTATGGCAAAGTAAATGTCTAATTTTCGATTCAAATAGTGAATAACTGAGTGTTACTCTCTGACCATTTTGTTTTTCGTTGTGAATTTTGGAAATTAAAAACTTTATTTCATTGTATCTGAATTTAAATTAGAACAATAATGAAACATAATTGGAAATATTATGTATTGCAAATGATAATTTAAAAGGTATTTCAGAGTTATAAGAGTACATTGCCTCTGGAACTTTATAACAACAAATGTGTGTGTCTGTGTATTTGTATGTGTGAATATACATGGGTGTATTTGAGTGTGTAAGTGTGTGTACGTGTGTGTACGTATGTGTACATGTGTGTAAGTGTGTGCTATTGGACTGCTATGGTTATGTGTGTGAACTTTGAATATGTTGTTTGTTTGATTATCAATATCATATGTTTAACATAAGCAGTCCCGATGCTTGTTTATAAACAATGAAAAGCTTTTTACTTTTTATAATACCGGCAATATCGTAAACAATGAAAAACGTTTACTATGAATATAAGGCCTGAAACATCTGTAAACAATGAAACATTTTACTATAAATATAATGCCTGAAATATCTGTAAACAATGAAACATTTTACTATAAATATAATGCCTGAAATATCTGTAAACAATGAAACATTTTACTGTAAATATAATGCCTGAAATATCTGTAAACAATGAAACATTTTACTATAAATATAATGCCTGAAATATCTGTAAACAATGAAACATTTTACTATAAATATAATGCCTGAAATATCTGTAAACAATGAAACATTTTACTGTAAATATAATGCCTGAAATATCTGTAAACAATGATAGACTTTTACTATTAATATAGTGCCTGGAAAATCTGTAAAAAATGAAAACCTTTACTATACATATAATGCCTGCAATATCTGTAAACAATGAAAAACTTTACAATAGTTATATGCCTGCTATATATGTGTAAGCAATGAAAACATTTACTATGAATATAATGACTGAAATAAATGTAAGCAATGAGAAACGTGTACTATACATATAAGGCTTGCACTCTCTGTATGCAATGAAACCTTTTACTATGAATATAATGCATGCAGTGTCTGTAAGCAATGTAAAACCTTTACTATGATCGAATATAATGCCTGCAATTTCTGTGTCACGTGTCCGGTTATGTTCAACGTCCCTGTCACTATATTAGATTCCCCAAATATCAATATTGGTTATCGATTCTCTTATAATACTAGTGACAGCCTGACGGCCTGATCTATCTTACACGAATATGCCAAAGATTTGGGCTTTTATTCAGTGACACATTGACATAAATCAGCTGACGTGCCCAAGCTGGTAACATTATCTCCCCTTTATTTTTACTTATAATTATGATTTATTTCTCCGTCTCAGCCCCCATACCAGCTATAGTCGATTATCCTACAACAAATTTTGTAACATAGGTGAAGATAACAATAAAATTTAATAACAATAATTGTAGTAAAAAGACATTAATTCAAATGTGGAAAATTTGAGAGTTTGTCTATCACGCCCTGCCCGATTATCGTGTATTGTTCGTTAATTTGATCAGTTCATTTTGGAGAGATCAGACTTAGCTAGAGTCTAATGAAGATCTGCAACAGCTAACTCTGCTCCAACATTAATGATGTCACATTGCGATTGTCTTCCAAGAATGGTCAACTCGGCATCAGATAGACACTCTAGACATCATCATCAGAGGCTCCTACATCAGTCGTAGTTTAGTCTTGGAAACGGCTGTAATGAATAACATTTTCCTATAGCAACCTATTACCATGAATAATCATCTGGGCTTTGTGTCAACAGCGATAGACTGCTCTTTACAAATTCATCACAACTCTTTAGCTACACGCTAACTTACAATTCAAAATTGATAAAATATTTATAAATGGATAAGTATGATTTTCCTTATACGATTGTATAAATTCTCAATTATAATATATTTAGCAAGTGGTTCACAGTGATACTTATTAAACAATCATTTTTCTCTCTGTTAGCTCCACCGGCTACAAATGGTTTAACAAGCGTGAGCATGGCGAACACACGTGTGTATGCCATCTCAACATTTCTACAAAAATGCAATCATCACTAATGCCACTTAGCTTCTGTGAGAAAAACACATTAGTCGGAAAATCATTTAATAAATCGCATAAATATTTTACATAGCACTACTACTGCTTCTACCAAATTAACAGCATCACACCTGCAATATTTAAAAAAATGTATCAAATCAATGCTATCAAAACAGTCTAACGGAGATTAAATTCTTATTACGTAAGAATTATAATTAATTATGAACTTTTTTATTATATGAATTATCTAATTCCTGCAGGTGGACTAACTTAATATGGCAATATGGAAGGACACTTGCATAGAGTTTCGAATGATAAAGACACCATAATAGATTATCATTATGTACCCTGACAACAATAGAATGTGTATGTGAAACTAGAAGAAGAATTAAAATTTAATGATCTATTTAAAGAACATGTAAAACGCGATCAAAGACCAAACCCTGTGTGTGCACATCCGCAAAATACTAATTTTAAATATGGGACAAAACAATATGCAACATAGACATCCGTGTTCACTCAGTCCACTTTTATAGTCTACATCAACAATGGAGAGAAGGAAAATAATACAAGTTTTTTTTTTAAAATTCCATTTTAAATTGTTTTGTATTAGGAAGTAAAATTACAACTAGCTCAGTGACATCTAGTTGTGGAAGGGTGGATGTACGTGTGTACAGAGTGTGTGCGTAGCGCTTGTGATTGTCCGGCAGCAAAGTAGGTCATCAGCCGCTTGTTTGAATCACGCGGCGCGGTCTGCTATATAGGAATGTGCGGCTGTGCCATTGGGTACACGTTTGACCTCCACTTATCATATTATATATTTATCAAGTAAAGTTAATATTTAGAAATTCTAATAGTTAGTGGGATGTAGTTTATATTTATATAACTTTGTAAGTTAGTTTATATTGTTTTCTTAGTGTATTTTATGATTTATGTATGTGTACATGGTTTTCCCCTGGCACATGAATATAGTTAATTATTTTATTTTATAATTTATTTTGTGAATTATATTGTAAGGAAGTATTGTATTTAGAGAGTATTTAATGTAGTATTTTTTGATAGTTTAAGTGTTATATAACTCTAGGTAGTTTAGGAGAAATTTATGTTAGAACGAAAGTAGGTTAGCACAGATGTACCCGTTAGCAGTAGTTTTAGTCAGCAGTTCCAGAATTGTCTAGTGGAGTCCCCTTTGCCGCCCGGACTTTTTAGATATATTGTGTGTGAGAGAGTGTGCGAGAGCGTTCGTCTTGGTTCGTCTTTGTTCGTCAGGGTTCGTCCTTAGTCGTCTTTGGTCAAGAGAGGAGCGTGGTTGGCGGTGTGTCGCCGAAATAAAGATCATGAAAATGTAAACACGTGTTGCGTGTTCTGCCTCTCCTGCTGTGGTTGCCGTATCGTCCCATTGCATCTTCATCGTTTCATCATCGCCTCGCACCCTGGGGTGACCCATAACAACAACATAACACCTCACCTCATCACATAGTGATGAATCAATGTCATGTTATTGTAAATCTTCTTTCTCGGAACTGACATCATGAACCTCCTTCACAAAGATAACAACGCAATCCGCACTAGGTAGAGTTAAGAGTTAGTAAACAAATATAGCTAACAGTACAACACACATCACTGGCAGTTACTCATGTAGTTATGTTTAACCATCACACTAGTATAACATTTCTTATACATCAAGATAAAACACACACACACACATACACTCACTCACACTCACACACACACACACACACACACACACACACACACACACACACACACACACACACACATTGTCACATGTGGGGTTTATTTTAGCGACTTCGTCTCAGTGCTAAATGATCAGTTAGTTGTGAAACTGGATTACGTTAATCTTAGTGCTATCAACAGCTCCACGGCCTAATCTACTCTTCAGTCACTATATCAGATCATTCCGCTTTACGATATGGGACAATTAACATCTAATGTAGCGACAGGTAGACTAGTTGACGTTAAGGGACAATTAACATCTAATATAGCGACAGGTAGACTAGTTGACTTGCCCTGGAATTGGCGCCGTTATCTCTACCCTATATTAATTGCATATTCACATATCCGCGGCTCACATTCAGCTTATTCCATTAACGGTCGTTCCAAAATTAAATTAAAATATAGGTTTAGAAAACAGAAAAAGACTTCAAAGAAAAACAATTAAAAAAGAGGAATAAAATTGTTCGTGGAGTAATGAAATGTCCACTGTCTGCATTGTCCTATTCATTACACTTCTAATAACAGATTATTAAAGTTGGGTGGGTTCGAGACATCCACTTAACATGATCGTCCACGAAAGCAAACAATCCATTTTACACACTCTGGGACTGTACAGATGTGATCTCCCTCAATGTTATTCCTTCCCTTGATCCGGCTACGGCTGAGATGGAATTCCTGACCAGTCAATTAGGCGAAGGAAGATGGAAGAAAAAGGCCAGCTGCATATAGACATTCCCCTTTGTAGCTACAAACTTCTGAGTTTAACATAAAGGTAATCATGGCAACAGTGGGTGGAATTCTGCCTCACAAGCTGGGCATTTTTGCGGGTCCTGGAATGGAAGGGAGATTTCGAGGCGGCCGGCCGTCTCGTTGATCTCTTCTTCGCTACTCTCGGCCCAGCTGCCGGACTCCGATATAGTGTCTTCCACATTTTCGGTAATGCGGATAATTTTGTTTGTCCTCAGGTCGACCGTTACCCCGTCGCCCACCGACCAGCGATCCCACCGGGTATTCGTCGGTTCTTCATCGGATAAGATCTCAGACCAGTGAGTCGAGCTCTCGGCTTCACTGTCCAAGTCTCCCGATAGGATGTCGGACCAGTGAATGGAGATTTCGTCTCCAATCTCTGCCTCCGATTCCACCAAGGTCCCAGGTGTTCCCGGGCCTTCCTCACCTCCTATCAAGGGCTGGTGCCCCACTCCTCGGCCTCGCATCTCCAGGCATTAAGTTCAATTTAATTTAACCGATTGATCCAGTGACACACTTTTTTTTGCTCTGTGACTGCCTGGAATATGTAATGATGAGTGTGCGAATAGCAGCTGAGGTACGGTTAAGGTCATTTGCTAAATGACGCTCGAATGTGACTTATAAGCAAGTCTTCCACTAAATTCATTTGTGTTCCTAGCAATGCATTCATTTTCATTTTTCACCCGTCATATGATGAGTATAATAATTTGCCAGTCATACTCTAGTAGTGACACATATTTCTTTTCTAGTGAGCTTAAATGCTCCAATTGTTAAGAGATATAAAATTTAATTGATAAAACTTCATTATGTTTCCTTTGCTTAATAGGAATTAAGATTGCGTCACTGTTTCTCAAAATGAATAACTGAAACTAATAATAAGATAGTCACTATTCCGTTGATATCCCACACTTCAAAAGGGATACAAAATAGCGTTAAGTGGTTGTGTCACTAACAGACTAAATGGGATATGATAATTTATTCACTATTCAATCTAGTCATGGCTAGGTATCCAATATGTCAAAGATGCTACAAGCGAACATTTCCGAGAATTATGCATGCGTGTGACCTTTGATCAGGCAATAGACTCGGTTCCGGTTCATCCGAGGTCTTTTACGAGTTTAGTTTTTGTTCATATTTAACCAAACAAGAACAAAAATTTAATTACTTCCGCAATCAGTCACTGGTCTTTTTCTTGAAACATGTCCTTGAATATAACGTGTCAAAAAGGATCTGGAAATTCCGTTCTTTACAGTTATGTCAAAGTAATTTCTTTCTTCTATAATTATTAAATAGAATCGCGTTTGACAGCTGTTATGCAGGTTTAGATTTATTCAATGCCTTTGAATCTCACGTGTTCTGTAGTGTCAAAATGGATCTGGAAACTACGTTCTTTATAATTATGTCAAAGTAATTTTTTCTTGGTGTAATGAGTTTACATCCAAATAAGAAAAATAACTTTCGTTTCCCATTCAGATCAAATGGTTGAAAAGGAGAGGCGGGAATGTGTTTGGAATCATTGACGTTTCAAAACAGCAAAGATTTCTGATAATCTCGATATATTTTGATTAAATTATTTAATATCGTAAATAGCTCTCATATTTATGTGTATATCCATGTGGTTTCTTTTGCAATTAAAGTTTCACATAGCTGTGTGTATTTTTAAACAATAGCGAGTAAGGATTAAAAAACCCTGTGAATTACTTTCAAGAATAGAAATATCGCGATTAGGCTTATTATTAAATTAAAGTGTGTGTGTGTGTGTGTGTGTGTGTGTGTGTGTGTGTGTGTGTGTGTGTGTGTGTGTGTGTGTGCATGTATCATTCTAATAATTATTTCCTTTTTGAGCCCACTAACAGTTTTTAAACTTTTGTTCCTTATCTGCTCGGTTATTAATTTGACTGAAAATTCGAGCATCATTTAGCAAATGACTTTGATCTTCGGTTTTTTTTATGAGTACTTTGTGAAAGCAGCATAAAACTGGCTATGTAAAAAAAAGCTCACACGTGCTCGAAGGTCAAGGATGCTTTAACGTCGATCAAAAATTTTCAATGTGCTACAAGGTCAAGGACGCTTTAAACGCAACATAAAATTGGCCATGTAAAAAAACTCCCATGTGCTCGAAGGTCAAGGACGCTTTAGCCTTGTACACCGACAGACAGAGCTGGAAAACTAATATATATATGATGGTCTCCCCACACTCGCATACCAAACATTCTTATTGTTATTACTTGGCATTCGATTTTATACACTCATGCCTGTTTTGCAAATAGTATACAATGGTTAACGTTAACTAAAATTGTCATAATACTGTGATTGTTATTTTCATTATAGTAATTTGCTCAAGCACAGTGAGGCAAGGAAAATAATTTCTTCATCAAAGTCCATGTGGACACTTTCATAAATCCGTGTAAGATTGCAAGTGCAAACAGGAATTATGCCACTGCCTTCAACTCTCGCTTTGTAGAACACTTCCTTCAGTTAGAAAAAAAAAATCCCTTTTCGTCGCTCATACTGTCAATAGTCACTAAATGATGATTCAAACTTCAGAACGCCAGTCTTATAAAATTAGATTTTCTGTAAATGATTATATATAAGTCATTACCTCATGAAATTCCAGGCTTTATTGTTAAACATGATGTGAAGTGTTTTCCTGAAAAATGACAGCGTATGCAGTCCGAAACGCTAATCTTATACTTATTATTATTAAGTTTTCCTTTAAAGGAGGGCTTATGCTATGTTTATTTTCATTGTCTCTGTTTTCTTTCAAAGACCAACATATGTCATTCTATTATTTTGTTATATATGCGTAGGTACTTTAACAAAATATATTTTAAACTGACATATAAAACTGCAGATGTCTTTAAAATTCTGTCAACAGAAATGTTGTGTACACTTCATCGGTGTTAATAAAATCTCTCTTAGTTTTGCAGTCAAAACATCTGGGAGCAGAAGGTCAAGGTGTGGCTGAAAACCTTTACAAGTAATAACGATAAGCTTGTTTCCGTCCTTAATTATCCTAGCTCATGTTAATATTTATCGTGATGTACGTTCTCTTGCAAAATTAGCAATGATAAAGAATTAAATGTCATTAGCAAATCTTGAAAACAGGAAATAAATTCTAGTCACAGCTTCCTGATATTATTGCCTTTGAATCGTAACACAAATTTAACTTTCAAATGTGTGAGAGTCAGCAGAGTAGTGTAATCTACATCCTTCCTGGTATTTGCCAACAAATTAAATATGTGTTTTGACCTTTGTACGAGAGAGAGAGAGAGTGAAAAGGTGCAGATGATTGACATATTTTAATATAATATTTCAAAACAAACATTTGAAAAGTTCATACCCGTATAAGCATGTTTCATATTCCGAGTGCAACACGACACGAATATCTTGGAGTGACATTTCTTCGGATATTTGAAATCTAATATTTAATGTAAGATTAATTGTGATTGGTTCAAATGTGTAATTTGTAAGATTTTGGCTGATTCACATGCTTACTGTGTAAGATTATCGTACGATTTTATCTGGTTCAAATGTGTAAAATTTCAGGTGATTGTATATGATTTAAATAATATAAGATTATCTGCCAATTTTGGCTGGTTCAAATGTTTAATGTGTAAGATTGTCAGATAATCACGGATGATTCAAATAATATAAGATTATCTGCCGATTTTGGCTGGTTCAGATTTTAAATGAGAGAGTTAGCACACGCATGTATTGTTCCTGACAAAATGGACATATACACGAACTGTTCCTGACAAAGTAGACATATACACGAACTGTTCTTGACAAAGTGGACATATACACGAACTGTTCTTGACAAAGTGGACATATACACGAACTGTTCTTGACAAAGTGGACATATACACGAACTGTTCTTGACAAAGTGGACATATACACGAACTGTTCTTGACAAAGTGGACATATACACGAACTGTTCTTGACAAAGTGGACATATACAAGAACTGTTCTTGACAAAGTGGACACGTACATTTCGTATGTATTCAAAGAGACTGGGTGTTGACATGAAGCAATCCGTTCTTGGTCTTAGTACTGTAGATCCGAACTCAAATGCAAGACTCCAACTCTGCTTACTACTCTCACAATTAACTAAAAAGATACAACAGAATAACCCGGCTTGCTACACTCACAATTAACTCAAAAGATACAGCAGAACAACCCGGCTTACACATTCACAATTAACTCAAAAGATATAACAGAACAACCCGGTTTACTACACTCACAATTAACTCAAAAGATATAACAGAACAACCCGGTTTACTACATTCACAATTAACTTAAAAGATATAACAGAACAACCCGGCTTACTACACTCACAATTAACTCAAAAGATACAGCAGAACAACCCGGTTTACTACACTCACAATTAACTCAAAAGATACAACAGAACAACGCATCAGGAATGATTTGTATATGATGATTATTCATAATATCGATATTTTTCTTTCAGTTTAAGTTCCATTTACACTAAAAGAATTTCATAGTTGGAAAAAAGTCAAATGCTAGTATGAGAGAAGTAAAATAAGCATATGCTTTTGAGGTATATATGATTAAATTTAGTATATCATTCATGCTTTATCTAGAGAATAATGTAGTATTCGGAATGCTTAACAAAAAATCTGATTCAGCTGGGGTACGAAATTAGCGAGTAATATCAGATCAGAGATAATTACCATTATAAAAACGTTTTGATTGACATAATTCTCACCGGTTTTCCATTTTGTGAAGTCGGACATCCGACTAATCAATTTGACTTTAAAGTGAACCTGATCATATGGCTTGTGCTAAAACAAAGACTGGCACAACACCAGTCAGGACTAATGAGATTTCACTACAATTCACCAGGGATGGATAGATATATGAAAACATCGATTAGATCCAAGAGAATATGTATTTGGAAATACTGACTGCACTGTTGCTTCATTTCGCAAAAGGGGAAGTAACTGGAATTGGACTTTCAAGTCTTAATCTCGCAAAGAGTAACTGACCCTACTGCTGAACATTACAGACCCACATGTGATTCTTTTCTTTTGGTTTGTTTATAAAAGACTTTTGATAACCATTGTTACCATTGTCGTCATGGCGTTTGTCTAATAAGGAATTTACGGTGATGTCACTGTTGGGGCACTGATTGTCACTGTAACTCATTATGATGATGTCAATGTTGGGGCACTGTTTGTCACTGTAACTGATTGCGATGATGTCATTTTTGGTGCACTGTTTGTCACTGTAACTGATTGTGATGATGTCAATGTTGGGGCACTGATTGTCACTGTAACTCATTATGATGATGTCAATGTTGGGGCACTGTTTGTCACTGTAACTGATTGTGATGATGTCAATGTTGGGGCACTGATTGTCACTGTAACTCATTATGATGATGTCAATGTTGGGGCACTGTTTGTCACTGTAACTGATTGTGATGATGTCAATGTTGGGGCACTGATTGTCACTGTAACTCATTATGATGATGTCAATGTTGGGGCACTGTTTGTCACTGTAACTGATTGTGATGATGTCAATGCTTGTGTGGGGTAGGCCTATGTGACTTTAAAAGTTTATGTTGTTGCTACTGTTAGTTAAGTGTGCGTGACTGTAACAGATTGTGTTACCACTGTGGGTGTAGGGTATGCCTATGTAACAGATTGTGGTGTTACCAGTGTTACTGCACTGTATGTCACTGTAACAGATTGAGGTGTTACTATTGTTGGTACAGTGTATGACTACGTAACATTGAAGTGTTACTACTATTAGTGTAGTGTGCCTACTTAATAAATTTTGATGTATATGCTGATGTTAATGAAATGTCTGTGTAACAGATTATAATGTTCATGTAATACGCGTCTGATGGTGTTGATATTGTTGGTATAGTACACATTCACTTAACAGATGGTGGTGTTGATACTGTTGGTATAGTACGCATTCACTTAACAGACGGCATTGACATTTTTGTCGTAGTTTATTACACAGTGTCAGTAGAAGGCATAAACGTTGCCTGGCCCCACATCAATAAACATTTTAAAATAACGAAAATTAATAAAACCTAGATACACAAGGTGTACAGGAAAGCCTAGTACACGTTTAAACTGTTAATGAAGGATGTCACACAACACATCTCATGATCTTATGTTGCGAATATAGACTATTCAAACTGATACAATTGTAATTGTCACAAAACGGGAGGCTCGTTACAAGCCGACCCGAGCTGAAGTTAGAGATGCAAGGGGTGAAGTCTATTTTTGGCCTGCTCCGGTGCACCTCCAAGAAAAGCCCGTGACGTGTGCCAGTACTACGTCGCGTCAAGTTGTTACATAGACACACATGACATACACCATTGATGTTTGGGTGGGGCCCAGTTTATTAGTGTCATGCCAAGGAACGTTTTATTGGCGGTGTGTGTTGTGAGTGTGTATCATAAATGTGAATAAATGGACGAACAGACGAACGGTGCAAAACAATAGTACAAATTCTTTCGTCCCTCTCAAAAACTATGAATAACAAGAGAGTTGAAAGATGTTTAAATCAGGTTATTTATTTCCCGATTTAAAAGGGGCACTACTCTTTCGCACAGTGATTAATCATTCATTCAACTTTCCAATGTCATACACTCTGTGGGAAATAAGGGGAGATGAAAATGATGAAATTCAAAATATAAAATAAAGATTAATTACACAATTCTTATGCGGCAAATGGGGCCGCTTTAACAATAGTTGACATGTAAAATAAGCATTACTTTTAACATTAAAGTTCTTATTTTGCAAACGATATAATAGTGTTCATTTTCTTCGAGTCCTAGAGTTAAGTATGTGCGCGTTAGCCGTGCTAATGATTACTCACTATTAATGTCAGAGTTCCAAGGAGATGACGTAAGCTCACACGTCACTTATAAGCGGCACTTCAAAGTGAAGATAGGACGCAATTGAGGCGTCGCATTACAGGTGAAGATTCTGCAGAATCTAGGCACCACTTTCAGATTATCACTGGGGAGAAATCTGAAATTTAGCTGACTGTTGTCAGCCTCGATAATTATCGTTGTACCGGTTGTCGTGGGAACGGACACCCCAACGATGTTTAGCATTATCGGGTGGAGTCGTCCAGTGGGATGTGTCGTCGCATTACATTGAGTGTAGAAATCCGGATATCTGTAAGAAAATCTCGGTGCTAGCCTCTCAATTTGCGGGATAGACTGCCAAACGAATTCAGACAGGGATGAAGACAAAATTGGTCCCTCGTGTCGTTAACTGCATACAACCAGCGTCGCATGCATTGGGTTTTTCTTGACAGCGAACTTTCCACTTTGCCAACAGTTATACTGAGTAATTTTGCCTCGTTACTCAATATATGGCATCAGACGGATGGAAAACGGATGGAAAGAGATTATTGCAGCTTTCCTTTATGAAATCTCTGTACATGAGATAATTCATACGTGAAGTTAGACTGGCTTCAGACGAATCGACGTTTTCAACATTGAGAGTAAAGTCTTCATTTTGCCTCTTATATAGCTCTCACTGAAGGTTTCCAAAACTTCCAGAAGCTATGTCCTGTGACATGATTTTTGCCTTGGATATATAGTGGTAATCGTGATGCACGCTTTTCTGTGGTCAATTCTAATGCGCACTGGCCATTTCTCTCGTCAACAACATGTGACTCGTACTGCGCAGTTGTCCCATTGTTTAATATACATATCTTTCACAAACTAATATATATATTCAATATGATAATTAACACACACTGCGTCACGAACGTCAGTCTACTAAAGAGATCTTAGGTGACCGATACTGGAATTTCACATGATAATATGGAAATATAACAAAACTCGGATTACTTCAATTAGTTTTGTTAGCGGTTTTTTAAAATGAAATAAAATATAATTTCTGTCCCTCATTTCCTGTGACAGTAATGATTGGTACTTTGGCAGAAAAATAAAAAGAAATACGAGTACTGAGCTGTTGTATTGATTAGCCAGTCACATTCTCATGTTCCAGGGGGCATATCTAGAGATGCTTATGAACTTGTATCGAACTTTGAATTTTTATTTTAAAATAGAAATAGAGAGAAATAGAGAGAAATAGAGAGAAATAGAGAGAAATAGAGAGAAATAGAGAGAAAATTAGTAGCATCAGGTTTCTAGCATCTAGTCTACACATTTTGTGTATGCATTGAAGCTTAATTAAAGCATTAATGAGGTGTCGAGCCATGGACGACTTGTGGGTAATTGAAAGTAAAATGCAATTGCGATTGTAGGATTAAGTCTTTATAAGATGAATAACATGGCTATAAGTCCTTTGCTAAACTTTATCCCTTAACTTTAGTCAGACATTTCGATTTAGGTTTATTCTAGATTTTGGCTGTTTTCCTAATTTTATTTTATTAAATGAAGTTTTTCTACCACCTATGCTAAAGGTTATTCAAATAATTATTTTAAAATTTTAATTGTATATCTTGTCACAAAATAATCTCAAAATAATAAGCAAAGATGAAATATGTGTATTGGTAAATTGACCACAAGGCTATTCTGCAAGAAATGTTAGAAAAATAGGATGCTCTCGACTTTTTGCAACTGTAATTATTACTAATATATTTCTTTGCATTGCCAAAATTGGGCTATTGGCATAAGCAGTGGCACACCTGAGAGTTATTAGGCTTAGACGAGCACTTATAACGATGTCTAGCGCCGATGACTACGTAAAACTAGCTTGATGCTAGCAAGCAAGAATATTTTCCAGTAATAAAAACGGGAACATTTTATGACTACGTAAAACTAGCATGATGCTAGCAAGCAAGAATATTTCCAGTAATAAAAACGGGAACATTTTATGACTACGTAAACTAGCATGATGCTAGCAAGCAAGAATATTTTCAGTAATAAAAACAGGAACATTTTATGACTACGCCACGTAAACATTATCAAAACACTTATTGTCTCCTGCTCATTAGCTGACTGTAGTGATGAATTCGACTGCTATAACCATGCTGAGATGCAGCCGAATTAACCACTATTGACTCCGCAACCTTAATAGTCAGGAAACGGTCGAATTGGGTTATGTTTGACCTGAAGTCAGCAACTGTTTTGAGGGAGCCCAGCTACCTATCACCTTGGGGATCTATGTCATCTTGGAGAAGCTTTCCACCATCTTCAAGAATCTGCCCATATCGGATTGCCCTCTTGGAACATCTACCCGACATTATGCACATCAGGTTGTCGTAGAAATGTTTTATGTAACCAGCGGTGTATTGTAACTTGTACGTATACATTATTTATTAACTTTATTTATTATGTTCAACATTACTACGCCACCAATATAGTTATTATTTTCGTCCACCTGGATTTTTAAAACGGTGTTTACTCGCTCTCGGTGCATTAATACTTACTTACATACAATACTTATATCTCATTAAGTTTGTGTCTATTCTGTCTATTCTGTGCTGTAAATTTACTAATGAAAGATTGTGATGTTTAAACGAATCTTTTGATAAATGACCAGAGTACTTGCTTTGTAGACCGAATAGCTGTGATTCTTGTATGATATATGTATTTGTGTATGTATGGTTTTAACTATGTAAACAGTATTTAATTTTGTTAACGTTTTTGAATTTCTTTCGGTGCATGACAACATCCCTATTAGACCCAACCCCATACTTGACCGACCAAGTTAGTGTATAGCTCTCCAACAGGGAAAGAGGATGTATTTGTTATACACCTGTATAAGTTTACGTTTTACATTCTATTAAACTATTATTGCAAAGGTATCAATTAATTTTTAAAATTCTAACCACTTTGAAAACAAATGATTAGTTTTTAACTGAAAAATAACTATGGGTTTCTGTGAAAATTAAATGTATCCAATTTCTTTGTATGCATGTGGTATCTCCTTAGATCTATACACACAGACACTCAATTCCACAAAATGAATGGTGGTATAATTAAATGCTAGAGTCTGTTCTTCTTTGCGTGGTTACTGTAAAACGTATGTTACAAATTGTGATTTTAACTTGACATCTGAGTTTTAGAATGCTGATAATTCATGGACTTAATTCATAATGAATTTAAGTATTGGTAAAATGCTTTATAAATGTGACAAATCAGAAGTTTTGAGACTAATTTCAATGCAGGAAATACAATTTTATGAAGCTTATGATGAACACAATTTTAATGGTGTCTGTGGGTTAAGCATCGGCACTTAACATACATTGAAATAAATAAAAAAATACTCACCTTTCTAGAGACTTCCTTCAGGCACAATTACTGAAATCCCACCCTCCGCCCTTACAACAAGGAAGTGCCATCTGAGCCCATCAGAAGTTAATATCATTGCCAAAGGTTTGAAGCATTTTGTTTTTCGGCAAAATTGTCCAGTAGCATATTCTATCAGTGTGCTGCAGGCACCAAGACCAGTCTTTGAGAACATTTTAAGAATAGAAAAGTGGGAGTTGTTTTGGAGACACATCAGTATTTTCTTCCTTTGATGTACAGCTTTCCTCGCATACCCCGGGTAAACCTCTCTGGCTTGTGACGAAGTGAAAAAAGTGTGTGCAAATTAGATAACTAAGACGAAGTCATACATTCACGCTTCATTGCTCATTGTGCTGCACAAGTAAGTACAACGCTGTAGTTGATTCACTTATTTCAGCCATTCAGTGCACAAGCACTGCACTACAATCTTGCAAAATGTAATTTTTTTGTTGCGTTGATTTCGTAATACTTGCAAACAAATTTAGACTTTAAACCGAAAACCTCAACAAAGTTTGTGTTCACACACACACACACACACGCACACACACACACACACACACACACACACACACACACACATACACACACACATATATATGTACACATCATGCACACACACGCACATACATATTTATGGAATGAAATTTCCTGACATAGATGAAGTCAGTCAGCTTAACAGATTATTATGAAATAGATCGAAGCATTCAGTAGTTACATTCGTGTAGAAAATAAGTGCAGTTAAAAGCTTACTTTCTTTCAAACAAATGTACATGTTTCTCTATATAATGTCAACGATATTACACATTTACTTACAATAAATTATAACGTTCTCAATTTAACAGTTATTACAACTTCAGGATCAGTTGTAGAGACACAAAATCACGTAACGATGAAGCGGATATATATCAGCACGTGTCTTATTTCCATGGCACTCGTCAGCTTTGCCTACAATCCACTCCCACCCCTTTGGTGTCGAGAGCCGCCTGCTGATGCTGAGATGGCGGTTGAGGCATCCGCAACTGAATCACCACTGATGTTCCCCACAGCTTCTGAAGGAAAGACTGATCAAGACACAGAGTTAACAGTGCACAATGGCACTAACCCGCACGGAGCTGGCAGGAAACATTTTTGTTTTGAACATCTGTGTTGTTGTTCTTCAATCAGTGCAAACTGTTCAGGAACAAAAGGTCGCCTAAAGTTCATTCCCAAATTAAATGACAGCATTGTGACACTTTATTTTGAGAACAACAGCTTGACAGCCATCAGTGTTTCAGACTTTTTCAGTAACATTACGCAAATTGTCACTTTAAGCCTTGCATTCAACGGTCTGGTGTACATCCACCCAGCCGCTTTCAAAACTCTCAAGAACCTACGGCACCTTATATTGGAGAAAAACAATTTTACTCTCAAAAGTCTGAAACCAGCTTTTTCCATTCAGGCCCTAGGAATTTTGGATATCAGGGGAAACAAACTCCTGACTCCAAGCCCCCAGTATTTTCAAAGTTTTAATTCTAGTGAAATATATGCACTGTATCTGCAGCAGAATAGATGGGAAACGTTGGACTTTGCTGCATTACAACCTCTCAGGTACCTCAGCAGGTTAGGACTGTCAGGAAATAATATTCTGCATATTTGGCCAGGTTTCTTGTGTCTGCAGAAACTTGATTTAATGGACAATGTTCTAATTGAATTTCAGTACACATGTAGGTCCAACATCAGGCAAACATGCGGACATAAAATTGCAAAGCATTCCAATTCTTTACTTCCGAATCTGAAGATTCTGCTACTCAAAGGAAACAGACTTAGTGCACTTCCCAGAATGATTTGCCTTCCCAAACTCAAATTATTGGATCTGGGAAACAACAAATTCGCAGTACTCTACAAACACATGTTCAATGTAGCGCTCTTTCCGGTGTTACAAGAACTGTTCCTGGAAAACATGGACAGGCCGATCTCGAGCATAGAAGAACGGGCATTTTCAGTTCCATCTTTGCTACGAATATCACTCATGTTCAATGCAATCGACTTCTACAAAAGCGTTCACAACGATGCCTTTCTGGACTGCCCGTTTCTGCACTCTCTTCAACTGAGTCACAACATTTTCATCGATATGACTGATGACAAATTTCAGAACCTTTTTGGAAATCTAACCATAATGCATAATCTGTACCTGTTAGATTGCCAAATCAAAACTATCAGTCCGGCTACCTTTGTCAACCTTAACAAGCTAGAAAATTTAAATTTGGGGAAAAATAAGATCAGTTCACTACCAGATGGAGTGTTCGACCACTTACCACTCCTGAACACGATCGATTTGAACAGCAATGACCTTACTGTTGTTCCAGAGAAAGCATTTGGTGAAACGCTTAGGAGTCGACTGAAGCATCTAGACATCAGTGGTAACCCTTTTGTCTGTTCTTGTGATTTACTTTGGTTTCGACAATGGCTTCTCACGAACAGATCACTCTTCATGAAAGGTTCCCGTGGTCCGTATCGGTGCGGAAACCGTCCATTTGAAACTGTTACCACCTTCGAGTATAGTGAGCAGGCATGTCTACTTAGCCATGACGCCTACGTCTTCACGGTTGTGAGTGTGGGTGTGCTTTTGTTTACTTTAATGCTGGCTGCTTCTCTGTTTCGCTACCGTTGGCACTTACGGCTGATACTGTATGAGGTGTTTCGCGGTCCTGCCACCAGACGACGCTTACACCTGCTGTCAAATCATTTTATGTACGATCTCTTCGTGTCCTACTCTGCGGAAGATCTGGATTGGGTGCGCGCGCATCTCATTCCGGAACTTGAGGGCAGGCTAGGCTTGAAGTTGTGCATTCATCAGAGAGACTTTCTGATTGGACAAAACATCGTGGACAATATCACACGCGGTGTGGAAACCAGCAAAAAAGTGATGCTGATATTTTCAACTAACTTTGCTCGCAGTCACTGGTGTCAGTTCGAGCTGGCGTTGTGTTTGCGTCACGTGATGGAGCAAGACGACCAACTAGTGGTGGTGTGTCTGCACGAGATGCCGTCACGTGATATGACCTCGATAATGTTGGCAGTTTTGAAGACAACGACATACATCGAATGGAGTGAGGAACTGGATGCCAGGGCCTCGTTCTGGGGACGCATGATGATTGCTCTTAATGAAATTATTCTTTGAAACAATCTGAACATTTATTTGTCTATTTTGTGTAATACATATTTAGACAATATATATTTATCTACCTTGCTCTCTGTCTGTAAGTGTGTTTGATTCACATCCTTAAACTTTAACTGTTTTAGGATAGTTTGTAAACTATTTTGTACAGTAAATAGTTCTTTGTATGTAAATGTTTATTATAAGATTATACTAATACAGTTTTCTTGTATTTTATTGTAACCATTTGTAAATAGAGTATATAGGGGTCATGAAAGGTCATTTACACGTGACCGTATAGTTTGTTCAGTACAACCTGCTTTATGCTTCCTTGACATAGTGAGATCTAGTGGAATGGGTGTGCTATTGAAGCATAAAATATTGCAATGTATTATAATTTTAATTGCATTTCTTAAATTAAAGGTTAAAGGTGGTCACTTCATATTGTGTATATAGTTCTATAGCAATGTATTTTAAAGAAAGGTTCCGAAATTCCTTTTAGCAACAACATGAGCAGTTGAGAACTGCATATCAAGTCTCACCCAAGCATGAATTTAAATATAAACTGTGAAGTACGAATAAACTGGCATGTATTGTCAATGATGTATGTAGCATGCAGCCCGTTGGTCCACCATGAAGCTGTTTAACATCAATGCCAACCTGATCAGTCATAGAAAGCCTTTACAGCAAGGTTACCAGCAGAGTCTGCTTCAATGGCTAAATAGGAGATTGGTTCAGGACAACAATGGGAGTCAGACAAGGCTGCTTGTTTTCAACTACTCTCTTCAACATCTTCCTTGAAAGAATCCTGACAGATGCTCTGTAAGACCATGAAATAACTATTAGTATTAGAGGCAGAATAATAACGAACTTATGCTTTACTGATAAAATCGATGGCCTTGCAGGAAATGAGGAGGAGCTAGCTCATTTGGTGGCAAAACTGGACAGGACAGCTACAGCTTTTGGTATGGAAATCAGTGCAGAGAAGACCAAATTGATGACCAACAACACCAGTGGCATCGGCACTGACATCATGATTGATGATCAGAAACTGGAAACAGTTAATAAATTCAAGTACTTAGGAACCATCGTGACATATGAGGGATCAAAACCAGAAATACTCTCCAAGATTGCACTGACAATAAAAGCAATTGCAAGGCAGAAGACTTTTGGAAAGACAGAAACACCTCAGTCAACTCAAAGATCAGACTGATATACTCCTTAGTTGTATCTGTGTTTTTAATGCATGTGAGTCATGGACCCTCACAGCAGATCTCGAAAGGAGGATACAAGCTACTGAAATGAGATGCTTTCGAAGGTTGCTTGACATTTCATGTCAAGAGATCATGTCACGAATGACGAAGTGAGAAACAGAATTAGACAAGCTATTGGGCTCTATGAAGAGCTATTGGCCATTGTGAAAAAACGCAAAATGAAATGGTATGGGCGTGTCACATGATCAACAGGGCTTGCCAAGACAATCATGCAACGTACTGTGCAAGGAGGGCAAAGGGCAGGAAGACAGAGGAAAAGATGGGAGGATAACATCTCAGAGTGGACAGGACTGAAGCTGAGCGATACAGTAAGATTATCAGAGAAAAGAATGTAATGGAGGAAGGTGGTTGTCAGATCATCAGTGGTGCCCCAACGGTTGGCATGACAAAGAGATAGATAGATAGAATAGAAGAGTGATAGTTCTAGAAGATAGCTCGAGCCCCCTGATACACACAGCCAGGATTTTAAGTAAATACAGGTAACAGTCAACAAAATATAACAAGTAAGTGAGTCATGTTAACAAATGTGGGCTAAGTATCAACAATAAATGTATTCAACAAAAAATAACATACGACAGCATGGCTACACATAGCAAATAGTTCAACAGTTACAATTAGAAAAGTCTTTATATTTCTTAATGACGACCATGTGGCGTCATTAGAAAATATTTGTTCTAAGTCTTGTGGCTCTGTAGTAATTATTTGGTTCATTCCTATGAGCGAACTATAAAATTAATGAGTTTATAAAAGAACACTATATGTTTCTGATGAACTCTAAAAGTACTTTGACTAAAGTCAAGTGATTTTATTGTATCTTGACTGGAGCTGTGTGGTTATTGATCACATAACTTTAGGATCTCCTGACTGTCTAGGGTCCCAGTGACGGTCTTTAGCAGAAACGCACATGATCCATTGAACTGGTCCTCTGCACTGCTTTGGTGTTGCTTTATGGTGCAATACTCATCAAAGTCAAAATTCAAGACAAAGTGGTTTTATTCTGGCATTGTTTTATGGCTCAACATTTGTTGATCAAAATCTGAGATAAAGGATCTGTTTATTTCATACCTAAATACCAAAGTTATATGTGTAGGCAAAGTGTTATTCAATGCTATTTTTTTTACTTTAGTAATATTAATATACAAAAATTAGCAGAAATAAAAACTAAATGAGGAAAGAGAAGTTGATAAAAGATACATCTAGATAAAAACAAATTAGTGTAATGGATTTATTTTCATTTTTATTTGCAGCTAATAATAACCCCAACCCCAACTTTTCTTTTAAAAAACACTAACCCCAAATCTCTGAAAATACGTAATCCTAACGTTACCCTTTCTCTAAAAATATCCACGATTCATGGATGAATAATCTTGGTTCGTGCTTTCACGATGTTGTTTAAGGAGACACTCACTTTATTTGGTATTCAAATACTGAAGAAGGATGGTATCCATAAATGTATGTTATTTTCTGCAGTGCGTGCTTGCGTGCCTGTGTGTATGTGTGTGCGTGCTTATGTGTACATTAGTGACTGTGCATTTGTGCATGTGCATATATGTGTATTTATGTGTGTGTGTGTGTGTGTGTGTGTGTGTGTGTGTGTGTGTGTGTGTGTGTGTGTGTACAGAAGTATGCGTTACTGTATGCATGCACATATGTGCGTTTGTGTGTGCATAGGGTGCATTGCAGTTTCAGAAAAGAGAAATTATGTCTAAGCCATGCAGACTCCTCAGACTGCAGAAATAAAACTATTAAAGAAATTTCAGTCTTTCAACGACTTTTATCAGGAAATGTTTTGTTCCGATCCAGCGAATAAATGAATATTTCCCTGTTGAAGTGATTCAAGTTACTGAAAGTGAAAAACAATTACATCAACAACTATTACTTAATATGAACTATTTTCCTAATAGGCTGAGGAAATACTTCAACACTAAATGAAAAAATGGACCTACAACAGTACGTATAAAGAATGTATTTCGATACCACAGATCTGTCTGATAAGATCTATCCTGTGATTGTATTGAATTGTTGAATTGTATTTTGGGGGATATAGGCTTGTGAAACAGAAATTATTGGAATGTGGTTTCATGGAGATATCGATGTCAAATAATTTGTTTCATTGTATTTGTCATATGTTTATTTGATTGTCGATTTAATAAATTTAATTGTTATATTTATTGATCTTCTTACACATATCGATAGCATTATGATAGAGAAGAAAGTGGGTGGATGGGGACTCGCTAAATATAAAGACAGATTTGTCTTCTCCTTTAGTAAGAAGTTTACCACCTACGGAATATTGTTTCAGTAAATGTTGTCTTAATGTTGTGGAAGAGAGAAAACGTATATCCGTCGAGAGAGGCGAGTGGTGTATGCAGAAGAATTATTAATAACATAAATTAAGATTCTCATTACATTTAATTAGTTATGAATGATTAATTAATTAAAAAAATAATTATAATCATTAACTAACTGGCGTTGGCGTCACAATAAGTGTTACATTTTGTGCTCTTCCCACATTTATCTACACACTCGTTACACTTTGATCCGTGTTACATTTCGCGCTCTACACTCACATTTCCCCATACTTGTCTTACAATTTGATAAGTGTACCATTTCACGATCTTCTCACTTATATCTACACGCTCGTCTCAGGTTGACAGGTGTTACATTTCATGCTCTTCACATGTATATTTGATATCTCGACGCTCGTCTTATATATTGACAGCTGTTACACTCTACACTCATATTTCCACACGCTCGTCTTACACTTTGATAGATGTTATATTTCACTTACTACACAACGTTGATAGGTATTACTACCAGTAAATCTAGGGCTAGACTCCAAAGCAAGATACGTACGTCTCGAATACCACTCCACACGAAGACAATCCACAAACAGGGATTCCACTCCACACGAAGACAATCCACACACTGGGATTCCACTCCACACGAAGACAATCCACAAACAGGGATTCCACTCCACACGAAGACAATCCACATACTGGGATTCCACTCCACACGAAGACAATCCACATACTGGGATTCCACTCCACACGAAGACAATCCACATACTGGAATTCCACTCCACACGAAGATAATCCACATACTGGGATTTCACTCCACACGAAGACAATCCACAAACTGTGATTCCAAGGTAGTATATACCGTGTAGACTCAAGACGAACTCGCCGACAAAAGGAGGTTTCTTGGGTACTCCAAACAGTATACCCTTCTTATTATCACACAGAATATCTTTCTGATCATCACAAATTCACTCTCACAGCTGATTTATCGAAAACAATCTCTTCGCTGGTTAAACAAAACAATCATAATGCCTTTCTAGTGAAGATTTACATAGCTGATTATTTCAAATTATTTCGATTCTCCCGAATTATCATCACATATAGGCCAGCACACATTACCACAAGTTGTTACAATTACTAATGGCCAGCACACATTACCACAAGTTGTTACAATTACTGATGGCCAGCACATATTACCACAAGTTGTTACAATTACTGATGGCCAGCACACATTACCATAAGTTGTTACAATTACTGATGGCCAGCACACATTACCATAAGTTGTTACAATTACTGATGGCCAGCACACATTACCACAAGTTGTTACAATTACTGATGGCCAGCACACATTACCACAAGTTGTTACAATTACTGATGGCCAACACACATTACCACAAGTTGTTACAATTACTGATGGTCAACACACATTACCACAGGATGTTACATTCAATAAGCCAGCTTGGTTTCATCAAATGAAATGACTGAAATTTAACTTAGACACACAGCTGGTAAAGCGGAAGATGGGTGCCTTTTCTTTGCAACAGTGTTGCAGACCATTACTCTCCATGAAGAAATTTAATTATATTATGTTTGTCTGCCCTACTATAAATACATATTCTCAACAGTTATTCTTATTACTCCATGAAGAAATTTAATTATATTATGTTTGCCTATACTACTATAAGTACATATTCTCAACAGTTATTGTTATTACAAAAATGAAGAACACACAAATACAATGTTGTTTTAATGCAGCAAATTAATACAAAAGTCGAATATTGGCCCAATATCTTTTTATTCGCGTCTAAAACTGTGGCACAAGAATAGTATGTATTTATGAGACAAAAACAGTATTTTGTTAGTCTATTGTGTGTGTGTATTTGTTACATTGCCGGTAAACACTGCCTCATATACACAATTTAAGTATCGCTATTGTCTGCATAAAGAATAAACTTAAAATCAGTTTCTTTTAATTTTTGGTGTAATGGTTCCACTGTATATCCCTTATCGAATTGATTATCTGTGTTATAACGTTGATGTGGCAAGAGTAATGTGAATTTAAAACGTCCTTTACGATTGGATTCTGTAGTTGGTACACACGAAACAGAACAGCGCTCTCTTGCTAAGTGTTGTCCGTGTCTAGTAATGAGGAAGTAAAAGAAAACAATAAAAACCATTTAGAAAGTTTGCCTTGTAAGATACAGATCTCTTTTACTCTTTTTTATGTCTGGATATTTTCCACACACCAGAATCATGCGTCCCTGCCTGCGGTTCGTACTATAAATAGATCCAGTTAAATGTCCAGGGATGATTCGGATCTTTGCATTGTCTTTTCTTCATGAAATAATTCCATGCACATACCATGTTTGAATATTTCACATTATAGCAGTTAGAATGAGGCAAAGGCGTTTAGAAGGTGTTGAGAAGTTACACACTTGTGTGTTTGCAGTTTACGTTTGAGTGCAAGTGTGTATATGCCTATGTGTGTGCATTTACATGAGTGTGTGTATTTATGTGTGTATTTATATATAAGTATGTAAGTATAAGTGCACGTAAATGTATTTGTATCTATGAATGTGTGGCGGAGTAAATTTGCTTGTCACTGTTTTAAAACATAATTATTATATAGTTCGTTAATGGTCAACGTGACATGACCTTCGGGTACTGCACATGACGATATTTCCGTTAAGTACCAGAGTTAAATAAGAAATTGGGTAAATAATATGCTAGAACTTGTTGATGTAATCCAAACCGGTCCAAAGTGGATGAGTAATTCTTGCTATCCAATAGTTAAATATTTACAAATATCGAATTAGACAATGAGTAGAGGCCGAAACCTACCTGTTGAAGAAATTTCTATATTCTAATCACTTTGATTTTGACGTAACTAAAGTCTGATCATGAAAGGGCGATCGTTAGCTTACGGAGAGTTAACTGACTGATTGAGAGAAAATGGACATAGAAATATATCATACACAGTGCTATTGATATATTATATTTGTAATTTAATGTAAATTCTATTGTGTGGAAAGGCTATTATTTCTACAGTTGTGAATTATTATGATTGTGTGTAATATGTTAAACACATTACAATATTTCTAGCAGAAACACGTTCATAATTGATTATGTTGTATTTATCACGTTATACAGATGTATCAGGCTAACAAATACTGTTGCAGGAATTGTAAGTTGAGAATAATTGTAAGAAAGAATGGAGAATAGTTATGATTAAATTTGGAACATTGCTCACTGATATAATGTTTCAGAAAGGAGCAAGCCTATTTTATTCTTTCCTTTTCTTCCTGTATGCTTGTATGATTCGAGAAAAAAAATCATCCTAGAGTGTGGCAGCTGTGATGATTCACTGCACCCTGTTTGTATGTATTGGCACGTGTGTCTGACTCCACTGTTGAACTTTCTAACAAAAGGAGTGCTAGAAGTTCGTTACTGTGATTGTTCACTCAGAAGCTAATACTGCGAACATGTGCCAAGATTAGTCCTGAGGTATGTACAGTGTTGGAACACTACAATGGGCTTAGCAGAGCTCTTTGAAGATGGTCTATTCTATTGTGAACAATAAAATTGTGACATTGTTACGAAAAGCACCAAAAGGAGTGGAGCGGCTTACGTCATTGAAAAGATTACGTACAAACCACTATTAAATCACTCGAAAACTCCATTTCTTCTATTCAAAGAACAGACTTGCAATTTATATTGGATACTAATCTGACTGCTGAATTATGTGTTAGAATGTAAGACTGAATAAGTATTGGAATTACTTTAACATTGTTCGTGGAATATTGATGTCATATAACCTTCTCATTGTATTTGTACATATGTATATTGATTGTTGGGGGTTCGTTAAATATAATAAAGATGGATTTTTATTACTATTACTCCTTTAGTAATACGTTTCCACCTGTAGAAACATTATGCGACAGTAAACGTCTATCTTATCATTGTGCAAAGAGTAAAATTTTACGACACCCTTATAATTGGCCAAGTGACATGATGATCTAAAGGGAGAATTACTAATAACCATAAATTACGATTCTCGATAACTTTTAATTAATTATGAGTTGTTAATAAATAAATAGTAAAAACAGCCAGTAACAAAGGGATGCATGCCACAGTATGTATGTGTGTATGCTTGTGTGTATGAGATAGTAAATATAATGAGTTTGTATATGTAATAAAGTAGGAGTTAAAGTAATAAAGAAATCGATCACTACCTTGTACTTTCTTTGAGTTGGTGGCATAATTAATATGCAAACTAAACAAAATATGCTCTTTGTATGTAATCACACTGATAAAGAAGAAAGTTATTTTTCTCGTCTATTGCTTCTTTAATTTTTTTCAATAAAATAGTACAAATGCCTACTGTGGTGACGACTTATGATTAGGTCAAGTTTCTGAGTTCGAATGAAAACAAGTATTTTTAATCGAGGAAATATTTGATCATGTTACTCTTTTATTGCGATGTGCTGCGGTGTTCTGAACTTCCTCTGTTTGTTACTCTGATTCAATAGTCACTATTTACGACTCTCATGAATATTCAATTTACAATAATTATTATTAAAAGTAAAGTTGTTCTATTGTCCTAATCACAATATCAAACTTCATTTAAAAATGAACACTAATCATTATGCATATTGTTTGTATCCAAAGTGAAGTGTGTATTTATTTGAAAGAGAAATGCATGTTTAATATTTTATTGATGATAAGGGGCAAATGCCTTTTAAAGTTTATTTAACTTTTACGTTTAGAACTATACAGCAAATTTAAGGGACTTATCGTCTCCTTTTAGATCATTGTAAATATACAACTAATTTGCATTATTACATACAGGCTTTGACTGTTACACATGAGTGCTTATAATGGATATATCTGTATGTAGAATCCTCAAAGTAGCATTTCCGATTGCAGGCACTTCCAGTGCATGCTTCTCTGCAGGTCGTTTGCCATTCCTGTGATGGGGTCGCCGCTGAAGAAAATACTTCTGTCACTGGTAGCTGTCACTTTCGTCTTACCGACACACTCTACCTCGCTTGATGACTTGCTAGACGAGTCAATTGAGGAAAGTTTCTTGGCACCACACGCTACAGTTTTACCTACCGACGGAGTCACTCGGGACGGGTGTAATGAAAGACGTCATAAGGTCCATTATTGCTATAAACATTTGTGCTGCTGTTCGAGTGAGAGAGCAGTGTGCTCAGACACCGGCGGGAAACTGCCCTTTATACCCAAGTTTGATCAAACGGTGTACATACTTTATTACGACAATAACGGACTGACATCCATCGACAACGAAAACTTCTTTGACAACGTCACTGAGCTGCTGGCACTGAGTCTTCGTCACAACGGACTGGGCTACATTCACCCCAGAGCCTTCCATTCTTTGTATCAGCTGCGACATCTTTTCTTACCCGGCAACAACCTCACGTACTTGACCTTAGCACCCGTGCTTGCTACCCAGTCTCTGACGGAGTTGATCCTTAGTGATCTGAGCCTAGGTAATGTACCACGTGACCTGTTTCAAAATGGCTATTTATCCAAGCTGCAAAATTTGAGCCTTTCTTCTAACCTTATTTCCGAACTTTTCATGTCCACGTTCAAACCGCTGAAGAGTCTGTCAACTCTCTGGGCCAACAATAACGATGTTGTCTTCTTGCACTCGGACTACTTGCCCAGTCTGACATTTTTAAATCTTATAAGTAATAACATAATCAGCTTTCCTGAGTCATGTAGGAACACAACATCGCTCTATCCGAATTTGAAGTTCTTACTGCTTGCCGATAATAAGATCAGCGCCCTTGCGCGCGAGATATGTCTTCCTAAACTTAAGGGGATTGATCTCGGTTCAAATAGAATTTTGAGTTTAAATTCGAACATGTTCGGTGCGCACCACTTCCCCAGTTTAGAGCAGGTGAGACTTGAAGATACTCACGTTCCAATTTCTAGAGTAGAGAGACGTGCATTTTCGCATCCTGCTCTTTGTCGCATTTCACTCATGTTTAATAGCATCGATTTTGCAAAGAATGTCGACCCCACCGCATTCGCAAACTGCTCGCATCTTCGAACTCTTCAGTTAACTCAGAACAGGTTTCAGGCAATAGCCGAGGATACATTCTACGAACTCTTTGGCTCCCTGACGTCTCTAGAAAATCTGTACATGGGCAACTGCATGATAGAGACAATTAGCGTGCGTACGTTCGCTAAATTGACCCGCCTGGTCAATCTGCACCTCTATTATAACCAAATTTTTGATGTGCCTGAAGGGGTGTTTGATGCGATGATTAATCTACGCACCTTAGACATAGCCCTAAACGGAATACAGGTGATAACAGAGAAAACGTTTAATGAGGCCACGAGGAGGCGACTGGAGCACATTGACCTTAGCGGTAACCCGTTCCACTGTTCCTGCGACATCATTTGGTTCCAGCAATGGCTCGTCTCCAGCCCGGCACTTTTCAACCGTTCGTGGAAATCCTACGAATGCAGCAACGCACCAAACACGAATTTGTCCTCGTTCTACCTGAGTGATCAGGCATGCTTACTGAGCCATGACGCCTACACTTTTACTATGGTATGCGTGGGAATCTTACTCTTCGCTCTCACGATATGTTCAGCTCTCTTCCGTTATCGCTGGCACATCCGGCTTGTTCTTTACGAGGCTTTTCGCGGGGGAGCCAACAGGAGGCTGCGGCTTCAGAGGATCCACTTCCGGTACGACTTATTCGTGTCGTACTCGGCCGAGGATCTTCCTTGGGTTCAAGGTCACCTCATGCCAGAACTGGAAGCTAGACGAGGCCTGCGCTTGTGTATCCATCAGCGTGACTTTATTCCGGGTGAGAATATTGTGGACAAAATATCAGACTGCGTCGAGGCCAGCAAAAGGATCCTGGTGGTCTTCTCCAGAAATTTCGTCCACAGCCATTGGTGTCAGTTCGAATTAGCGCTGTGCTTGCATCACGTGCTGGAACAGGACGACCAACTGGTGGTGGTCCGCTTAAGTGATCTGGACTCACGTGATCTGACCTCCACCATGCTCGCTGTACTGAAAACAACGACGTACATTGATTGGGAGGATAACCCGGAAGCGAGAGCCTCATTTTGGGGGCGTTTGCTTACGTCATTGTCAGAGATAATTCCAGACTACTTATTGCCCTAGGACTGGGATATCAGCTTCGACTGTCATGGCGTTAATGTTCAAAGAAATTAGACTTTAGTAACAGGTGGGTGATTAAGCAATGAACAACAGCTATTGTAAGAAGGAACTATACAAAATATGTAATTTGCAAAACAATGTGGGGTTTTTTTCATAGTGCACTGGGATACTGGCTGTTGTGTACATCACATAAGAATAACAAATGTAATTGAGAAGAAGAAAGGTAATTGACAATCACTTTCATTAAATAAGCTACTTTTTATTAATATATTAATTTAAAACGTATTAGAACAGATAAAGACAGCTTAAGAAAATATACACATTATTAAAAAGAAATTAAAAAATTACTGCTTACAATGTTTTAAAAACCCAAATAACATTAACTTTGTAAGAAAAAAATTATTATAGTTTGTTGTATATATATTTTTTAATTAAATAAATCTTCCTTGTAAATAATTACTAATTATTTCTTATAGAAATAAAACTCTAGTAGCAAGAACAAAAACCTGGAAGCAACACAGATTAGTATCATCAGCAAAACTAGTAGAAAAATGTCAAGAACAATCAGACATCACAAAAATATGCAGACATAACGCACGCACACAAATAAGCAATCACTCACCCATCCACCCACCTCTAATCACAAATGCACACGTACAGGAACATGCTTTCTGAAAAATGCTGCTCTTTGAATGCGTTATGGTCTGATACTGATAACGAAGCAATTTCGGGACAACATAAAGAAAGCAGCAACTAGTAATTTCTTTTTCATGAAGCATTGATGTGAGTGAAAGAGTGGAGGGAAAGCCCTGTTGAAATAAGCTTTTCTTATTTTAAAAACATATTTCTATTAGTTTCTTTGTAACGATAAGTTATGAAGTAAAAAATAATACAACTATTTCTTTTTAAAATGTTTCCTAATAATATATAAATAACTTCAGTTTTATTGTTAAGGTCTGTTTATGTCTCGTTTTGTAAATAAGGATTCTAAAGAAATATATCTCATATCTTATCACACTGAAACGCGGATTGCAATGGCGACTGAATATTATAGTACATTATCTCTTCGTTCTTCATTAACTTCGCTCTTGATTGAAATTATTTCACATAGCCCTGTTTCGCTGTTGCTGATATTTTCGATCTTGGATTTAACCGCCCCCCCCCCCCCCATCGCACTGTGTGATATCCTAGGGGGAAGGTATGTGGTACGATATGGGAAAAGGGTTACGGGTTTTGTATCTACTTAGTGAGCTATCTGGGCGCCATGTCCGAGAGAACCAAAGACCTTCGATGGCTGACGTTCTGTTGTCAAGGGATTTTTAGCGCGAGGTCTGGAGCACACGGCGACCTGATCCATTCGCCCATCCGACGGATTGGACACTTACTAAACCCACACCTTGAGTTAGGGAACGATTAAGAATCACCCGTAAGACTATCACACACACTACACACATACACACACACACACACACACACACACACACACACACACACACACACCACACCACACTCACCACACACACCACTCACATAACACACCACACGCACACACACACACACACACACACACACACACACACACACACACACACACACACACACACATCACCGAACAGTGATATCCTTGGAATTAAGAAGACCCTCACCCCCAACCTCCAGTAAGGTACAACTGTCTGATAATGCATTCACTGAAGATTCGAGTCACACATCAAATTGTATTTGAAAGTACAAAAATCTAGAGTGTGTGTCTTTGGAACAACTCAATCGTATTCCCTGGCTGGATGCAGGAATTAGAGAACGCAGTCGTTTCACTTTGTGCAAGTCACTTGCAGATGAATGGTTGCTGAGGGAAGATTTGGAGATGAGAACTGTAATTTAAGAGAAAATAATGCTGATGATGCTGATGATGGTGAACGCGCAAACACCATGAGCTTTCAACTTCGAGAGGTCCAAGCACTGCAGTTCTTGCAGATTTCAAGGTTAGTAACTCGCATTGTTAAGTCCAGAGGAAAATGACATGCTTACCTCCCCTGCCTTGTCTGTGTATTATTATAATAATTATTATTTAAAAAAAAATATTTTCACAAAACTGTCAATTACCAAAGAACTTTGCAATACAATTGCATATAAATGGCTATAATAATTTTATGAATCAGAAAAATAAAAACGAAACTGAACAAAAGCTCTAAACCAAACAAGAAAAAAACAAACAGCACACACGCAATGAGATAAGAATGCACTGAAGTCTAAATAGTATCATTATTTTTGTCTCTTCATCAGCAGGAAACTCCGCGAGAGTTGGAACGAGACTCCCGCCGAACAAAGATGGCGTACAAGCTCCAGCCTGCGGCGATGAAGACAAACGAGAGGAGGATGAGAAATCCAAAGGTCTCCATGTCTGGAAGGGCGACGACCAGGGCGAACTTGAGCAGATCCATGAGCTGGTTGAGGGAACTCTGAACACCGTTCACAAGGCCACGCTCTGTCTCTTCCACCTGCTGGAGGAACAGCTGCGTGATGGTAAGGTCCGCCACCCACAGTCCTGTCCACAACGGCCACACAGTGATATCATTGCGCTTGTTATCAACTAGGTTACCATTCATAGATGTGACCACATGCAGACTGACAAAATGTATAAGAATGCAAATACTTCGCCATGTTTATAGGTTATCCAGTAAAAAAAACTCGCCACTTCTATAAGTTCTAATGTTTCTCATATAATCGTTATTATAATATTAATTGTCATTGTCATCATCATCAAATTAATGTCCAACATCCTCTTCATCACCATCATGTAAGAAATTTAGTGATCTTTCTTCTAGACTAGCAGCAACAGTAGTTTGGTCGGTGTGTCATCGCTGTTCCATTTATCTATATCATTGTCATGAATCTAACACATTATAGTTTTAGCGAGAAGATACACTGTCGTCCTTTCAATTATAATTTATATCTTTTAGCCACTGCTAAATTCTGTCACTGAAAGTCAGACCATTTTTTTTATCTGACGAACCACCACCACTGTTATATTTACTTTTGCAAATTACCACAACCAACCTTCTATAGACAAATGTGTGTCAGAAAGATAGGAAATCCATAACTATAGCTTTATATTTAAATGAAAATGAAAATGAAACGTGGATATTAGGTAAACGGGTAGATATTTGAACAGAGAAGACACACACAGATAGGCAGGCAGACAGATAGGCATAGATAGACAGACAGAGACAGATAGATAAATAGGTAGATAGATAGACAGACAGACAGATATATATATAGATAGATAGATAGACATACATATAGATAGAGTGATAGATAGATAGATAGATAGATAGATAGATAGATAGATAGATAGAGAAATTGAAAGTAAATAATAAAATGAAATAATATTATTTAAAGTTATAAAGCGATATAAACAATTTAGAATACAAATTGTAGGAATGGAGAAAAAGTCTTACCAAATCGCGCCAGGAATATTCCCGCCATAAGAAAGATGACGGATATATAAGAGTCAATACAATGCATCGCAGATGTGTTGCAGCTAGTCGCATTCATAACTGCAGACGTCGATGCAAATAAGGATGTGGAATTTTCGGACGCCATTGCCAGGACCTCTGTGCACTGGAAAGTACAGGACACATTGTTTATTTGTTTTCATGACCTGACTCAAACAACGTAACCATCTTTTGATGTTTTCCTTCTCTAGCTCTAGCGTATCGAATAGGGAGATGGATCGAGTTTTTGCGGACTACCAAGTGACAGATTTGTGTTCAGTCCATTTGTTATTGTCACATTAATACAGCAGATGGCTGCTTTTGGGATAAGGGGATAACTGTATCTGAAAACATTCCGTCCATTTGAAATCAGTGTTGCTCAGAAGGTACTGGCTATTGTCATGTAGATGTGCGTATTATTACGATTTCCACTTCTGAAATGACGTCAGCAATAATTACGATCGAGCATTCCGTATAAAGTGATTTATTACTTTTACAGTTGTTATCTCTGAATGTATGAGATGAATAACCAGTATTACTTACTCACTAGACGTAAAAATCAATTGAGGACATGTGACCTCCTTTTTCGCCCTCAGATTATTGTGACAAAGTCATTCACACCTTCTGCTAAGATTCATTACTACTCGTTCTCCATAAAGTAATAGTTATGTAATAGTTCATTACTACTCGTTCTCCATAAAGTAATAGTTATGTAATAGTTCATTAGTAATAGTTCTCCAAAAAGTAATAGTTATGTAATAGTTCATTAGTAATAGTTCTCCATAAAGTAACAGTTATGTAATAGTTCATTAGTAATAGTTCTCCATAAAGTAATAGTTATGTAATAGTTATGTAATAGTTCATTAGTAATAGTTCTCCATAAAGTAATAGTTATGTCTAGCCAACTGAAACGTTTACAACCAACTTCCTATAATGAACCTGGTAAAGATAGCCATATACTATACATAACACACGACAAACATATATATTGATGTGCTATACTCTTTTGATAGTGTGACCTGTCAGTCACGTATTTAAGTTAATGAATGTGACTGAGTGCCTAGTCTATAGCTTTTGTATTACAGATAATTATATCTTTATGAAGAGCAGACAGTTATTCAGGTTCTAGTTCATCGAACCCGTACATAGACGTTACTAAACTTATCTAGACATAAACATGTTACTCCACATTTAGTTAGATATAAATATGTCAGTCCTACAATTAGTTAGATATAAATGTGTCAGTCCTACAATTAGTTAGATATAAACATGTCAGTCCTACAATTAGTTAGATATAAACATGTCAGTCCTACAATTAGTTAGATATAAACATGTCAGTCCTACACGTAGTCGGACATAAACACTCCTGCACTTAGACATAATACTCAGACAAAAACAGCCTAGTTTAACATTTATACATATAAATATTTCAGTCCTATATATAGTCAGAGATAAACATTCCAGTCCTATCTCAGACATAAATATTGCTGCTCTACACTTAGACATAGACATTCCTGTCAGACACTTAGCCAGACATAATTATTCCAATCCCTATAGTTATTCAGATTCCAGTCTTACAATTGAATCAGAGGTATAGATAGATAGATAGATAGATAGATAGATAGATAGATAGATAGATAGATAGAATGTTAGACAGTCACTGGTGTCTTTTTCAACTTATTTGTTTTCCAATAGTTTATACATATACACACACCAAATCACACACACATACATACTCACGCACGCATCACGGACACACACACACACACACACACACACACACACACACACACACACACACACACACACACACACACACACACACACACACAATGTATTTCTTTACAAAGCTACGAACTTCCAGAGCATACACTTCTGTACATAAGTAAAGTGCTGTTGTAAATGGACTCGTGTGAATAAGAAACAGAAGAGAAACAAACATTTTAATTTTGTTCGCAATACTATTACCTACGCACTTACTGCCAAAGACACGGACGTGTTGACCTTGTTACAGACACTAGTGTGTCCGGCTTTTCTGTAGGTCGGATCAAAGGGACTCCCGGGCATCCATATGGAGGCGACACAAAGTGTCAAACAAGACACCTCGCACGACAGGGCAATCAAACCTGTCCGCACTAGCCCTACCCGGTGACGTATGATCGGGTAGGCAAAGGTACCAATAATGCCGAAGACAGCAGACGATCCCATCAGGATGCCCAGAACAGACTCGGACAGACCTTGATTTGCGGCATATGCTGGAAGGACAAAAGCATTGTGAAAGAAAATTAAACAACACTACATTTATAAGAATGACCTGCTGTTTGGAGAAATAATACATATTTACTTTAATGTCTATACAATATAGTAGTTTGGCCATAATCACATTGTTCATGAACATATATATAAAATTATGTATGTGTGTATTGCTGAGAAAATATTTCATTTTTGTTCGGCCGTATGTTCATGAGTGTTCAATGTGGAATTTGGGGATACTAATTTATTTTCTTCTTATTAGTTTTTTTCTTAAAATTAAAGAATAAGCTTGGTAACTAGTATTGTTAGAAAACAAAGACGTTAATGATTGGATATGGGGAGGGAGATAAAGGTACTCTGTAGTGGTGATATTTTGAATAATTACAACTGACAGATTTAGCGATGACTATTTCCTGCACGAGTATCAATAGCGGAGCCCGGTTTATATCTCATAGAACCAGATTTCGTTGATTTAAAATATGTTTATTACTGGTTTTGTTTGTGTGCCTAATGTAATTTGCTTTTGAAAAATGAGTACTAAGCAAATGAGACTGATTTGAAAATTAAAATTAGTCTTTGGAGCGACACACACACACACACACACACACACACACACGCGTGCGCGCGCACACACAAACTTTTCTGTAATATACCAAACTTTTCGATCAGAGCCATATCTGTATCAGCTACATAATAGAAAGACATATAGACAGTCAAACAGGTATACATACATACGGAGAGAGAGAGAGAGAGAGAGAGAGAGAGAGAGAGAGAGAGAGAGAGAGAGGAAATAAATTTGCTTGTCTCTATTAATAGTCTTATTTGTTATATAAGTTGTAAAGTCGAAGTTACCCGAACTTGGGCACTCCTTATGAGAGTATTTTTGTAAGTGTCAGAGTTGAAGTAAACAACTGAGTTGAGAATATGCTAGAAATTGCTGGTGCAATCCATCAGTTCCAACTGGTTATCCAATGGTTAATATTTACGGGAACAGGAACACCAGTGGGCTGAGATGAAAAGTTTACCTGCTGTATATAATTCTATTGTCTAATCACTTTGAATTTGGAGTGGCAAGAAGTCCGGTCATGAAATGTAGTTGTTAGATTAATGGTGAGTTAACTGACTGATTGAGAGAGAATTAACTTAGAAATATTTCATGCATTTTTTGCTTTTGATGTGATACTTTCGTTTGACATAGAGATGCATTATGTGAGTAGACTATTATTTTTACAAATTGTGAACTATGATGCTTAAATGTAGTATGCTAAACACTTGACATTGTTTCTAGTAAACCTGTTCATAAATTGATATGCTGTATTTGTTATGCTATGTGCTTGTATCGGGCTAATAAATATTGATGCAGGAAACTGTAAGTTGAGGCGAGTATTCTACCACAACATGTCCGCCTAGAAGCTACCAATAACTGAAAATATCTTATGATAAAATATCTAATGTGGCTTCTGAGGGGAAATGTCAGCAAAAAGAAATCTGTAAGTTGAGACTTGATTGTAAGAAAGAAATGAATTAAAAATGAGTAAACTGGAAACTTAGTGTTTGTTCTCTGATTATATTTTACAGGGAAAAACCAGCCTTTCCATGTTTTATCTGAATCTGCTGGCTTACTGATTATAAACAGCTACGACCACGTTAGAAGCGAGAAGTATCTACTGCAGTGTGTAAGTGTAAGGAATCTGTTGATGTATGGTGATAAGGTCTGCTGACTACATCGAGCAATTTCTGGTTTAAAGAAGTTACTGGAAATTGCTACAAATGTTGTACTGTTTGAGGGAGCTAGTAGGTGAAGGAACACGCAGGTTAGCCTTGAGAGAATAGCAGCTAATCAGTGCTCTACAGTATGAGACGAGAAACACATGGGATTGACGGTAATAAGGGAAAGAATAAACTTGTGGCTTTATTATGAAAAGCACTCAAAAGACTACTGCAATGTTGCCTATTTAAAGTTACTAGAAGCTATTATTGCTTATCTCTAATAACTCCATTTCTGTTCTCTGATAAGAACTATCCTGTGATTTGTATTGACACTAATTAATTAAATTATGTGTTAGCTTATAGGACTGTATAGTTAATAAAATTATTTGAATGGGGTTCCGTGGAAATACTGATGTCAGTTAATCGTTTTCATTGTATGTGTTATATATATATATCATTGATGATTTAATAAATTTATTGATTTGACAGTCTTGCACATATTGATAACCTTATTTTGGAGAAGAAAGTGGGTGGATGGGTGCTCACTAAATGTAGATTAAAAAATGGATTTGTCTACTTTAGTAAAAAAAATGCTCCACTTTTGTAAACATTTTGTGATGGCAGATGTTTGTCTTTAATGTTGTGGAAGAGAGAAAATGTCTACAGCGCCCGCATATCCGCCACGTGAGAGAGACGAGTGGTGTCTGCTAGATTATTAATAACTTAAATGAATACTCTCATCACTTGTAATTAGATAAGGATGATGAATTAAGTAATAATAATTAATCATAAACATTAACTAGGTGGCCTTGGCGTCACAGTTAGATTAGATTAGATTAGATTAGTTTAAATTAGATTAGATTATTTTCCTGCTTGTCCCCGCTGTCAAGTATGGCAGGTAATATTTTGAGCAAAGAAAATAAAATGATCAAATAAAACAAAGGGATTAGATTATTCTATACTAAGAAGTACACACTAACTTATAAATATAATTAAAATAAAGTTACATAGGATAAATATATTTTAATTTACTGTTTATTTTTGTTCTTTTACTTGCGATTAGATAAGATAAGAGTGCATTATTGATTACTCTATATTAAACCTACCCACGGTGATGCTGTCAAACCCCAGCACGGTCATGTACAGACAGGCCAGGGCCAGACCTGCCAAAGCCACGCTGTACCTCATGTACGTACGCCAGCCACGGTACAACGTCACAAACTGGAACAACACGCGACCGCACGTGCTCATTTGTGAATTTACCATCTCTAGGAGATAAAATGAAAAGTGGTTCAATGATTCCAGTTCTTATTTTCATAAGTATGTTTTTTGTTAGTTAATCTTTATACTGATTTTATTCCGATAACCTTATGTTGGGAAAGAAAGTGGATGGAGGGTGACTCACTAAATATAAATAAAAAGACAAATTTATCCTCTCCTTTAATAAGAAGTTTACCACCTACGGAAATGTTGTGTGACGGTAAATGTCTTTAATGTTGTTGAAGAGAGAAAACGTTTGCAGCGCCCCAGGTCCGCCAAGTGAAAGAGACGAGTCGAATTTTCTGGAGAATTATTAATAACATAAATTAAGATTCTCATCACTTTTAATTAGTTATGGGTGATTAATTAATGAATAAGAATCGTAACCATTATGTAGGTGGCGTTAGCGTCACACTTGGTTAGGTCAAGCTTTCGTTCTTTATTTGCCTTCAGTACTTGGTGACCTCAAACTTTTCTTCTTTATTTGCCTTCAGTACTTGGTGACCTCAAACTTTTGTTCTTTATTTGCTTCTAGTACTTGGTGACCTCAGACTTTTGTTCTTTATTTGCCTCTAGTACTTGGTGACCTAAAACTTTTGTTCTTATTTGCCTTCAGTACTTGGTGACCTCAGACTTTTGTTCTTTATTTGCCTTCAGTACTTGGTGACCTCAAACTTTTGTTCTTTATTTGCTTCTAGTACTTGGTGACCTCAAACATTTGTTCTTTATTTGCCTTCAGTACTTGATGACCTAAAACTTTTGTTCTTTATTTGCCTTCAGTACTTGGTGACCTCAAACTTTTGTTCTTTATTTGCCTTCAGTACTTGGTGACATCAAACTTTTGTTCTTTATTTGCTCCTAGTACTTGGTGACCTCAAACCTTTGTTCTTTATTTGCCTCTAGTACTTGGTGACCTCAAACTTTTGTTCTTTATTTGCCTTCAGTACTTGGTGACCTCAAACCTTTGTTCTTTATTTGTTCCTAGTACTTGGTGACCTCAAACTTTTGTTCTTTATTTGCCTCTAGTACTTGGTGACCTCAAACTTTTGTTCTTTATTTGCCTCTAGTACTTGGTGAGCTAAAGAAATAAACATCTAGATAACAAGTTTGAAAAAATAGAATATATATATTCATGTATGTTGAGAGCTGGCATACTTTTATTTATTGAATTTTATTTTTATTTCTTTTTATTTTTAAATGGGTTAGATGGATGTATCATTAGAAAATTTAAACTGTCCTGGAAAGCCGGTTGTTCCCAATAAGCTTTCTTTAATTTTTTTTAATCCATATTTTGACAACTTCTTTTAGAGATCTTTCCTGACGGATCCAAACTAGCTAATCAAAACATTTTCGAGAAAATAAATATATTGATTGTAAGAAATCAATATTATTGCATAGCACAATACATTTATAATTAACTCTTAGACGCATATTAAATAAAATTAATTATTCAGTTAAGCGTATACAAATTGTTGGGTTATGTTTCTGGAATGACATTTTAAACATATGTTTTTCATAGATATTTGGACACTTTATCTGATATATTTTCTAAAATGCAATTATAATTAAATTCAAATATATAACTGCTTCTATAAGAATTATACACTCTTTTCATAATTGAAAAAATATAATAAGTGTTTATACGCGTGCGCTTTTATGAATGTATGAATGTACTTCATAGATGTTTAGATATTCTATTTACAGCTAATGCAACTAATGTAAAGATGTATTTCCAAAGTTTTTTCTTAAAACACCAAATCATTTATCTGTCCGGTTAATGCTTAAGAACATACTTGTTCTTTCCTCTTTGTGACCCTCGACCTCAAGATCAAGGTCAAGCGGAGTCACTAGTGAGCCTGAATCGTTTTCCAGCTTGTCTTTGCTGTCAAGTATGATAGGCACTATTTCAAGCAAAGAAAATATAATTATAAGATAAAACTTAAGGCTTACAGAAATCAATGCTAAGAGAAGTAAAGATAATTAAAATAAAATTAGGAAGGATTAATTTATTTTAATGTACTGTTTAATTTTTGTTGTTGTAATTTTGTTCTTTTACTGGAGACAATGATTAAGTTAGTGAAGCAAGGATTTTAGGAATTATTTAATATTATTGGGTGGTAAAAATAATCTTTTAAAAATCAGAAAGAGTTTATTGATATTTTTAGGTTTTCATTTGTGAATATTTCGAAAATAATCTGTCAAAAATATATTATTGATTTTATAATGCTATCATTTACGTATTCGCTATGACAGATTGACACAAGTAATTAACTTTATTCACTAATATTACTTATTCATTATGACAGATTGACACAAGTAATTAACTTTATTCACTACATATTACTTATTCATTGACAGATTGACACAAGTAATTAACTTTATTCACTACATATTACTTATTCGCTATGATTGAAATTGACAGGAGTAATTAACCCCAGTCACTACAGATCATTTATTCGCTATGACAGATTGACACAAGTAAATAACCTTATTCAACTACATATTCATCTGAAATATAATGCAGAGATGTCAATATTTTATTTCAAAATGTCAATGCTAAAGAATCAAATCTGGGACTATAATTATTTCTGATAACGAAAATCGGAATCAGTTCAATTTCAAACGGTAAGTAATTTAAAACCACACTGTACAGATATAGGTGCAATAATGTTCGTTGTCAAATGATAAATAATAAAGACATGGACACGTCTGATTGTACATCTCACTGCCAGACGTTTAAGTACAGCATATTCGTTGTCAAAAGATAAATACTAAAGACTTGGACAGGTCTGATTGTACATCTCACTGCCAGACGTTGTCAAAAGATAAATAATAATGACTTGGACACGTCTGATTGTACATCTCACTACCAAACATTGTCAAAAAATGAATAACAATGATTAGGGCATGCATAACTATGAACGTCATTATCAAATAGTTAGGAATAGAAGAGTGTAAAGTCTAAAGGTCAATGAAAAAAAAAGAGCACACATCTGAGTACATTTCGTTGTAAAAGAAATCAAGATCAGTACAGTTCATCGTCATAAGTCAATAGTATATTTTTTAATCACGTATCTGTGAGTTTTAAAAAAATGGTTAAGAGTAATATATTTTGCCAAAAGGCCAATAGTAAAAAACTAAAAATAAAACAGGATATGTGTCTTTATACATCATTGTCAAAATGTGAAGAGCAGTAAAGTTCATCATAAAAAGGAAATGATAAATTACGTGACGTTAACTTTCAAAAGTTCAATAGGGCCAGGAAAAGAAGAAAAAAATAGTTCAGTTCAGTTCTTTGCGGTTTAATTTCGTTTGTATAGTGATAAAAGCTCAAACAGACTGACAAACGAGCTCTAGACTATTGTTTTATGCACTTATGGCATCTTTTACAGTATTTACGTGCGTCAGGACACTTTAAAATAAGTTTGACACATTTCTACGTTATAGAAATAGGGCATCCCGAGTATTGGAATGGGTTGCTGGCCTTTAGTAGAATTGCCTCAAGGTCTCTAAAGGTATTATTAATACATATAAAATTATCGCTATTGAGCATTTATGTTGTTGTTTTAGTACAGTCTTGTTTTGTATTACATTCAACGTTGTTACGACAGGAATCCTTCTTTTGGTTCAGCGCTGGAACAACATTGTAGACCTTCCACGTCAGATAGAACTCCACAAACACGGATGACGCATTCCACGCACCGATGAAGATGGCACCATACATCAGCCCTGAATAAAATATGACCTGCCCCGTTGCTATGGGAGACAGGATCATTCCGACCTGATCTATACGCCTCATGGCGGCAGTCATAGCTGAAAGGCAGTATAAAACGTGTTTATGATTGCAGAATAACGTAATTTCAGTCATTCTATTGTTTGCATTGTTTCGTCATTATATTTTCTTTTGCATGAATCTGCTTATTGATGAACGTATTTGCATGATATATTAATTGATTCTTGCTACTCTAAAAATGTTTTGTTTTTAGCCATTTAAAATTTAGATTGAAATAGATAAATATGTAAAAGAAAAACAGATAGACAGAGGGTTAGATAGATAGATAGATAGATAGATAGATAGACAGATTACCAATTAAAAAATAAGCCCTTTACAATGGTACATTGCTTTAATATTTACAATTAACAGCTGATCATTAAGATTTAAATTCTTATGTCTGCAGTAGAAAGAGTGATGCAATAGTTAGTCTCGACGGAATGTTAAGAAGTATTATCATTAATTCTGAAATATCTCTTATACTGGAACCCTCGCCTAGATTTTCAGAAGTAGCTTCACCAAAACAAAGTGTTATATCTCTGTCACAATTGTCTTCAGCCAGTATTATTATAACCAAGGAATTATGATCCATGAAGTGGACAGATGCACCTGGACTTTAAAAGGCGTTAACATTCACTTTTAATAGTTTTAAATAATTGCTATTATTTATTTAATTAGTAGTATAACATATCTCGCTATAATGCACACAACCACAAATCTCCTCATCCACCTTCATTGCCACAAGAACCCTAAACAGTCTTACTTGCCAGTAAGTCTGAATCTCTTCCACATATCTCTATTATCCAGTCTCGTTCAACAGCCAACATCCGGGCCTGGGAAGCGAGGTTGGACAATACGCCCAAGGCGACGATCGACGCTTGAAGCAAGGGGGACAACCAGATGTTCGTGATACTCGACTGGTACCACAAGTAAACCGCTATAAGGGCCGCACAGGCCAGCCTCACAGCATCTTGAAGCACTAGGGACAGCTGCGCGGCTGCAGACATAAACGAGGCCCATTGGGTATTTTAAAATCTATCTATCTATCTATCTATCTATCTATCTATCTATCTATTATCTATCTATCTATCTATCTATCTATCTATCTATCTATCTATCTATCTATCTATCTATCTATCTATCTATCTATCTATCTTAAAGAAGTGTGAGTGTCTTGCGCACTTAAGAACTTGCTTTCGTTCCTCACTCGGTAAAACAAAGATAGGCAATTTCCACTGACAACTGAAATGAACTCTGCCATACACATAACAATCTAAACATTGTCAGTTGTGAAACTTAAAAACAAGTGAAGTGGAATTTAGGTCAGCCACAGATAAGAACAAATCCATATGAAATGAGTAAGTTCCATTCTTAGAATCAAGACTGCAAACTTTAAACTTTCAGAGATTTGTATAAATGCATTTATTTTGGTATTGAAAGTCAATATTTTTGAAAGAAATGAGAGTTCTCGTTCATTTGCGAGACTGACTTCTCACCATAGAAACATAACGTTTGACGTCACGAATGGGGATTTACAATCCGCATGCACTGTTTGACATATTGCCTTGAGTTTAACGCGTTGTTTTAAAATTTAAAACATGGTCAAATATTGCAGTGCATAGGGCTGCACAAACAGCTGACAAACTAAAAATATTATTTTTTTTACATTTCCCAACGGTCACAAAGTACGAAAAAAGTGGATTATAAAGCTGAATAGGGAAAACTTTCATCCGACTGCACAGACGGTAGATTGTAGCGAGCACTTCAAAGAAGAAGACTATTAAATGCAAAACAGACAATCTTTTCGGAGGCTGAATTATCCATTAACAAATGCCTATAAACATATACTTCTTGCAGTTATAACTTTATATGTATGGTAACATTATTATTAGTAGTATGATTAATTAACTATCAAGTGATCAACTGTCAATGAATATCTGGTATAAATAGATTGTTGTTGTTTAAGTAATTTGAAATATCTAATTTAATATTTAAAAATTCAGCTGAATAACATGCTTCGTATATTAAATATATATTCATCAAACTCTTATCATCTCTTAATCTGAATTTGTATAAATGCATTTTATTATATGAGCAGTTGCTTGGGTGTACATTTGTATCATTCTTTGTATTTTATATACTGTAGAATTACTTTTAACACTACTCATAACATAAATGTATAAAATAAATTTTCTTGAATAGATAATCTTATTACTCTAGCCACTATCAGGATAAAAACTGGACTTTATTTTCTACTGTTAACTTTAGTTGGTAAATCCATTAGAAGGCATTTGATATTTATTATTATGCATCTGCCATAACTACTTGCGTTTGAGTGTGTGTGTGTGTGTGTGTGTGTGTGTGTGCGTTGTGTGCGTGTGCGTGTGCGTTGTGTGTGTTCGTGTGAGTGTATATATATTTTGTATTGTATTCGTTTACTTTTACTTATTTGTTTGTTTGGTATTTTTTTTTGGTGAAATTTAAACAACATTTTTGGAAGAAAAATTTTATTTCAACTAAACAAAATACATTAGTGCTTAAAAAGCATCATAGTAATACTAACAGGATGTGATTATTTGATTCTAAAAAAAACATTTGACCTAAAAGAAGATTTTTAATTTTTATTTTGATGTACCTTTAAGGCGTGGGGTCGAGTCAACCCAATGGCCCACCAGTGGTCCGAAGAGGAATATGGCTAGTCCAGTAGCCAGCCCAGACGTAGCTGATAGCTGAAGATCATCGTCAGCAATGCGCACCAAAAACATGCTCATCCCAAATATCCACATATGGGTGCCCTGTTATAACTACTTTTTGCTGTATTATATTCATTCACATATTTACAAATATCTACGTATGGATATACTGTTATAATATTTTTTCAGGATTATATTCATTCACAAATATTCACAAATGTGTGAACCCTGTTGCAATGTATTATAGTGATTCACAAACTGGTATTTACATCATTGCTTTATTTCATAGAGCATCAGTTTATTGCAATATACGTTTGTCAACTAGTCTTATATACTCTTTATAATTATCTATATTTTGTACAATTGATTTCAATACCTCTTAAATTCTTTTCGTGCGAACACAAACACATACACGCGCGCGCACACGCTCACACATATAAATGAGCGCACGTGCGTACGTACACACACAGACATAAGAAACACACAAAAACTTTAGTCTATAAAATATTTCTCTATTTTGCAATTTTTGTATAAAAGAGGATTAGTCCTGAAACAACTGAGAATCACGGGATTAATTTAATCATGCCAGTATAATCCAAGTTTATTTATATACCATGCTATGTCATATTTCATTAATGATGGAAACCCTTCTTTGGCTCTTTACAAATGGCTCCCTTTGAACACAAAAAGCGCCCGAAGGCCACTTGACGCTATCGATCAAGACTTGGTCGCTATTACATTAATGATTTACTATTAAAAGTCATATGTTAAATAAGCTCCCTAAAAGGAACAATATTGTAAAATTTTAAAATAACAGAAATTAATGCGATGTGAAGTAAGTGTATCATTTTCTGTCTGTACTCCTAACATTAGAAGTGATTTTTGACAGTAAGAAGAAGTCACTGAAAGATCGTTGAGAAATGGGGTCAAGATAAATGGCCACTTAGGTTTCATTTAATTGGGAAATCAAAATCCTCGTTGATACCTGTGGAGATTCTAGTTTTAAGCAACGACGAACTGCATGGGTCAGCATTATAGGAAAACAATTCTTACTGACCTGATTTAAAGCAAGTATTCTCCTTTTATTTATTGACCCTAATCTATACCAGTCACTGTATCATGATCGGCCGATATTTATATTTTTCTCTAGGTTTTGTAACGAAGCACAGGACCTAAAAAGTAACAATATTTCTGCTTGATTAAGTTCTGTTTCTAATTAGAGAGCATTAAATAGGTGACAGTACCTCTCTTGATTGTATTTCTAAGCGGCGAGTATTAATACATGATAGAAAGTCCAGGAGTGGATTACCTGGACTTCATACATTAATGACGAGGTAGGCGTGCACATCATACTGATTAAAGAAGAAGTAGGCAGAGTCGTTTAACATCTGTTACAGGTCTTCTGGATTTCTCTGACCACTAAAAGACTTACCCAGCATGATAGGAAATGGCTCACGTACACCGTGAGATTGGTCTTCTTTACCCACATGATGCCGTGAGTCAGGGTCACCCGGGCAAGGTGAGGTTGCGTGAGTCAGGGTCACCCGGGCAAAGGTGAGGTTCAATTTTAATCCAACGGTGAGCAGGTGAAGCTCAGCTGTAGAATTAATCGAATTCATTTCACACTTCGAACGCTATAGCAGACACGCAGATAGAAACTAAATGTTTGGAATAGCTTAAAATAGTTTATCTCTGCTAAGCTCTCTGACTGGCACTACAACGTCTAGCCTTCCAATTCCACATTTCTTGCCTTCTCTTCTAATTTTACGGATCTTTTAGCTTGGTGTTTCCCCATACGTCGACAGTTATTTCTGTTTACTAAGGTAATAGTAACAAGTCTGTAATGTTGTATTCATCAATACAGGGGAACTTATTATTAAAAAATTAAATGCCAATATTTATTTAAAATTAAAATGGGAATTGTGGTAGTAGTAGTAGTAGTAGTACTAGTAGTAGTAGTAGCAGCAGCAGCAGCAGCGATAGTAGTAGTAGCAGTTATTGTTGTTAGAGTTATTAATATTTTGTGACTGGGGTTTTAATAAAATGATGCTGGCGATCACTTTGATAAAAGTACTGGTATACTAAATATAAGTATAAACGTACATAAATACACACACACGCAGTCACACGCACATAGTAATAGTTGATCAATAGTTACCTTTCTTTGCTACGTAGTCCCAGGAAGCACGTGACTTGACACAATTTATGTGACTTTTGTCGTACAATTCCAGAAAACTACCTTTATGTAATCCGTATCCGACGAAATTGTTGGTAACATACAGCAGTCGTTTTTCCTTGCGTGAACCATCACTTACGTCATACATATACCATAGCGCATGTTTATGCATGTACTGCACCGTGTTAAGTTTGTGAACCGACACGAACCGTTTCGAAATTAAGATGCAAGGGATATAAGCGAGTATAACAACCGTGCCTGAGATTTGGGGTCACGGAAACATCACCTCCAGTTCTATTATTATTTCTAATTTTAACTTCTGTTTTCGACCATATCCAAACAGTAACGTAAACATAATATGAGAGGAGACGTTCTTAAAGGCTTAGTCGACACCAAGCGAATATGCTAGTGTAGGTGATGTTATGAAAAGTATGACCCGATACACCAGCGACTGCCTACGTATTTTGTGTCTTTTAAAATTTTTACCTTAATCTGCAGCTATCCAAAGCTTTAATCTTCTTGTTGACTGATTCTATTGTACCAATAGAAATGGTCTGATATTTTCTCGAGAAATAGATCCATAGAAAGCAATTATGATAGGCCCTGTATACTATACATTATTGGATCAAGAGTCAAATCGAAATGTGAGCAAATGACACTCCGCATAAATAATTATAATACCTTATTTAAAATTAATTAATATTATGAAAATGACCCAGTAACTATTTTTTTTTCAATCTTGTACCGATCCTTTCAAAAATAGAAATTATTCAGCAAAATATGTCAGTACATTGCAGCGAAAACATAAAAATAATATGTTTTGTGCTGATGTTAAAATTATGACGTCATAAAGCTTAACTCCGTTTGTCCCTTGAGTGCAGTAGTTGAAATTGTTGTGTAAACACCATCCACCAAGTTGACAAAATTCACTTAGTAAACATCTGCTGCTTGTTTGATAATGCGATATAGTGCAATCACCTGAAGAGCACTATACATTTTAGTGCCCTTAGAACGATATAGTGCAATCACCTGAAGAGCACTATACATTTTAGTGCCCTTAGAACGATATAGTGCAATCACCTGAAGAGCACTATACATTTTAGTGCCCTTAGAACGATATAGTGCAATCACCTGAAGAGCACTATACACTTTAGTGCCCTTAGAACGATATAGTGCAATCACATGAACAAAAACGATATATTTTAGTGCCCTTAGAGACACACTGATTTAAAGCAAATTAAAAATGCCATACAGAACCTACTTAGTAATCTTGTTTACGCAAGTTCAGCGTGAAATATTTACGAGATAAATTATATTTTTTATTAAATGAAACACGACACTGGAAAAGTCACAAGACACTAGAAAAGCTAAAGGTTAGAAACAAGAGACGTAAATCTTCACAACGATGTCTGTTTGCAAACGACTCCTCCCTAAGTTTGGAGTTTGTGTGCTAGTGCTTTAATGTTATTATAATTACACTCAAAATGGTGGTCTTGTTTCACGGAGAGGGACCCTATAAGTCCAACTTAGCGAGTGACAAAGGCAAACACTCGCAAGAAACAAGTACGACATTATAAAAGGTTGTCATGCACAATTCGAACGTCAGAGAGCAGTTGCTGCTAAAACTCGCACACATATATCAAGAAAAATAAAAAGTACTTAGTTTTTGCATTGTAAACATTTCTATAACGAATTTACAACTTTAATCCAAGAATCATGCTTTGAAATTCAATGTTCTACCCAATCAGTTCTGTAACAATAAATAATTATATTAATACATCGATTTACTTACATCACTTCTTCTTCGTCATCGTCATCATTTCCTTCTTTGTCATCATCTTCATCGTCCTCATGTCCTTCTCCTTTTCTTTCGTTTCTTTTTCATCATCTTTTCCTCTCACCACCTCGTTATCTTATTATTCTTACTTCTTGTTCTTTTTACATTTTTTTAATTGAATTAAAATTAAATTATGATTAACGTTATTATTACTATTGCTCAATAGACTTGTGTTACTGGTTTTGTTTATTATTGTTTTATGCTGTTTTATACTGTTGGGTGCTATTGATGTTATGTCGTTGTTTATAATCATGTTTTGCTTGTTATATACATTTGCATTATGTTGCTGTTTACAATCAATTTTTACCTGTTAGATATATTTGCATTATATTATTGCTTGTTTTTATTTGCTCTTGACTCTCAAGTGGAAAAAACTCTTCTTGACTACCCTCCCCCCCCCCCAATTTTCTCAATTCTTTCAAATTGGTAATATTTCATTTTTGTTGACTCAGAGATTATAATCTTTCCTTGTCGAATAATATTACTACATGTAGTTGTGGCAAAGTAAGTTTGCCTATCCCTATTTCTAAACTTAATTGTTAAATGTAAACCAAAAGATGGATTTATCTTCTCCTTTAGTAAGAAGTTTTCCACCTGCAGAAAATTATGCGACTGTAAAACGTCTATCCTATCATTGTGTAAAGACTGGAGCTTTTACACACCCTTATAATCCCCCAAGTTGATCTTGTGGGAGAATTATTAATAACTATAAATTTAGATTTTCGATTACTTGTAATTAGTTATGTGTTATTAATTAATAAATAATAATCATAATGAGTGAAAGGTGCCCAGAGAGGTGTCACAGCATTCTTTCGAATGACTGTAGTAATCTAAAAATAGACTACTGCGGCACAGATAAACAACTAATGGTGTCACGTATAATGATGCTCTGAACAAAGTAGATTTTTTGTTTGTTTATTCTGTATATATATATCTTCCATGATTAAAACACTAAATTCCAATGTACTTTAGCATCTGTGGATGTTTTTATCACGTGGTATTAGAGTGTTTATTAGTAAGATGTATTATTTTTATATGGACAGTCAGAAATACACATGGCTTGCTTTTGAGTTTCTCCATCGAGGTCAAACGGGTTGTACTAGGACCAACTAGGTGATAAAATGTTTTCAGTCAGCTTTATAGAGGCTCTTCCAGTTATTTCTCTCTCCACCCATGCATCCATCCATCCATCCATCCATCCATCCATCTATCTATCTATCTATCTATTCTACCTACTATCTATTTGTCTGTCAGTCTCTGTCTGTCTATCTGTCTACCTGTCTGTCTATCTGTCTGTCTGTCTGTCTGTCTATCTATCTACAGATGATCCTGCTTTCGATTTGCTTTAATACACGTGTTGGTGTTGTTTCGATGTATGTAAGAAAATATGAGTATTTTATTCTTACCGACACTTTATTGTTGTTTGACATCTTTGGCGATTTCATGTTTCACCCGAATGTCCAAATAATTTATTGCTATTTGGGATGAGCCGGTTTATTAATAATAATAATTCTCCTGATTATTCTGTATAATCCCACCCGTAAAGGACTTTATAAAATGCTGCCGAGTATCTAAGTCAAACCGCAATGTCGCAACTTAATTAAGGAGTAACACTAATTTGTTGATTAAAATTTACATTTAGCGGCATTAGGTGCTGGCGGATTAAAATCCCTATGTCAATTCATGCACCGTTAAGCTACACTTTTTCCACTGTGATTTTGGCCTTCACACTTATCTCGGTGGGTCACTTACTTTAGATTTGTCTCCACCTGATATTTTACATATCAAACTTTCTTTATTAATTTAACATAGATGTCAACAAGTATAAACAATTTATTTAATAAAATAAAACAAGCAGGTTGAAATTTAACATATGAAGTAGGTTTTCTAATTATGCAAATTTAAGTAGTACAAATTGTTACAAACGTATTCACAAAGGCAAAAATTCGTGTGTACAAATGTATGACTTTCCCCACACAAAACAATAATTCTGTTAATTAAATTAAATATGAAATGTTATGCAGTTTTGGTTCGGTAATTTCGTGCACTTTTCCACATGGATCATTAACACGCAAAAATAATCGTTTTGCACAGTTCAGTTTGTTTTAAAAATACTATAGTTCACAGTTCACTCTTTTTTCCAGTTCAAACGAAATTGGCACACAGATATAAAGAGATTTTTACAAATGAGAATGCAATGGAAATTCATCAATGAGACAGTTTAAGAGAGGTTAAAATAGAGAGCTTTTGATCTGATGACGATTTCTAAAGGTGACACGACTGATGATTATTTTTTTCAATTCTCAACAAATGCATATGATGACCTGGGCAAACATAGGCTGTCAGCAATCTTACCCAGAGTGCATTTTTATGAATGTCCAGTCAACATCTTGTCTAAGGGGAAAATACTTTCTCCTGAATAGACACCAATGACGCAGTTTCCTCCCCTTGGCAAAATGGCATCACACATGAGACGAGGCGTTCGTAAGAAGCCACCAAGTGGATACATAAGATATTTTGAAGTGCTAGTGAAAAAATAATTATATGACACATGTAAATGTTTCCACAAGAGTACCTATTTGAGACCATCCATCCTTTCTCAGACAGACATAAATTTTGTACAAGTGAAGCTAATTTGATTTTAATACATTAATTCAACCATAAAGAAACACATAGAAAATAATTTTAAAAATTCAGAATTTATATGAATGCAATTTATTACATCATTGGTTGCTTGTGTGTTAATTGCATCATACAATTTCACTTTATATACTGTAATATTACTTTTAATACTATTCTTAACATAAATGTATATGACACATTTTCTTGAATAGATAACCTTATTGCTCTAGCGGCTCAGTACCAGGACAAAAATTGAAGTCTTTATATTCTTTATTTTTTCTTTATTCTTTATTCTTTTATTCTTTTTTATTTTATTCTTTTATTCTTTATTTTCTGCTGTTAACTTTGATTGGTAAATCCATTAGAATTTGATCATTGTTATTATGCAACTGCCAGAACAACTTGTGTACAAATGAATAGTTGAAGTAACTTGATCATAATTAAATATTTTACTTTACAGTTTACGGTTTTATAATAATGCATATTAGCAAAGTTATAAAATTTTGTTGCACTAATTATACCACCATTAATAAGGTGGCAAAACCTGAAATTCTTTTCCTAAGAATTCTAGCCATTTCTTTTTGTAACTGTATTTGATTGTTACTTTAGATCATCAACACTAATGATCGTAATATTAAAAAGAAAAAAAAACATATATTTAAGCTTTATAAGACTATCCAACTATTAAATTAATATAACTTTGGCTATTAGTTGTTATATTTAAAAGATTTTGATTTACAATATTAAATAAATAAAACAGTTATCACACACACAAAAATAAACACATAACATGTATACAGACATTCATATACAAACATGAAAATATTTTTAGAGAAATATAAAAGAGACTACTCTTAAAATAGTAGGTGAAGTAATTAAAATTATATATTTTCAAAAACAAGACTATACTGCTATTCTCTATACTGTTCATCATTAGAATATAAAGTAATTAAAATTATATGCAAAATGATAATCACTCATTTAAAAGACAAATATACTGCTATTCTCTAAATGTTCGTACAGATCGTTAATACTATCACTAATCGTAATAAATGTCCTTAGTAAATGTAATATATAATGACAATTACAAAACTACTTAAAAGGTTTCATCATTCATATAAAAATACACATAACTAATTTTAATTCTAGTTAGAAATTTGTCTGTGAGCTTAACGATGACTACAAACGTATGGCTGGAGCACGGCTATTATATATTATCAGAAAAAATAACTTACCACACAAGGTCATCATCAGTCATTGTTTCCTCTATATCTCCAACATCATTAGAAATATCAGATGAACTTTTACTGTCATCAGCACGAATTGGATCAAAGTGGTACGGTGTACCAGAGAAAATTACATTGGCAGCCATTTGACACCCATTCGTGATGTCACTTCTGTTTGCTTTTACCCCAAGGGCTTGGGATTTTGTATCTTAGTAACTAGGCAAATCTCGTCATAAACTATGTTGGACCTAGATTAAATTTCACTTGGTCTTTAAGAAGTCTTGCTAAGTTTGCTATTCACTAATATACAAGCTTGAAAAAGAAACAGGACAGATAGTCTTCTCTTTTGGTTTTAAGAATATACGCGTTAAAAGTGTTAATACAAACATATAAATGACATTGTCAAAGTACAAACAATTACGCCATCAACGTCGTTTCCGGCGCGCTCTCGTTTGACCGTTGGATATCATAATTTAGACTCTTCACTTATCTCATCTGCTGGCTGGTCGTACTGAACATGCAACAGCCATGCCGTCTTTTTTACAACAGGCTTCTGAAGTCTTGATAGAGCTTAGATCGGTTGCTATTTTGAACAGGCTTCCCAAGTCTTGGAGCTTAGATCGGTTGCTATTTTGGTCTGAAAGTAAGGCAGCGTCTGCACCCACTCTCGTGGGTCGACATTATTAAAAATAAATCTCGCACTTCACTTATTGCTCTTTTTTTTTAATACCACTTTATTTAGGGCAATAAATCATTTCCTTTTTCGCTACAAAATCCCGCCCATCTGAATTCTCACTGACTTTATTATCGCGATGGGTCGGCGACTACAAACACGATTCCACTTTCTCGAAAATTAGCGTCGAGGTGCTTCTCGTTACTAGAGGGTTGTGTCCCTTTCTGGATGATCGAGAAGGGGTTTGCTCCTACGCGCACTTATTCAATGCCACTCGATCGCTTCCTGGATTATTTCTTCATCAACGCTTGTATTTGCAGCAACCTAGCGGCGACTGATCATTACGTCGCGTGTCAGATGCGCTTGTCACAGTGACACGTTAAAATGGGTTGGGGGGATGGCTTTTTTCTATCTACACTAGATGACTGGATTTAACGACTCTGCAAAATAGTTCATCTGTCATCTCTTTCCCTCCCCTCACTCTGTCTCGCTCATAAATCCTTGGAATATAAGACTAAGTCAGGCAGGAAATAGTTGAAGTGAAAGCTGGGTTATTCCCCGAAATAGGAAAACATGTTTGCTTCCTACTAAAGCATTTTCCATTCTTCTCATCACTATATTTGATTCTTTCATTAAACCTTCAGTATTAATTCTAGCAGAGTTATCTCATAGACTGTCATGACCTGTGACGCTTTTGAAAATGTAATTATTCTTTATTTATGCATTTTGACAGTTCTTAAAATATATTCATTTAATTATTTATCAGTATATCTATTCAACTGATCAGAAACAATTACCAAATGGTTGATTTGACAATAGTCAATATTTAAGCCATTGAAGACAATAGTTAATAATGAAGCGCACGAAGACAACAGTCATTATTGTGGCCCACGAAGACAACAGTCAATATTGTAGCCCACGAGGACAACAGTCATTACTGTAGCGCATGATTACAGCAGTCAATATTGTATCAAACGATGACAAAATCAATATTGTAGCGAACGGTTACAGCAGTCAATTTCGTAACGCACGATTACAACAATTTTGTAGCGCACGATTTCAGCAGTCAATATTGTAGCGAATGTTTACAACAGTCAATATTGTAGCGAATGATTACAACAGTCAATATTGTAGCGAATGATTACAACAGTCAATATTGTAGCGAATGATTACAACAGTCAATATTGCAGCGAATGATTACAACAGTCAATATTGTAGCGAATGATTACAACAGTCAATATTGTAGCGAATGATTACAGCAGTCAATATTGTAACGAATGATTACAGCAGTCAATATTATAGTGAATGATTACAGCAGTCAATATTGTAGTGAACGATGACAGCAGTTTTGTAGCGAACGATGAGAGCAGTCAAATACTATAGCGAATGGCTTATGGAAATGGGTTGCGTGGAAAACAGGTCCTTTGAACCAAAATATTCGAATTTTGCTTCTATTTCTTGTCATTATTAGTTATATTGGGCTTTTAGCAGGTCCACGTCATCATAAAGGCAGTTCAGTTAACTACCAAATTAACGAATTCTTTTGAAATAGTTTCAGGCGTGTTAGAAAAATCTAATTCTGAAAGAACTGTCTCATCACACACACACACACACACACACACACACACACACACACACACACACACACACACACACACACAACAAACACACACACACATACACACACATACACACATACACACACACACACACACACACACACACACACACACACACACACACACACACTAGCAGATAAAATTTATACATGTAAATCAGTAGGGTATTAACTTCGAATGCTCCCCCCTCCTCCATTTGCGAAAAATCTAAAATGCTTTGCCCCCATTTTTTACACACATATTCTCTATCTCTCTCTTCCCTCTCTCTCTGTTCCACAGGGGAATAGAGCCCTGCGAAAACTTGATCATTATATTTTTCAAACATTTAGCATTTTTTTCTGAAGTAACAAAAGTTGGGCCCCTTCTGTTGAAAGGATGTCAAACAGTGCAGGGGCTGCAGGAGCATTAGCTACGCCAGTGATTATATATATATATATATACCAAATACAATACTCAGGACACATGTATACATTATATTGCATAAGTATAGCCACACACAGTACTCAACACAACAAAAACAATTATCTGAAAATATAAAAATGAAGCATGTAACCTTACAAAGTTGCAAGTTTACAGATACAACACAGTACAAACTCGACAGATGAACCGGATGTAAAAACTTATCTAATAAAAGAGATAAAAGCAATGGCGTGTGCATTTAAAATGTATTTTAAGAGATTTTTTACCAAAAAAAGGAGTGAAAATTAGTGCAATGATTATAATTCACCCCATAATCTCACATCTAAATTCGGTGCATTTTTTTGTGGATGTGGATGTTTGGAAAGAGGACCTCTTAAAAATGCAAGTAACAACATTTATAACTCCCAGTGTCGCAAACTTAGATACTTTTAGTGGAGACAGGATATTTCGGGTATGAGTCATCCATCTTGTCATTTTCAAATTACTGCCGGACGATTGAATTGCCTCGCTATGATTGACCGCTAGTCTGGCTGACTAAGAAAGCAATAATATATTACTGTGCACTAGACACTTGCAAGACTGTCAGAGGCTGGGAAAGGGCCGATAATTTGGTGGAATATACACGTGACTTTGTGACAGTTAGGTCGAATTTAGGTCATGCATCACGAAAACGTAAATAATAGTTGTCTTTTTAGAAACTTTTTGTTTTAGGCAATGTGTATTTTAGAGTACTAGTAATCAATTATGTTTTTTTCTTGTGTACTTGTAGTTATTTATCGGGTTGGTTTATTTGTGCTTTTTTAGTCAGTATTATTCATTGCTTTGTTTGTCTATCTGTCTTTGTTTCTTATTGTTATTCATTACTTTGTATATTTATATGTTTGTTTCTTCATAATTATTCATTGCTTTGCTTATTTGCGTTTGATTTTTCATTAATATTCATTTGCTTTGCTTGTTTATTTTTTTTTTTTGTTTCGTCATTATTATTCATTGCTTAGTTTGGTCGTGTTTATTTCATCATTATTAGTCATTAGTTTTACCCTGTATTTATTTCATCAATATTACTCATTGCTTAGTTTGGTCGTGTTTATTTCATCATTATTATTCATTGCTTAGTTTGGCCGTGTTTATTTCATCATTATTACTCATTGCTTAGTTTGGCCGTGTTTATTTCATCATTATTATTCATTGCTTAGTTTGGCCGTGTTTATTTCATCATTATTATTCATTGCTTAGTTTGGCCGTGTTTATTTCATCATTATTATTCATTGCTTAGTTTGGCCGTGTTTATTTCATCATTATTACTCATTGCGTAGTTTGTTTATTTGTGTTCGTTTTTCATGATTATTCATTGTCTTGTTTGTTTATCTTTATTCGACTTTTAATGACTCTTCATTGTTTCGTTTATTTTTTGTTTGCTTCTTCATAATCCTTCATTGCGTTGATTATTTATGATTGCTTCTATATGATTATTTAATATACTCTTTTTAATCTTCCGTAATTAATTTCTATATTGTTGGATAATTCACTGATCATTTTTAAATATTGCTTTTGATGATTAATACGTACTGTCCTATATTGACCTGTGACGTTTTGTTATGAAAGTACTCTTTCATTTAAATGACGAAGCTAGAGCAATCTTATTAAATTTATGCAATTTAAATATGTTAGTAGTGGGTTAAAGTAATAAAAAGAAATATTCAAACTTTTAAAATATTTTTAAAATATTAATGAAAATCTCAGATAATGAGAGAAGTCGACTGTTTAAAATAAAATCTATTAAATGTAGTTTTAAACTCTACAAAAAGTAGAAAAAGTACAATCTCCATGCGCAGAACTGTTATTTAATGTAGTTACATTTAAGTGAGCACATGTTGAAACTGTGTCCCAAAGGTTGGAGGGTGGTTGTGGCAGGTAATAATATTAACATATTATCCAGTCTTTCATGTGCAGGACAAACATAGAGAATTAGATTATTACAACGTTCAATGGAAAATGGAAATTAGGACTCTGACGTATGGCTGGACTATGTCAGGGGAGTCAATAAGCACGAACTGCTGTAAAAAAGTTCTTTGTTATTATTATTTCTATTGTTTTTATTTTGTTTTTATTCTGAAATTAGGTGAAGAGGTTATTAAAACAACTGACAGCAAACCTAATTACATTATATCATTGTTACTTATTTTATTCAGTCCAGAATGTCGGCTGTCATTATCGTATCCAGTCAAAGGATATTCTGTAATTTCTCACACTCGGTGCTCTCCTTTTGCAAACCAATATTTATATGGTGACTTAGTCATAACGCTTGATGCTCTCCCTTTGGGAACCAATATTTATATGGTGACTCAGTCATAAAACTTGATGCTCTCCCTTTGGGAAACAATATTTATATAGTGGCAGTCATAACACCTGTAAGAACTTGTCTTCGTGTGTTGCTTACTTGAACACTGATTTGTTCGTTTCTGTTCTTGTTGTTTATTTTACTCTGGTACACACAGATTAGTAGAAGAAATCAAAATGTATTTTGACTATACAATTAGTTTTGCTCTTACATTAATTGCTTTGCATCAATTAATTATTAATTAATTGCATTAATCAAAGGGAAGCTTTAAGAATACAAATGCAATTCACCAAGAGAAAGATTGCTGTTTTATTTGTTGCAGAGATGTAGTTTTAACGTGTCCGTCCATATGTCTTGCATGTCCAAGTCTGTAATGCCGAGAACAATTGAACTAAAGCCCACGGTTCACGAAAAACTCTTTGACTGTGAAGATAAACTTTTCAAGACATTAGAATGAACTGTAGAATAAACAGAACTTAGAGGACAATAATAAAGCAAAGCCTTGATGCGTGTTGTGGTATTGTTGTGAAAACCCGGGGGAAAATGTATCAATTGTACTTTCATAACTAGTTTACATCACCACTCCCTCTGTAAACTCTCTCCTAATTATTATAAATCACCATTCTTTTTATGCACTCTCTTATAAGTAGTATCACAATACTTCTGCAACAGAATTTCTTAGAGCATAAAATACGTCAATATACTTTAAATCGTAAGACATCTGCCAGTCTTCACGCTCCATTCATGCGCAATAGTTTCAAACAAACTTTTCTGACTATACAATAATTATTATCAAATTCACCGTCATACAAGACACTTCCATTACCTTTATATAGTCGTTCTTTTTCTTAGGCGAATCGAATCTTTTGCTCGGACTACTACCAAGTTTTTTTTTCTAGACTTATGTCTTTCTAATTCAGTGTCGAAAGTGAAGATAACGAGTATAATAATTCTTATTCAGAAGAAAGCGCATGTACAACCAATGTCATTGCAAATTAAGCATAAATACACGATAAATCTCGTGCTTACGTTAATCTCATTCAAAACTAAGCATACGCATATGTGTCAAGATACAATTTCTATCGCTATTAAAGAGAGTAATGAACACCTTGTATTGATTAGTTAACTTATTACTATTTACTAGTATCGGATTTGTAGCGTTGCCTATTTCTTGTTTGTAGTTTGATGTTTGCTATTGGTATTTTGATCTTTCCTATTTGTAGTTTGATCTTTGCTATTTGTAGTTTGATCTTTGCTATTTGTAGTTTGGATACTTGTTTTTGTATTTTTGACCTTTGCTATCTGTTGTTTGTTTATTTGTATTTGTACTTTGACTATTTGCTCTGTGTAGTTTACACTTCACATCTTGGTAAAATTTAACACAAGCACACACCTGCAACTCTAATTTCACAGGAATTCACTTTGCAAAAAATGTTTACACGAATTTATTCGGAATCTTGGGAATGTTAGAACTAGCAAAACCAACATCGTGCCTTTTGGAGAGCCAAATTACAAATTAAAATTTACATCAGTGATCTTGGTGAGTCAAACTTTGAAAAGGACACGCTCAGTACTTTTGGAGAGCCAAATTTGCAGGGATTCAGTCAGCTCTAGGAGTACGGGTAGAAGCCATTAACCGCGGAACTTCTGACACGGTCAACATAAATCTCATCAGGAAAATTGCCGAATAATTATCAGAGAAGGGCGGCTTCCTCGGTTTCCATCAGTCCTCTACGGTCGACTTCAGCTAACCACAATTTACAGTCTAGGTGGAGTTATCTTCTCATTGTGGCAGATTAAAGAGTGTAGTGACAATTTCTCAACAAGAATGACAATTGCAATCTCACCAAGCTTCCAATCCGGACGTAGAGACGAAATGAACCGAGAGATATATTGACAAATAAAGTCTGACAAATTATAGACATGATACCCAGGTAGGCAGACAGACAGAATGATGGACAGAAAGAGAAAGAGAGAGAGAGAGAGAGAGAGAGAGAGAGAGAGAGAGCTAGATAGACATATATGGATACATAAACAGCTAAATAGACTGATGTATAGATAGATAACGAGAAAAGATTTAAGACATAGAAAGTGTACTAGTGAACACAAGTGGTTTTAAAGCATCAGCTTTGAGACACTGTCTTGTAAACGGTGCTGTTTCAGTCCAACTTCAGATAGCATACTTTAAAAGACTTAAAGATGTGTTTTTGTAGGGAGAAAGAGATGCCGTGTGTCACAGGAAATGAGGGACAGAAATTATATTTTATTTCATTTTAAAAAACCGCTAACAAAACTAATTGAAGTAATCCGAGTTTTGTTATTTTTCGTATGTAGCATGTAACTTCCAGTAACGGTCACCTAAGATCTCTTTAGTAGACAGACGTTCGTGACGCAGTGTGTGTTAATTATCATATTGAATATATATATTAGTTTATGAAGAATATGTATATTAAATAAATTGGGACAACTGCGCAATACCGTCACATGTTGTTGACGAGTGAAATGGCCAGTGCGCATTAGGATTGACCACAGAAAAGCGTGCATCACGATTACCACTATATATCCAAGGCAAAAATCATGTCACAGGACATAGCTTCTGGAAGTTTTGGAAACCTTCAGTGAGAGCTATATAAGAGGCAAAATGAAGACTTTTACTCTCAATGTTGAAAACGTCGATTCGTCTGAAGCCAGTCTAACTTCACGTATGAATTATCTCATGTACAGAGATTTCATAAAGGAAAGCTGCAATAATCTCTTTCCATCCGTTTTCCATCCGTCTGATGCCATATATTGAGTAGCGAGGCAAAATTACTCAGTATAACTGTTGGCAAAGTGGAAAGTTCGCTGTCAAGAAAAATCCGATGCATGTGACGCTGGTTGTATGCAGTTAACGACACGAGGGACCAACTTGCTCTTCCCCCTGTCTGAGTTCGTTTTGGCAGTCTATCCCGCAAATTGAGGGGCTGGCGCCGGAGATACATATCCGGATTTCTACACTCAATGTAATGCGACGACACATCCCACTGGACGACTCCATCCGATAATGCTAAACGTCGTTGAGGTGTCCGTGTCCACGACAAACAACGATAATTATCGAGGCTGACAGCAGTCAGCTAAATTTCAGATTTCTCCCCGTGATAATCTGAAAGTGGTGCCTAGATTCTGCAGAGTCTTCACCTGTAATGCGACGCCTCAATTGCGCCGTGATCTTCACTTTGAAGTGCCGCTTATAAGTGACGTGTGAGATTACGTCATCTCCTTGGAACTCTGACATTAATAGTGAGTAATCATTAGCACGGCTAACGCGCACATACTTAAGTCTAGGACTCTTAAGAAAATGAACACTATTATATCGTTTGCAAAATAAGAACTCTAATGTTAAAAGTAATGCTTATTTTACATGTCAACTATTGTTAAAGCGGCCCCATTTGCCGCATAAGAATTGTGTAATTAATCTTTATTTTATATTTTGAATTTCATCATTTTCATCTCCCCTTATTTCCCACAGAGTGTATGACATTGGAAAGTTGAATGAATGATTAATCACTGTGCGAAAGAGTAGTGCCCCTTTTAAATCGGGAAATAAATAACCTGATTTAAACATCTTTCAACTCTCTTGTTATTCATAGTTTTTGAGAGGGACGAAAGAATTTGTACTATTGTTTTGCACCGTTCGTCAGTTCGTCCATTTATTCACATTTATGATACACACTCACAACACACACCGCCAATAAAACGTTCCTTGGCATGACACTAATAAAGTGGGCCCCACCCAAACATCAATGGAGTATGTCATGTGTGTCATTGTAACAACCTGACACGACGTAGTACTGGCACACGTCACATGAGTTTATTTTGGAGGTGCACCGGAGCAGGCCAAAAATAGACTTCACCCCTTGCATCTCTAACTTCAGCTCGGGTCGGCTTGTAACAAGCCCGCCCGTTTTGTGACATCTGGTGACCACTGACCGTGATCTGACAAGGTAAATTGTGTTGTTGTAAGAAAGTGTCATCTCTTTCCTGCTTTTCTATCTCATCACCATTATGCATTGTTTATTGCATGTTAGGGCTTGCTATTGAGACTTAGGTGAACTGGATTTTGATAAGACTCATTATTATTGTGTTGAAATAAGTTTTATAATCTTTACGCTATTATCGTTAACGCGTACCGACTCGTGTTTAGACGTACATAGATCGATATTTCGTACGCTACATTAGCAACTGTTGTTTTGCTAATTTTGCTAACTTTGCAAATTTGCGATTAGGATTTCTTTTATTCGTGTTTATCATAATCCTAATCACGTGGTGGCTGGTGTTCATACGCACACCATTGCACCACTTGTGACCGACAGAGGTCAAAATCCCGCGAATATTCTAAGTCACTTTATCCAACTCGTGATAACTAGCAATTTTAAAAATGGCCGAGCTAGTAAACATAAAGAAAGAACTCATGGCTATGGGTAGAGAATTCGGGTATGAAAAAGCCGAGTTAAAGGAATACGTGGATGAGGAGATAGCTAAATGGTATGTTGCGAAAGAAAATGAGGCGAAAGAGGCTATAGAGCTAGAAGAAAAGAGACAGGTAGCTAAGGATTTAGAGATGCGAACTTTGAGAGAGCTAGAAGATAAGAGAGAGTTAGCTAAACAGCTAGAGATGCAAACTTTGAGAGAGCTAGAAGAAAAAAGATCGAAAGAAGCTATAGAGCTAGAAGAAAAGAGACAGGTAGCTAAGGACTTAGAGATGCGAACTTTGAGAGAGCTAGAGGAAAAAAGATCGAAAGAGGCTATAGAGCTAGAAGATAAGAGGGAGTTAGCTAAACAGCTAGAGATGCAAAACCTGAGAGAGCTAGAGGATAGAAAAAATGAGCTAGAGGAAAAAAGAGCGAAAGAGGCGAGAGATTTTAAAGAGAAAGAAATCCAAGATATGAGAGAAATAGAGTTATTAAAGATTCAGTCAGCTAGGGATTTAGAAGATAAAAGGCAGGAAGTAGAAGAGAAAAAGCTTAAGTTAAAAGCTAGAGCACATCAGGAACAGCTTGAATTAGCTAAGCAAGAGGTAACAGCTAGAGAGAAGTTGTTAGATGGGACTGCTAAGCAACAGGCCGAATTAAATAAACCCCGTACACGGCTAGCTTTCTTTAACCCTGAAGTCGAGACGATTGACGAGTTTTTGACACGCTTTGACAGTTTCATTGCCAACTTTAATTACTCTGACATTGAAAAGAAACAACAACTCGGTCAAATACTCCAAGGTGAAAGCTCGCGCGCATTTACTGATCTAACGCGCGATCCCGCTATTACTTATGCAGATCTCAAAACGGGTTTGATGCGTACTTTTCAATGTACAGCAGAAGGCTTTCGAAAAATGTTTAGGAGAGCCATACCTAAAGCAAATGACACCATGCAAGCCTTCGGTACCCGGTTACGCCATTATCTTGATAGATGGATTGATTTGACAGACATCCGGAAGACATATGAGGGCCTATTTGATTTGATATTAAGAGATCAATTTCTCCATATTGCTCCGCCTGCAATGACGACATATTTGCAGCGAAACCCCCCGGCTAACTTCAGTGATATGTTGAGGTTAGCAGACACGTATAATGATTACCCTGATCCGGTAATTACGAGGAGCGCACCACGCCCTCCTCCTACAAATCGGCAGAAGTATACACCGAAACCGAACCGACCAATGACGAAATCGGAAAAACCCGAACCGGTACAGCGGACATATACTAAGTCACAAGACGTACGACGTCACACACGTGACTCCCCACCTATGACATGTTACACTTGCAAAGGGAAGGGGCATAGTTCTCAGAACTGTCCCAGTCCACGTGATGTAAAGGTATGCACTGAAACAGGTGCAACTCTAAAGACCCAACAGGCTACAGTAAACGGACAAAGAGTCAAAATACTGGTCGATACAGGCGCGTCCATAAGCTGCATAAATGCTAAACTTGTACGCCCTGAACAGTATCTAAGAGGTAGTGTCCGCATTCGATGTGTTATGGGACACCTTAGTACATGTCCAAGAGCCACTGTACATGTTACCTCACCCGTATTTTCCGGTACAGTCACCGCCGCAGTAATAAGAGACATGCAGTTCGGATTCATACTATCGCCCGAACAGTGTGACGCAAACACTGATGACATCTATCCTGCTCTCCCCGTAACCACTAGAGCACAACGGGTACGTAGTAAACAAGGACCCCCAGCTCTAAAGATAGTCGAGAATACATTCCCGCAGTTGACCCCAAGTCAACTCAGTCACCTGCAGCAGGAGGACAAAAGTTTGTCCTCAATGCTAAAGCTGGCACGGAAAAACACTATTACGTCCAGCAAGTACGCGACAATGACGTATTTCCTGAAGGACGGACTAGCGTTTCGGCGCACCGACTATAAGGAAAATGATACTAGAAGCACCACGTGTCTATTTACCCCTAAACCACTCAGACCGCTGATTCTAAGCTTTGCACACGACTCAATCATGTCTGGACATCAGGGCGCACGGCGCACTGAGCAGCGAGTTCGTGAGGACTTTTTTTGGCCAGGCCTGAGTAGGGATGTTCGCTCGTACGTTCGTACATGTACGCAGTGTCAACAACATATCGACCGAGGGCGTGTCAGCCGAGTTCCCCTCGAGATAGTACCAACAGTAGAGGAACCATTCCTAAAAGTCGCAGTAGACATTATTGGCCCAATCATTCCCGCGGCCGAAGGAGGATATCGCTATATCCTAACAATCGTGGATTTTGCAACACGATATCCAGAAGCAGTCGCATTAAAGGGCATCACAGCGATCGAAGTCGCAGACGCTTTAATAGACGTATTTTCTCGCACGGGCGTACCTCGAGAAGTATTGAGTGACCAGGGCACTCAATTCACCTCAGCAATGATGGCTGAAACAATGCGTCTACTGGCGTGTAAACAGTTGTTCTCATCACCATATCACGCTCAGTCTAATGGTGCCGTTGAACGTTTCAACGGTACAATAAAGAAAATGTTAATTAAAATGGCCTCGGAACAACCCGACCAGTGGCCGCGTTTTCTAGCACCATTACTCTTTGCGTATCGCGAACTCCCACAAGAGAGTACGGGCTATTCACCGTTCCAACTACTATACGGCAGGCAACCTCGTGGTCCCCTTAAGCTAATAAAAGAAACATGGGTCAAGGGAGACACTGTGACCGATGGTAAAGATGTTCACACGTACGTAGCCGAACTACGTCAACGTCTGACCGAAACGTGTCACTTAGCACAGGAAAACGTTCGCGAAAAACAACCCCGATACAAGCGAAATTTTGACCGTACGGCTGTGGAACGTGACCTCGAACCAGGTCAGCTCGTGTTACTCTTGCGGCCCACGCATAACAACCGCATGCAAATGCACTGGCGTGGACCCTACCGCGTTATTAAGCGTGTGAAGCAGAACGATTATAGCATACAGATAGGAAATAAGCAGAAAATCTATCACATAAATATGCTAAAGCGTTACTATGAACGCAGCGACGAACAGATACAAAACGTGAATGTCGCACTGATACAATTGGAAGACTCCAATTTCAGAACAGACATGATGTCCGCCGAAACCCAGCCTAACTCTGCAGTTACAGTCGATCAAGTCGAGATTGACTCGAACTTAACTGTCGAACAGCGCGACGCAATGTCCAACCTCTTACACAGACACGCGCGCATATTCACCGACCAACCGGGCCACTCAGATTTGGTTGAACACCGCATCAAACTTTTAAGTGACAAACCGATACGCTTAAAACAGTACCCACAGAAATATGAGAGCACAAAGTACATAGCAGAACAGGTGCGTGAAATGCAAAAACAGGGCGTGATTGAACAGTCAATCTCCCCATATTCATCACCGGTCGTCTTAGTTAAAAAGAAAGACGGTACGCTTCGTTTTTGTGTGGACTACAGACAGTTAAATGAGATAACTGAATTCGATGCGGAACCTATCCCAAATCAGGACGAATTATTCGCAAAACTAACCAAGGCACATTACTTTTCAAAGTTTGACATGTGCAAAGGGTACTGGCAACTGTCAGTTACTATTGACGACAGACCAAAAACAGCATTCCCAACTCCGCTAGGCTTATTTCAGTTTTGCCGACTACCGTTCGGACTAGCGAACGCACCCGCAACATTCGCGCGCTTCATGCGAAAATTACCGTTAGAGAGCGTTGACGCATTGAATTTCTTTGATGACATACTGGTAGCAACAGGAACATGGGACCAACATTTATCCTCAGTGGATGGTCTACTTGACATTCTCGAGCGCCATAGATTGACCGTGAAACCCTCCAAAGTTCGCGCGGGCTTTCGAGAGATTGAATTTCTTGGCCATATCATAAGTGACGGACAAATAGGCCCAAATCTAGACTTGACTGCAGCCATTCGTGACATGACCTTACCGACTACAAAGAAACAGGTCAGGGCAGTTTTGGGGCTAGTGGGGTACTACCGAAAATTTGTCCCAAACTTCAGTACGCTTCTTAAACCACTGACGGACTTAACTGGGAACAAACAACCTACGAAAATACGATGGACGGCAGAGTGTAGCACCGCCCTCGAAAAAGTGAAGGACATCTTGACCAGTAAACCCGTCCTACAGTTACCAGACTTTGACAAGAGATTTATTGTCAGGACCGATGCATCAGACGAAGGCCTCGGTGCCATACTTCTCCAAGAGACAGATGACGAATACCTACCGGTAGCATACGCTTCTAAGAAACTGTTAGATCGTGAGACACGGTATTCTACGATTGAAAAAGAGTGCTTAGCAATCGTATGGGCACTCAAGAAATTTAGTGCATATCTGTACTCTAAACCATTCATCCTGCAGTGCGATCATAAGCCGCTGACATATCTGCGCACTAGCATGTATGATAACGCTAGGCTAACTAGATGGACACTCCTGCTACAGGAGTATAGCTTCGTTGTCGAACACATCGCGGGCCGAGAAAATTCGGGTGCCGATGCATTATCCCGGCATGCCATAACCGCGATATAAACAAGAGAGAGGATAGTCTCTCCACAGATGCGCATATAATTCCTGTGGAGACTATCGTGTGAAATAAAATTTTTTTTGTTCCTAATTGATTTCCACTCTGTGAGCTCCAATCAATTTTAAGAAGGGGGTTGTCACAGGAAATGAGGGACAGAAATTATATTTTATTTCATTTTAAAAAACCGCTAACAAAACTAATTGAAGTAATCCGAGTTTTGTTATTTTTCGTATGTAGCATGTAACTTCCAGTAACGGTCACCTAAGATCTCTTTAGTAGACAGACGTTCGTGACGCAGTGTGTGTTAATTATCATATTGAATATATATATTAGTTTATGAAGAATATGTATATTAAATAAATTGGGACAACTGCGCAATACCGTCACATGTTGTTGACGAGTGAAATGGCCAGTGCGCATTAGGATTGACCACAGAAAAGCGTGCATCACGATTACCACTATATATCCAAGGCAAAAATCATGTCACAGGACATAGCTTCTGGAAGTTTTGGAAACCTTCAGTGAGAGCTATATAAGAGGCAAAATGAAGACTTTTACTCTCAATGTTGAAAACGTCGATTCGTCTGAAGCCAGTCTAACTTCACGTATGAATTATCTCATGTACAGAGATTTCATAAAGGAAAGCTGCAATAATCTCTTTCCATCCGTTTTCCATTCGTCTGATGCCATATATTGAGTAGCGAGGCAAAATTACTCAGTATAACTGTTGGCAAAGTGGAAAGTTCGCTGTCAAGAAAAATCCGATGCATGTGACGCTGGTTGTATGCAGTTAACGACACGAGGGACCAACTTGCTCTTCCCCCTGTCTGAGTTCGTTTTGGCAGTCTATCCCGCAAATTGAGGGGCTGGCGCCGGAGATACATATCCGGATTTCTACACTCAATGTAATGCGACGACACATCCCACTGGACGACTCCATCCGATAATGCTAAACGTCGTTGAGGTGTCCGTGTCCACGACAAACAACGATAATTATCGAGGCTGACAGCAGTCAGCTAAATTTCAGATTTCTCCCCGTGATAATCTGAAAGTGGTGCCTAGATTCTGCAGAGTCTTCACCTGTAATGCGACGCCTCAATTGCGCCGTGATCTTCACTTTGAAGTGCCGCTTATAAGTGACGTGTGAGATTACGTCATCTCCTTGGAACTCTGACATTAATAGTGAGTAATCATTAGCACGGCTAACGCGCACATACTTAAGTCTAGGACTCTTAAGAAAATGAACACTATTATATCGTTTGCAAAATAAGAACTCTAATGTTAAAAGTAATGCTTATTTTACATGTCAACTATTGTTAAAGCGGCCCCATTTGCCGCATAAGAATTGTGTAATTAATCTTTATTTTATATTTTGAATTTCATCATTTTCATCTCCCCTTATTTCCCACAGAGTGTATGACATTGGAAAGTTGAATGAATGATTAATCACTGTGCGAAAGAGTAGTGCCCCTTTTAAATCGGGAAATAAATAACCTGATTTAAACATCTTTCAACTCTCTTGTTATTCATAGTTTTTGAGAGGGACGAAAGAATTTGTACTATTGTTTTGCACCGTTCGTCAGTTCGTCCATTTATTCACATTTATGATACACACTCACAACACACACCGCCAATAAAACGTTCCTTGGCATGACACTAATAAAGTGGGCCCCACCCAAACATCAATGGAGTATGTCATGTGTGTCATTGTAACAACCTGACACGACGTAGTACTGGCACACGTCACATGAGTTTATTTTGGAGGTGCACCGGAGCAGGCCAAAAATAGACTTCACCCCTTGCATCTCTAACTTCAGCTCGGGTCGGCTTGTAACAAGCCCGCCCGTTTTGTGACACCGTGTAACTGGTTACACTTACTGGGAATGTCAGCTGAAATTTATTGATTCTGGCAGAGGTAAGGATTTAGAAACCGTTTACAGAGCAACAAGCAAGACTTAATTTTATCAATTTATTATCCATTATGCAAAACTTAAGTGATCTACATTTAAGAAGGTGGAAGCGATTTCATCTATAGTCTATTCAGAACATTGCAATAGAAACTAATGCATTGCAGTCTAGAACTGAGAATGGAAGAAGAAGATAACATGGGATGAGAGGGAGAGAAAAAAAGAGTGCCTTCAACTCAACACGTTAGTCAGAATAGGGGAGAACATACTTGTTTTATTATTAAATTGATTAAATCAGGACACAGAGTGGGATGTATTAAATCAGGGCAGAGAAGGGCAATCTAAATGTGCTTGAGAAAATAGGGGAGAGCATTCTAACTAAATTAAATCAGGGCAAGAGAGTAATCAAAAAGTGTTGACTCAGGTGATGAAAGTGAACAGGATCCTAATACAATCAAGATGCTGCAGCGAGTCCTGAAGACAGTTAAGTCCAGAACAAACGTTAATCAAGACAGTTGATTACAATGACAAACATTATCAATATTCTCAGAAATGAAAGTGTCAGTGAATCTTGGGATGAAAATCATGAAGACGGGAGTATAAAATTGTCTCGGTGTCTGTTCATATAAAAATACTCTCACTAATAAATTTACGTTTCATATTCAGTTCATTACCACAGACGTTTTATCCAAAGTTGTCTAAGTCAAAATCAAACACGTTAAATCAGTCCAGAATACTAAGTAAAACAGATGCATTTCAATTTATTGTAGTAATTAAAAATCAATTAGTATTAAAAGGATTACTTTTGAGTTGGATCCTAAGATTATACCACCCATTTAGACAGCACCAGACGTTGTGTTTACCGCTGGATTTGAACCTGAAACTTCTGTCCCAAAGGCAGCATTGCAGCTTCTCTTTACCCATTTAAGCCATCCTCCCTGTGGAACATTACATTACGTCTGAACTATCAGCAATATTTAGAAATGTAGATTTGATAGCTACAAATGCTATTTTCAGTAAACGTAATATTTAGAAATGTAGATTTGATAGCCACAAACGCTATTTTCAGCAAACGTAATATTTAGAAATGTTGATTTGATAGCTAGGACTGCTCTTCTCAGCAAACGTAATATTTAGAAATGTAGTTTTTATAGCTAAAACGCTGTTTTCAGTAATTGCAATAATTAGAAATGTAGATTTGATAGCTACAAACGTTATTTTTAGTAAACGTAATATTTAGAAAAGTAGTTTTTATAGCTATTAAAACGATGTTTTCAGTAAGCGCAATAATTAGAAATGTAGTTTTGAGAGCTAAAACGCTGTTTTCAGTAAACGAATATTTCGACATACAGTTTGATAGTAAAAAAACGCTGTTTTCAATAAACGTAATATTTACAAATGCAGTTTTGATAGCTAAAAATTTTCAATAAACGTAATATTAAACTTATAATTACAATGTGCTCAAAACATATTCCAAACGATAAACGTCTGATATAATAGAGCTTATATCTAATAATCGAAGGAAAATCAGGGATAGGCAAATGCACACAAAATCAGTATACAATAAATATGACGTAGGCAGCATAAATAAATATGTAATTTTGCCTGTATGGAATTCATTGCTACAGTATATGTGAATCAAACTACCAAACATGGTCGGTTTCTAAAAGTTAAACATTTTACTGTTAAGATGCGAAGGACGATTAGAATAGTTAGGTGAGTATTTTTCTTTATTACTTATGTAAAATAAAAATATTTTCATAGTACTTTATTAAGTCCATAGCTCTTCTATTAATATCATCTTACTGCTGTTCCATTAATAACATCTTACTGCTGTTCCATTAATAACATCTTACTGCTGTTCCATTAATAACATCTTACTGCTGTTCTATTAATAACATCTTACTGCTGTTCCATTAATAACATCTTACTGCTGTTCCATTAATAACATCTTACTGCTGTTCCATTAATAACATCTTACTGCTGTTCTATTAATAACATCTTACTGTTGTTCTATTAATAACATCTTGCTGCTGTTCTATTAATAGCATCTTACTGCTGTGCAACACAGATAGATTTCGGTTAGTGCATATGCACTAATGTGACGTCAAAGTTAAGGTACATGGCTGTTTTAGTACTTAGATCTACTCTTTTTCAAATGCCATCAGTAAAAGTAGAAGATCTAAAATAAAAATATAAAATATCAATATCTAGTCAAACAAGCATACACACATATGCACATAAGCTAGCAATAAACTTTTAATGTAGTTTAAAATTGACATGATTTATCTTTTTTACTGTTAGGATTTTCTTTTCATTGCAAAGAAATATAACATTCTGAATATTATTGGTTCTCTCAACTGAAGAAGCCATATTCTCAAAGTAAATTAAAAGTGGAAGTTCACTAAATGATTTTAATTTATTTATTTACTCTCGTATAATTGATGGGTACGTGTCGTAAAATAGAATTCACTGAATTGCTGACTTGCCCAATCTATCATATAAATGTCTAGTTAACTATATATAATAAGTATGATAAAGGTACATCAGCGCTAAATATACCAAATGTTAATGTGTATTATTAAGTGCACTAAATTTTCACGTATACTAATTACAAGTACAAAGCGTACCAACGATACATAACACTGAATATATTAAATGCAATATGCATTGCAATAACACCATGACGATATCCATAGACAAAGATCGTGTTTATCATAACAAAGGTCGTGTTTATCATAGACAAAGGTCGTGTTTATCATAGACAAAGATCGTGTTTATCATAGACAAAGATCGTGTTTATCATAACAAAGGTCGTGTTTATCATAGACAAAGGTCGTGTTTATCATAACAAAGGTCGTGTTTATCATAGACAAAGGTCGTGTTTATCATAGACAAAGATCGTGTTTATCTTAGAAAAATGAAATGTAGTTGTAGATAATTATGGTAATAATTATATTTTATATACAAACTTGCCACTTCCTTACGTATACTGTAAGAAATGTAATCGTACTATCGTGTTTTAAAAAAAAAATAGATATTTCAATACGTTTCTCATTTTGTACATATCAATATAGGTACAATTCATGTGGTCTAAAAATGGTGTTCATACTTGTGATTATTCTTAATTTTATTATTAAAGTAAATATGTTTGTACATCAATATATACTTCATGCGAATTTACCTATCTATGTTTGAACGTGCGTGTGTGTGTGTTTGCGTGCGTGCGTGCGTGCGTGCGTGCGTGCGTGTGTGTGTGTGTGTGTGTGTGTGTGTGTGTGTGTGTGTGTTGTCTATCATGCATGCACATATTTATGGTTACATATATTACGTATCCGTGAATTTTTCACGATTTTATTTTATATTTATCTGCGTGTTAGTTTGTACGCACCATTAAATATTTGTGTGTTTCTTTATGTATGCCGGCAACCATGGACGTATGTACGGAGGTAAATGTGTCCAAATATATCAGTTAAATTTTATTATATGGTTGGTTGAGAATTACTACACACAATATACGATACAGTAAAAACTCCAACTTCTTGATAAATTAAAAGTTTCAATATTTTCCAAAGCAATATTTATTTGTATGTTGTTTCTTTATTTGCTTCTCAGTTTTTTTCAAGCAAATGCACACATTTAAGATTTAAAGGAATCAACAGTTTCATATTTAAAATGGGAATATATTTATTATCTGGACAATTTCATAAACAACAGTTTCAGAACAGGTTCCTAAACAATACTATAATATTACAAACAAGACCAAAATAATTATTATTCCAACAACAATTTTTAGCTGAGTACTGACATCATTAGTTACAGTTGTCTGCAGTGCCAGAATTGTGTTACTGTCGTATTACACTGTCATTAACACACTCTCCTCTTTGACATTTGAAATACTGTTACGCTACCAGGCACTTTTTGAAATACAATGCAGTTTTTCTAATTCTACTCCTTTCCTTGTCTCTCCACTCTCTTCCAGCAAGTATGGTATTAATCTAGCACGCCACCCCTAGCCATCCAATCCTGCTTGGAAATTTTAAGATTTGCCTTTCAACGACGAACGTAACTTTTGTATTTAATCATTTCATATTTTTAAAGTAAAAATTAATTTTGCTAAACAATAAACAACACTATAAACTTTATTAGTTTTATTTTGAAAACCTAATTTCACCACTAAAATCAAATGAGTACGTATCAGGCATGCAGCAACCGACTATCGATCTTCCGTGGCAACCATTAAAACAAGTACCCGGGATAATGTAGTTTTATTTTCTCTGTCTAATTTTCTCCTCCCATGCATATCAGTAAACAACTCGCAAACAGATACAGACACCACACAGAGTGGCCGTCAATACACTGTTCTTTGTTAATGTTAGTGGATTCAAGTAATAAAAATGATGACGTAAATTTTGAACGTGAAGACATACAACGGCAAAAGTCTTATATATGCTCACTGCAATCCACTCGTCACCTGACACCCACCCTGTCAGGTTTCTAACCACCGCGTGCAGGCTTTTGGCCAAATTTCCACTCATTAACTAATTGTCACCCCAGGAGCGGGATTAATAAACGTTCAGTTTTGTCCGCAGTGCTTGGAACATAACCAAAAGGAAAAAACGCAATACAATTTGCAATTTGATATCGTCATGGGGCACTTTCAGAAATTTTCCTGGATGTCGTCAAATGAATAAACAATAACAGGAAAATGGATACACTGTCGAGTCTATTTTTAGACTGGTAGAGCAATCAATATTTTACGACAGGGCTTTTTTTCCCTCGTCACGTTTCCTATACTTCTAATGTTGCTCTCATTTATTTTTTTTTTTATCATCTGGACATCAGATAGGTGGCAGTTGTATATGGCTGCGCGACTTGAGGCGATCGGAGCTGGACATTTTCAGGCTCTGCAACCAGCGGGCACATTTGTCCATGCTGTCGTCAGCGTGGTAGCGACACTCGCCATCCGTCAGATTTGCAGTTCCATCCTCAGTAGCGGTCATGCGATCGTCGATGCTGATTTCCGGGGGTTCCTCTATGAATTCGGACGCGTGTCTGCTCCAGCGTTCGCTCTCCTGCTCGTCCGGTCTCAGGTGATTGTCATCAAGCTGCCGAAAGCTCCCTTCGAACGGCGGGCTGTCAGTAGAGTGAACGCGCCCCAGGAGCGCAAGGTCCGCACGAGCTCGACCAGAAGGTCTCATCGCTCCACCTGGAGAGCTGGTGGTCCCTCCTCCGGGCCCACGAGCGCCACTGGCCAGAGACTCCTTGAGGGAGAGGTGGCTGCGGCGACTACCTGGGGTCGAAGGCGGCGTCGGAGTCTCAGATCGTCCGACCGCCATATTGTCGTCGCGTACCACGCGTTGCCGAGCTCGCGGGGAAGCGGTAGACGAGTGTTGCATCCCCATGCCAATGTCCACACCCATGTCCTGCTCGTCGTTCTCCAGCGAGTCCTGCCCATGCGCATCGGCGGAACACAGTTGCGGGCAAGACCGGAAACGAGAAAGAGAGGCAGTTGAAGGTCGTCGCGCGGACCGCGCCGCGTCTTCCATTCCGTCATCATCACTGTCCACGAGCTGCAGCTGCAGCCCCGGGGTCAGCCCTTCCACGGTTCGCGATGGATGTGACGTCATAGTTTTGGTTGGATCGGGCCAGTTGCACTGTCTTTCATCTCTCGATCAGAAGTGTTAAACCTTTAGTTGTACTGTCTGCAACAAAAGGGAAAAATATTTTTGAGTTTATCTTTTTTAAACAATCGCGTTTGTTGACTGATTTATAGATTGCATCTTATGGGATGGAATTGAAGATTTAAGATAGTGTTCCCTTCCGATACATATACACCCATCTTTTCCTCTGCAATAGTTAAAATACAGTGGGGCCAGTCATTGACGAATTTAAAGACCATAACAACTGTCTCATGGATACTTTTAATGAGAAAAACAAACAAGATTAAGTACATGTTTGTCAGTTGCGAAGGAGTGTCGAGCCAAGTGTTTCTGTTTCTTTTAAATCTAAACTCTCTACCCCTTTACACCTGGGAATCATACAGTTACGAACTTAGTGATATTGGTGGGGAAATGGTTCTATCCTCTGAAATAAGAATCTTTCTTTCTTTCTTTCTTTCTTTCTTTCTTTCTTTCTTTCTTTCTTTCTTTCTTTCTTTCTTTCTTTGTTTTCACTATAAGAATACATATAACATTTTTAAAATTAAAATTGTACAATTGGTATACTGTAAGGGTTTTAATCCAATGCATGAAAGCACAAGAGCGAAATTAATAATTGATGGTTTTAAATAACTATCACAAAAAGTAGCAAAGGTATGTTTCACACTGTCTATAAGGTAGATATCTTTGTGTAAATATTTAAACAGATTTTAACACTGGTCCTAGCACTTTATTTCTTCGTCCATACTGCCACAATCAATACTCGTAACATTTGATATTAAGTAATCATAGTCCATAAATAAATTAATATTTATCATAAATACGCACATTCAATAATCAGACCATAGGATTATTTAGTTTTACAAATATTGTAACAACTCTAACTTACATATTCACAAAAACTAAAGGTTATATGTCGTTTTCATATGCTCTTGCTCTCACTTCGAAAATACTCGGATTTTTCATAATGCATCAATATCAAGTTCTTGGAAGTTACAATTTATTGTTCTTAATTATATGCAAGAAAACATTTTCCTTAACACTGAACTGTAAGGAAGAAAGTTCAGTACACGGAAGATTGTTTCTATTTTGCCAAACATGTCAGGCAGATCAGAAATTGCATTTTTTTTTGTATAGTGCAAGCTGAACAGTTGAAGAGAAAAAAATTGCCAAGTCATCAAATCATAGCCAGCGTTTTTATTTTGATCACGATATCGATCTTGGGCCTGTTTCTGTCCCTTGGCCTTAGGCCAGCGAGAAGTGCTTCGGAGACAGGAAAACAGAAATTCTTTTTCTCAAGTTATTTTTTTCCCCACCACTCGACCTATTCTAACTTCACAATTAAATGTAAAGCAAGTGCACTTGAAGCAAATATATAGGTCAATCTTTGTTCCCCTGTCTGCTTTTATTTTTTTCAATTTTGTTACTACTGTCAAAAATATTAACTACAACTCGTCAAGTCTTCTTTTTTTTTTTTTTACTCCTTTCCCCCACAAGTAACTTCAAAGATGAAATGAGCAGTCATATAAAGGACGTTGTTTATAGCTGCGTATTCTTGCTACAAAGCATTCTTAATTTATTTCCTTCTTCAAACAGTCCATATTCTGGATTTATTTCTTAGTCTTTTGGCAGGGTAACTTCAAGTCATTTGTTAGAGAAATTACGCTTCTCCGTGCCTAATTACCGATAGCAGTGCCTCTCTGTGTCTGATTACCAATAGCAATGCCTCTCTGTACCTAATTACCAATAACAATGCCTCTCTATACCTAATTACCAATAGCAATGCCTCTCTGTACCTAATTACCAATAGCAATGCCAATGAACATATTTAAATCATTATTTGTGTGTTAGTCCTATCGACACGCATTGCACTGTCATCACACCAAAAGCACGTTCGGATAGATCACGGACTTCTTCGGGTCACGACTATAGTCAAGGCTTGTGGCAAGACAATAACTATACATATTTCACTACAGCATTTCTGATACAATCCACTAAAGAATACGAGTATTAAAAGCAGAATCTTTAATAAAGAAAATTTTAAATATATAATTTTGATACAAATTTAGAATTTTTGACTGACATAGCTGATCCTGAAAAACACAAAACTAACCATCATCATTTGAATCCTACAATGGTTATTAGTTAAGTTTTATATTCGAACACATTTCTGATCAAATCATCTGACACTTATACATTCGAACAATTTCCATTAAAATGAGCTAATAAGTTTATGACCGAGCATAGTCAAACAAACACCCTTGAAGTGGTATTTGGTCCAGGCATTCAAAACATTTTAAAGCGGCTTTGCCATAATAATATTCATTCACAAACGCATATTGGTATTGTGACATCTACGCCACTCTAGTTATTGTTTATGATTGTTATTATTAATAATCATCTATGACTAACGAGAATCTTAATTTATGTCATTAATAATTCTCCCCAAAACACTTCTCGTCTCTTTCACTTGGTGGATATGTGGGCACTGTAAACGTTTTCTCTCTTCCACAACATTAAAGACAAACATTTACTATCACACACTATTTCTCTACACTCACACCGCAACTTTCATGTAAAATTTCAAGTGATAACAATTTCAAGTTTGTTCACTGTGAAACATTTGTAACATTCTGAGAGAAAGATCAGACTGCAAGAAACATTCCTAACATTCCGAGAGAAAGATGGGACTGCAAGAAACATTCCTAACATTCCAAGAGAAAGATCGGATTGTAAGAAAGAGGTTTTGAGTATGCGCAACTTTCAGTGAATGCATTCTGAAACTGGTTCTGTATTGGTTCAACATAAATTCCTGAACCAAAAATTAGAACATAGTAATTTGAAGTTATTCGTTAGAAAATTATGAAACCATTTGACTGAAATCTTTCAGTATCCGACGAAACTGTAATGCATACTGATCCTCTGTCGAGTCCGAATTTAAATTAATTAAAATTGCTTTCTTTCATTTGTTTTTTGATATTAAATGAAAATGGTAAAATGTTGTTGTTATCGTGTATTTATGGTATGTATATGCACTGCGCATGGTTGCGTACGAGGAATTGTGTGAGTATGTGTGAATGTGTGTGTGTGTGTGTACTAGAGCATTCAAGGAGATCAACTCACACAGCTTTTATTTTCCCAAGAAAGCTTTATTGCTTGTTGAGAGTGAATATCAGATGCCTTCAGAAAACGATCCGGATGTTGAACACATTGCCAAACCAATGGCCGGTTATTTATCTATTTATCTAGAAGAAATGTAGTTGTTGAAGCATTGAGCAGTTGAAGTTTGCATGTTCTCAGACGCATGAGTGAAAGCTAGTGAGTTAGCACGCACAATGATTCTTGCATATGCAAGAATCCGCCTACCACAAGACCGAATCGAGTGATGCTCTCCTAGATGGGAAAGTAGCCCTATGTTGTATGCGATATTGACCTAAGTAAGAATCAAGCCTTCAGCAGCGGCACACTGAGAAACTATTGCTCTTGCTCTGCAGGCAGAGAATTACCTATTGAAACCTATCACTTGGTTGGCTAGAATCTAGGTCAAGGGCTGCTAAGCAATAATAAAAGCATTAACATCATGACATTACCATGAAACTATTACAATTATGCAATTTGTTTTATATTTGGGAGTGTACAGGTAGATGTGAGGAGAATTCTTTCCATTTGAAATGTAATCATAAATATTCTTTATAAATGACTTTAATTTATTAATTGTTTCTTTCGACAAAAAACACACCAAGATATAATTGAACCATTTTAATGATAGATGGATGGGGCTGAGCATGGAGGTGAATTTATCGCTTAGTAAAGTAATGCTTCTCCACCTCTGAATTTATTACCCCAAACTTCTGCTTATTGGCAGCTTTTATACCAGCACAGCTGTTTGAAAGACATAATTCATTGTGTGCAATAATGTTTTCTCACTCGCTAGATTTATTAACTCAATCCGATGCTTAGCATCAGCAGGACAAATTCATTGTTCCAGAATAACTCTGTGAGAGGGAGAAAATCATTACGCATAGTAATGTTTTTTCCCATCTGTAGATTTATTATATCAGTTATCAATTTATCAGCAGTATGTCACAACTTGTGTTCTAGTAAAGAATACTCATGCTAACCTAACATGGAAGCGCAGATTGGCTGTACATAATATCATTGACAAATTAATAATTCTAACAAAATCCATTAATGCAACATTGGATTAAACATATATTTAATGTGCAAGTATTAGTAATAAACCATTGAACTGCACACATGTTTAGCGGAAAGGATGTTAAAATGCTTCTTGGAGGACATACATGAATAAGCAATGACACATTCATAATAATTCGGGCCAGTAATACACTAAAGAGTTGAACGGTTATTAAAAAGAAATAGAAGTAGTAATAAACCAGAAAGTTGAACAAAAATTTAAGACGCTAGATCCAGTAATATGCCATTGGTTTAAATATTTATTTAACAAGATAGAGCCAATTATAATTATTGAGATTTACATTTAGGTGCAATTCCAGGCTTCTAAGTGTGACGAGATTTGGCCATTTGTCAGTGACACTGGAAATGCCATTTTAGTGCAACGTTTCAAGGATGCAAAGACCACTCAACCATTTATGAAATCTAGTTTATATTTGTGTATTGACACATGCATCAGTCCAAACAACTTAACACGAAAACATTAATAGAGTACCAATGAAAACCTTTTGAAAAAGAGAACAAATTCATATAAACATATAAACTGAAATTTGTGAAGAGCAGACTAGTTTTAAATGGAAAAAAAGAAATGTATTGATTTATTAGTAATAATTAAAATAATATTTTAAAACAATATGTAGTTTTCAAGAAATTTGAAGTATTCAAAAATCTTTCTTAGTACAGTGGTGACCTCTATCATATAACAACGTGATTTCAGAACTTTCCACAAAGACCAAGTAAGACTGTTAGTAGCCAATCTTTGATGTACAAGATAGTCAGGTGGTATTATAATTATTGTTCAAAACCTTGGCTTATACAATCATTGCCTACTTTTAAAGGTATAATTTTAATTTTTGCTTTTGCTAATTAAGCTAAATCGTGTCAATAAACCTATGACGTACAAAATAACAATCTTCAGTCATTTGACCTACATGACTGTCAGTCTTGTTTATTCGACCTACTCGACTGTCAGTCTTATTTATTCGACATACTCGACTGTCAGTCTTGTTTATTCGACGTACTCGGTTGTCAGTCTTGTTTATTCGACGTATTCGACTGTCAGTCTTGTTTATTCGACCTACTCGGTTGTCAGTCTTGTTTATTCGACGTACTCGACTGTCCGTCTTATTTATTTGACCTACTCGACTGTCAAATTTCATCACCTGACGTACCTGACTATCAGTCTCCATCAGACAAACTCGACTTTCAACCTAATCGTCATCAACCTATTCGACTCTCAGCATCTATTTTCTGGCCTCTCAGATTGCCAGATTCTTTTATGATTCCCTTTCATCTAACTTACTGCTACTCTCTTTCATGTAACCTAACTGACTGTCAGATTCTATAATATGGCATAATCGACTGCCATCTCTCCAACATGTGAACCTTAATTATCCGACAGACAATTTCCATTACTGGATCCGCTGGACTGTCAATTTCCATCACTCTAACTACTCATCTGTCAAACTGTATCTAATCGACTGTCAATCGCCATCACTGGAACTATTTGACTGTCAGTCTTCATAATTTCACCTAAGTGACTGTCAACTCTCAATCATTGGACCTATTCAACTACCAATCTCCAACATCTGACCTACGAGAAAGTCAATATATATATATATATTATATGCGCGATTACTATCTCCAGCATTATTACTCTAAAATAGGGGAGCACAAACCTTGGCCGCGGGCCGCATGCGGTCCGAGACAGGGCTCTATGCGGCCCTCGGAGGACTTTTGGATGTTACCATTATTACGAATGTAAAGCACACTATTTCATTATTTGTGTTGACTCTTTTCTACTGAGCCATCCATGTGGCGGCCCTCCACTCACTATCAATTGGAAATTTGGCCCTCTGGCCTAAAATGTTTGTGCACCCCTGCTCTAAAAGAACCCGAAAGACTCTATTCAACATTTTTACAAAATTGCAAATCGCTTGTCTTCAACGACCTCATTAATTTAGAAGGAAATGTTGCACTGCATAGTACAATCAGTCGAATGATGTGTTTAGCTTGGCCCCGACAGCTCTTTAAGGTCTCTGTGTGTTTTTAATTCCATGAGAGAGAATAAGGGGCCCGTTCTTAAACCGCCTTACTAAATTCCAGCTTACATACATCTTGACGTTTGAAATCCGGTGATAACAGCCACCGTCAAACGATTTGTAAAACATAGCTTCAGATTTCTTGCATTATTATTATAGTTAGAAAACTTTGTAAAGTGAGTTGGCTGGTTGTCTAGATAGAAATTTTATTGACAGATTATTCCCTTCTATAACCGTACTAATAATATCTTTTAAACCTCCAGTAGCCACACATGTTAAGCAATTAAAAAACTGTGTGTGTATGTGTTTGTATGATAATGCACCAAATACTTGATTTTTTACAAAGACCTTCAAATAATGAGATACACAATTTACTAAACAAGAGCTCAATCAGACGTTATAAATAGCTGACTTCACAGGATAAACTAACACGAACAAAATCTTATGGGACGTTTAGCGATTGAAAAATTGTAGTTAGAATTAAGCTGACTGCTGTCTCTAAACTATCAGACGTGACGTATTAAGGAAGTAGAGTACTGGGTATGAAGTGTTGGACTCAACGGATCGAAACATTACGTCGTAGAGAGGCATGTGCACGCATCTTATTATGCAACGATTTCCCCCCTCCGTCTGTAGCGCCATGCATCATCCGGCAACAGGAAGCTACGTGATATGTGATTATCAATGAGATCATGACATACTGTGACGTCATGGCACGCCCTCTGCTCCCAACTACCCACCCACCACTACGTGCGGCCACTTTCTATGCATTCGTAAACCTTTTATGGTAATTGTCCGAGTCACAGAAAGCGGGGGAGTGCGCAGCGAAACGATTGGAGTTACGTTCGAAATAGCACAGTTTTCTTGTAGGATCAGAATATGCAGGATCGTGTGAATGCCACTAAACTGATGACGTTTTAAGCATTTTTATTTTAATTAAATTGTAAAACAAGTTATCTTCGATATATTCCAAATTATAACTCTTGGTGTTAATATATTATTTTCGGGATGGGGAGGGGAGGTGGGTGGCAATATGGAACATGCACGTTGATCAATACTGCTCAGTATATAACGAGAATGCAGGGAGGATCAGTAATCAATAATGATAATCAACATCGTTCCTACCAACAAGTCCATGCGCTGAAACCAAACAGGCATGCTGAATGCGCCTCATGTTCAGGCCAGTTTGCGGGAAGGTTCGTAAAGATCTCCGGAAATGTAGGGCTCCCGGTTCAATGCATACCTAATACCCAGCGCGCCTACAAGATCTTGATTTTATCAGACGGACTTAGAGGCATGCGGCTCCAGGGTAGACAATCTGTCTACAAACTGAGATTCACATTACATAAAAAAATATAAGGAAATACGAAAAAGATATGTTAATAACACTATTTACAAAATTCTAAATATATTTCAGATTAGACAACAGCAAGACAAACATCGTGTCAAAATGTGTTAAAAAAAAATTAGAGACAAATTTCTTTACTAGGTAAAACTTTCAACTTCACGAACATCAATATTATAGCCATTCGAATGTTACTGACCTACTAGTGAACGCAAAAGGTAAACATCTGAATGTGATCTGTAAAAAAATAATTATTAAATTGGTCAGTTGGGCAAACTGTCAGTGGGACGAGACCAAATAACAGTACCTGTATGGCTATAGAATTAACACACTGGGTTTTTGTGGCTACATAATTAAAACTGGGTTTGTGTGGCTAGAGAATTAGAACGCTGTGTTTGTGTGGCTAGAGAATTAGAACGCTGTGTTTGTGGGGCTAGAGAATTAGAACGCTGTGTTTGTGTGGCTAGAGAATTAGAACGCTGTGTTTGTGTGACTAGAGAATTTGCACTAGGAATATATGGTTACAAACATAGCAGTATGTTTTTGATACAAGATAATTAACAAAGTGAATGTTTACCCATTTGCCAAAAAAAACCAAACAAACAAAAAAACGAGGGTGTATGAGAAAAAGTAATATGGGTGCATGACTAGAAATCAGTACAATGGGATTATGGCTAGAGAATTGTAACACGTTGGATATTTTGAAACACACACAAAAAAAGCAGCGTGAATGGGAGACTAGAGAAATTACATATAGGGTGCGACTAGGTAATTCACAATGGATATGTGTCTAGACAAATCACAAAGCATATGTAGGGTGCATGACTAGAGAATTCCCGGTGAGAAAGTGACTCGAGAAACAGTACAGTGAGCATACAGCTAGAGAAACAGAGCTCTAGACGATTGGTAGAAAAATAGAACATTGGACATACAGCTAGAGAAATAGAACTGTGGACGGTTGCTAGAAAAATAGAACATTGTGGTTAGGTATAGAGAAATAGCAGAGTGAATGTGTAGCTACGTTCAAATAGAGCAAAGAAGGTGTACATCTTGAGTGGAATCACAGTTGGTGTTGACAACAGAATTAGCAGAGGGTTTGTGACAGGGCAGTTAGAGAAAACAGACTTCTGGATGTGTGACTAGAGTAACAATATAGTGATCGTGTGGTTACGTTCAAATAGAGCAAAGTGGGTGTGTGGTTAGAGAACTCATTGTTGGATTGTGGCTAAACAAAACAGTGAGCGTATTGCTACAGAAATTGCAAAGTGGGTGTTATGCTAGAGAATTCACTATTGGATTGTGGCTAAACAACATAGTGAACGATGGTTATAGAAACTGCAAAGTAGGTGTGTGGTTAGAGAAATCACCGTGGGTGATTGGATAAACAGCACAGGGATTTATGACAAAATTAAAGTAAAGCGGGTGGCTAGGGAATCCGCTGAATGGGTGTGTGGTTAAAAAGTGGAAAAGGAAGTGTGCTGCTAGAGAAGTCACAAATGTATCGCTTAAAAACATAGCAGACTGCGTGTATGGCTAAATAGAAAATGACTGTCAGTATTATTATACTGAGGAAATAGTACAGTGGGGGTACGACTAGAATTAAACGTACGTATCCGGGGCATTGTGTGGTGTGCACCTCCCTATGGAGGAAAAAAACACTGATGTTTAGTTCGGAGCGACAATTGTGCATAATTGCTTATTAATACTCCACGCCAGAGTATACTTGTGTTCGACGTAACTAACAGACATATAAAGTAAACAAACGTCCACTCTAGTTCTCACAATCTTTCGCGTAACCACCCCCACCCCCCACCCCGCCCCTCCTGTTGCCGGATAACTGCAAAGAAAACTTTCACCACTGCATTTCTCGGCAGGGAAATAGTAGCGAACATCTATGACGTGCTTGTGACGTCAACTTTACGCCGATTGCGCTGATGGAATTACTTGCATTCCTAGAACTATGCAAGTTGCCACATTCTGAAAGATCCGTGTAACAAGGCTGAAGTTCCATCTAATCTAAAGCATGTTTTTGAAAATACAATCTGCTCTAACATTTACTGTTGTTTTTATTATAGTTTTAAAAACTGTTTTAACGACATATTTCAGGCTGCATAAATATTCATGTGCAGCAAAAGAAAATAAATAGTAAAATTTAGTCTTGGGAGAAAAAAAGAAAGACAATTTGCTGTCAGCAGCAATAACAAGAAATAAATAACTCAGACGAATTTATCATTTGATTTTCATGCTGAAGATATTTCATGGCATTCCGAAGAGACCAAATCAGTGATGAAGAGATCAACAGACATGATGGGGAACTATAATGACAATGATGAAATCTAAATAATGAAAAAATGAAAGAAAGGTTTAATGATACTTTGTTTTAGAGTTGAATCGAAGAAATATATAATGAATCAGTACAAGAAAGCTGAGGTTGGCAATTCTCATGTCAAAGTATCATATCTATCTTTGAATGATTTATCTAAACTGTTTCCACTTTTTCAGGATATATATATATTTATTTATTTATTAAGTGAAAATTGTTAATAACTCTACGAGAACGAGTCACAATTTGTGTCTGGGGTTGTGTCATAAACGTCTGTCTACCTGCCTTTCAATTGTCCCGTCTGTCTAAGAAGCTTTATGCAGATCCTAGACTGTATTGGACTAAAGGGTGGGTACATCACACAAACCACCATTCATAGTGACCATCAACTCCTGAATTGTTTGTGTACAAAATGTCTGTGTGTGTGTGGTATAGAATAACTAAGTTTAGAATTGCATGTGCAAACTGTGCATTCAGATTTTATCAGAAACGAAATTAACGGACATAGTGTATATATATGATTATAAATCTAGTTATTCAAAAGGTCATACTCTGACATTTAGAATATTCACGATCGTAAATCTATTTCTTTCATGGGAAATACAATTACGCTGGGTTTTTTTGTTTATATACGATTATTATAAACCGTCAGTTGGAGATGTCATAAGTAAGAGTCACATGGTAGCGCCCAGTAATTTGTATGCCTATTTTCCCTTTATAAATTTAATAAATTTATTGTTAAATTTATTGGCCGTCTTATACATATTGATAACATTATGTTGGAGAAGAAAGTGAGTGGATGGGGGCTCGCTAAATATAGATTAAAGATGGATTTGTCTTCTCCTTTAGTAAGAAGTTTTCCACTTACTGAAATATTGTGTGACGGTAAATGTTTGTCTTTAATGTTATGAAAGAGAGAAAATGTTTACAGAGCCCACATATCCACCATGTAAGAGAGATGAGTGGTGTATTCTGGAGAATTATTAATAACGTAAATTGAGATGCTCACCATTTGTAATTAGTTATGGGTGATTAATTAATAATAATCGTAACCATTAACTAAGTGGTGTTGGTATCACTCATTCATATTTCTTTCATGTTTATTATTGAAGGAGACAAAAGTAATTAACTTACCAAACGGGATAATATTTTGTTATTGAAGGAGACAAAAGTAATTAACTTACCAAACGGGATAATATTTTGTTATTGAAGGAGACAAAAGTAATTAACTTACCAAACGGGATAATATTTTGTTATTCAAGGAGACAAAAGTAACTAACTTACCAAACTGAATAGTATTTTGTTTCAAAACTAATATTTGTATAGTGATTATTTTATTTTAGACAGTAAACTCAGAAACGAATTACTCTTCTTTAAAAAAAATAAAGTGGACTCTTCCTTGCAATACATGTGAAATTATCGATTTGCCAAAGTATTTTGCTGAAATTGCAATATTTATGATTACCTTGTCGCCATTTGTTTCTTCGAAAACAAACAGCTAGTGACGATTTAAATGTTAATGCTGATGACACCGAAGAAGCCATCGATAAACAGAAGCAAAACAAAAACAAGAAAAATATCTTTATTCCCCTGTTGGAGAACAATAAACCCTCACAAGAAGTGTCATGTCATTTCAAATACCAAGACTTATAGGCGCAGAATAAAAGTCCAACATATATTATCGTTGAGAAAAACAGCGAAGAAACAAAACAAAACAAAACCAGAAAACAAATGTCAAGCTTAAAAAGTAAAATTAACGAGAAGACAGACTGCACGTGAAATGCTGTCGGAACCCAGTCTGTACAGAACCCGTAACAGTGCACAGCTCCTGGCAATTTATCACAGGCTACAGGCCGCGCAGCAAGTTGTCGTAGGAACAGATCGAACATCAAGGGGCGTCTACTCTTCGTCTGCATAGAGAGTGCGCAGACCCCTGACTGTGCTCTGACAGAAAGAGCTGCGGAAGTCAGACACAAGGAATATGTACTCGCAGTGTATTTCGTCATAATGATATAGGAATTAGCTGGGGGAGATGGAGATTGAGAAAACACGACGGCCACTGAATGGGAACTGTGCAAGCTAAACAAAAGCGCCTGAATTTGGTATGGAAACACCCCTGCACAGAAATCAAATGATGTCCAGTCTATTGCTATATAGAAAAAAGGAATTACAATGCTTTCTTTCCCGAACATATATATATATAGACAGATAGACATATAGATATATAGACAGACAGACAGACAGACAGATAGATAGATAGATAGAGAGAGAGAGAGAGAGAGAGAGAGAGAGAGAGAGAGAGAGAGAGAGAGAGATTTTATTCATATTAGGAATTTCATCATGGCACAACGGATTATTACTAAGTGCTGTTCTAAAGATTATGGTAGTTACACATGACTTAATGAAGTAAAAGTTTGCAGTCACAAGTGAATTAAAGTTAGGGCAGTCACAAGTTAATTACAGTTACAATAGCTATTAAGCGAATTAAAGGTTAAGGCAGTCCCATTCGACTTAAAGGTTTGCAGTCACAAGTGAATTAGAGGTTTACAGTCAGAAGTGAACTTAAACGTTTGCAGTCACAAAAGAATTATAGTGTTGTAGTCACAAGTGAATTAAAGGTTTACAGTTACAAGTGCATTAAAAGTTTGCGGCTGTCATTATTTGTATTAAGGTTTGAACAACAGAGTGTGTGAGGACAAGTTTACCTGGCTTTTCCTCTAAACTGTCTGAATGAGTGACCCCATTCAGTTTTGTAACTATAAACAATATATAGAGGAGGGAATTTATTGTTGTATCTCCAGTCTGGCAAATTGTCAAAGCTGATAGAAATGCTGCTTGCTCGTCCATCATTCCTACACTTTATACATTGATGACCAATCCAAAATGAAATGACCCACATCAATCGCTACATCTGTTTCATGGTCTATGTATACATCAGATGCCAAACCATGTACTTTATTCAAGGGTCAAGACACATCATCAATGATGTCTTCAAGTTGACTTGATTCTCCTTTGATCCAGATAACTTGAAAATACAAGAGAATCTCCAAGAACATTGCCATTACTCATCGCCTTAGGCCATACATTGTGTATAAACTCCTTATAGTGTGACATCGCCAATACTTTACCAATCATTGCCTTAGGCCATACATTGTGCACAAACTCATTATAGTGTAGAGACATTGCAACAGTGTAGAGACGTATTTTACTTTTATTAGAAAATGTATTTCGATGTTTCCCTTATCGTTTAAATTTCTTTCTTTATTAAATTTGTTTAAACTTTTCAGTTCGACTTTCCGTGTGTTATCCCGTTACTTCATAAGTGTATTAGTTATACTGTTATAGGGACTGCTTCCACCATGGGAATTGGAAGGGGGGGGGGGGCTCCGAGCTAATTGTTGATTATTACATGTTTACCCTAGAACTAGAGGGTTTGTGACGTGTCGTCTTCGTTGTGCGACCTTGCATCTGTTTGATTACTTGTGCGACCTCTGTCTGAGAAGCGGGGTTAGTTTCCAGCAGCGAGCAAGGGAGTAATTAACCAACATTTCATTTTTCTCGTCTTTCTTTCCTCCTGCATTCACACGTAATTAACAATCCGCCAAAGCGACCACAAGTGAATTGAAGATTTATAGTTACAAGTGAATTAAAGGTTTGAGGTCACAAGTGAATTAAAGGTTTACAGTCACAAGTGAATTTAAGGTTTGAGATCACGTGAATTAAAGATTTATAGTCACAAGTGAATTAAAGGTTTGAGGTCACAAGTGAATTAAAGGTTTACAGTCACAAGTGAATTTAAGATTTGAGGTCACAAGTGAATTAAAGATTTATAGTCACAAGTGAATTAAAGATTTAGTCACAAGTGAATTAAAGGTTTGAGGTCACAAGTGAATTAAGGTTTACAGTCACATACTGAATTTAAGGTTTGAGGTCACAAGTGAATTAAAGGTTTATAGTCATAAGTGAATTAAAGGTTTACAGTCATAAGTGAATTAAAAGTTTGAGGTCACAAGTGAATTAAAGGTTTGCGATCACAAAGTAAATTAAAGGTTAGGTCAGTCACAAGAAAATTATTGGTTATATCAGTCACGCGTAAATTAATGGTTACGTAGGTCACAAGTGAGTTAAAGGCTTGCGGGCGGAAATTGTGGTGAGCTTTGAATGAAAGGTGGAATAAGAGTAATATGACTGAGACATTAGTCGTCATGGATACACTAGGTCCCTTGAAGATCAATAAAAAGGTCTTGTCATGCAGATATCCAACTGCTCTTTCGTCATTAGGCTATTATGTTATTATTTTGATGGTTGTTAAGCCCGCGACGTAGCCTACACGAACACTTCATTATAAAAAAAAGTTCAAAATGTGTTTATCATCACCTTATCATTCTTCAGGTCATTGATTCTGGCACAGTTGTCTGCAATGGGTGAGGCAGGTTAGCTTCGATCTAAAAATGTATGATAACTTTGCACTACATGAACGTGTATGTTTGAGTGTGTGTAATTATGTGTGTCTGTGCGCGCGATTATTTTTTCATTTATGTCTTTAAACCTAAAACCAGTTATTTTGTTTTAATTGATTCCTTTAATTCTAACATCAAGTACGATCATTTAAAAGCAAACAACGGTCGCATAATCTTCAGCCTGACGTAATCAGTACAAACTATAAATAGTGCCTAACGTAATCAGTACAAACTATAAATAGTGCCTAATGTAATAAGTACAAACTATAAATAGTGCCTGACGTAATCAGTACAAACTATAAATAGTGTCTGACGTTACATATGGGGATTTCTTTCCTGAGGTCAAATGACGCAAGTGCTTTCCATAGCTGCCTCGTTCTATGTTTGTGGAAAAAAAAGATTATAAATTTGACAACTCGAACAATTTCAATAAAAGAGAAGTTATTAATATGTGCAATTAGTACTTAACAGGTCTGCTAATTTCATCTAAGATGACGTACTCTTGCAAATGGCATCAAAATGCATGGAAATTTCTCTACTTTTTATACAGCCATCATCGCTTGAGATTAAATGGGACATGTATCATTTCACCGTCAAATGAAATGAATTTGAGTCAAGCCCAATCATATCGAGTCGCACGGTTGGTTTCGTTAAATATTTATTTTATTGATTTGCAGCAGAATACCTGTTTATCTAGTAATTTGTTGTAAAGGCAGTCGTCCTACTTAAAGTGTCATCAAGAGATTAAAGACATGACTTACTTTATAAAATACAACAGAGATTATCACCTGCACGCCGAAAAGCAAATGAATGGAAATAATTAAGTACATTGTTATATTACCCAGCGCATTAACAAGGGAAAGTACAATTGTATTCGTGTTACAAAACAAATATATTCATCCGTATTCTTGATCCATCATAGACACACACACACACACACACACACACACACACACACACACACACACACACACACACACACACACACACACACACACACACACACACACACACACACACACACACACACACACACACACTTCGTATGTTAGAGCAGAAATAATATATTATTATTATATTACTCTTCATATTACATTGACAAATTACTTATCTATCGAGTTACAATATATATACATATAAAACACTTATAATCGTACTACAATACACATGGTACGTCTGTTTTCGAGATACAACATACAAATTAGATGCGTATTTATATTATACAATAAATATTAGATTTGTTTCGGTGCTGCAGCGTAAATATTCCGTCAGTATTCGTATTATAAAATATATATTAATTAAGAGTGTGTTACAGCAAACACTCACATTCACCCAGTGTTTAGGTCTCAAAATATTGGTATTACTTAACTCTAGGGCTCAATTTGCAGTTATTAGAGTTTTGGTTGTTTGGGCTCAAATAGCAATTATTAAAGAGCTTTGTTTCTTTTCGGCTCAATTTGCAGTTATTACATAGTTTTGTGTCTTTGGGCTCAATTTGCAGTTATTATAGAGTTTTCAATCTTTCGAGCTCAGTTTGCAGTGATTAGAGTTTTGTGTCTTTGGGCTGAATTTGATTTCATTACAAAGTTTTGCGTACTTTTTGGTTTGTGTGTATGTGTGTGAATAAGTTTTCTAAATACTGGGTTGCTGATGGTTAGTATGTTAGACTGCAGTCCAAATAATAGTAATATTTTATAAAACTGGACAAATGAAAATGGTGACGTATTCATTGTAAGAAATATTACGTAAAATAAACAGTGACGTTTAAGGTAATATTGTATAATGCTGGATACATGTGAGCAATGGCATGTTCATTGTAAGGAATAAAGTGCAAAGTGACGTATACATAGAGACGTCAGGTGTAAAGTGACGTACAAAATGCAAAGTAAATCGTGATGTGTAAAGAGTAAAATATGTAAAATGTCAAGTAAGACGATAATTGAAAATTGACACACTAACGTAGAAACTGGTGTGACGTGTTCTTGTAAAATGACGGGGCAAAGTATGTGTCGATCAACGAAATGACGTGGAGAGTGAACGCTGAAAATTATATAATTCTGAAACCAAACACATTTTTCCTAATAGAATGACGTATGTGACGCTCTCTCTCTCTCTCTCTCTCTCTCTCTCTCTCTCTCTAATTAAAATTGTTGTTGAAAATTCGAAACTGTTTATCAGCAAGCAGACATAAAGTAAATCCTGGCTGGTTAATGTCTTAACATGTTTATCAGCAAGCAGACATAAAGTAAATCCTGGCTGGTTAATGTCTTTACATGTTTATCAGTTAGCAGACGCAAAGCAAATCATAGCTGGTTAAAATCTCTAAAGTCTTTATCAGTAAGGAGACATAAAGTCTGGTTAATGTCTCTACAATGTTTATCAGAAAGGAGATATAAAGTAAATCATGACTGGTTAATGTCTCTACAATGTCACTCCTACATTTTTGCTTTCTTTCGTCTTACACACACACACACACACACACACACACACACACACACACACACACACACACACGCACACACATACACGCACACACACACATACACACGCACGCACGCACGTACTCACGCACACACACACACACACGCACATACTCAAACATGCACATACACTACATACACAGTATACACATGCATACACAAAGGCACGCACACTTTATCAATATATGCTTATGCATCTTTAAAAAAAAAAGAAAGTTACTTTTTGTAGAACGAAACAATTTAAATTCAGTTTACAGTGATCTTGATGGTGTAGATGGCGACGACGACGAGGTAATGACGAAGATATGATGATGACCAAAGTGATGAAGGTAATGACGACAATGATGATGATGGTAGTGGTGGTGTAGGCATGCATGTTTCAGATAATAATTATAGTGATGTAGGATTTAACGTCTGCTACCATCTCTCGTTAATTTTGCAGACAGATACATCATGCATGAACATGTTTTTATTGGTTTCATTTCTTAAACGTTCGGACATTGAGTACAAAACACTGATAGACTACGTTGATGGATATCAAAACTGATTTGTTGCATGCGTTTTTGTTTGCGTCACCACCGAGACACACTTCAAAGTTCTCAAAAAGTCATCCCAGATTGTGATCCATTCAATAAAGTGTGTGCTATAATTAGAATTGACCTAATTAAAAAATAATCCAATTGACGGACTCATTGTGTAAAACTTCCGAGTATTCCCTCCGCATAGGAGGTCAATTTTCTGTCTAGCCATTTGGGTGGGACGATAAATGAGGTCTCTTGATCTACAGACCTCACTCGCTGAAGATCCATTAGTAGTCAAGCACCGAAAACAGTGGGATGCTGTCAGGGCAGAGGTTCCCACATAAACCTCACGGAAATTCCAGTCAAAATTGTCACTCTCAACCAACCCACAAAAAACACTCATGACACTATAAGATAAAAGTCTCACTCAACGCTTGCACACTTATCTTTCCAGATAAAAGTCTCACTCAAAGTTTCCAGTCTATGAGATACAAGTCTCACTCATCGCTTGCGCACTTGTTCGAGATTCGCGAAAGTTGGAACCAAACGTAATACCACCCTATGAAGCAGACTCAGATCTAAAACTGCACAAGAACGAAAGATTGACAAAGTGACCTTATCCGAATCTTCTACAATGGCATTTGGCTCTGCATCTGATCATCGGAAGGGATGGTGGGGTTGGTTCATTGTGTTAGTTTGTGGTTAACTGTCGAAGCAAATTCAAAGTTCTCCTAGATGTACAATGGGGAGCCCAAGTCAGTGAAGAAACTGCATGACAACAGTGCAGTCCAATAACTACAATCCAGTCATAGTCGTGTTCTGATTACAACTTACAGAATTATTACTTTTTAAAAAAAAAGTATTACTTTCTCGTCATGATGTTTCTGGAGAAAAAAGTAAAAGCTGTCCCAACACAGGGGACAGGCTGACACTAGAACCACCTAATCTAGCATCCAGTTTCTGAATCAGGATTTAATGCACTGACCACCACCTGCCTCCCACGGTTCTTCTTCTACGCCAAAGTAGGTCAATATATTTCGCAAAGCTGCACTTTCCAGAACAAATTTAGCTTTCACAAAGTTGCATGTTAGGGTAGACTTCATTTTTAGTTTGTGGGCAAATCATAGGATCGCAAAAGGGTCATCGGGGGATATCGTGCTGGCGAAAGAGAAAGAATACATTCAGAACCCGAAAATATGTGCTTAGACAATTCGTTGCAAGTTTAAGCTCCATGAGCTTTCTCTTCCTCATTAGCCGGAAGAGTCGTACTACACTGAGAATTATTCCTTTGCCATTTCAGCACGCCAGCCTGTTTATGCATAAGGTGTAAACATATTTCTTCAACATGATCTGAATATGCCATGTTATATTATTCTTCAAGCCGTGCCTGGTGTTAAGGATCCGTTATTATTGCTGACATTCTTTGAGAATAGAAGGTGGTGTTGCATGTCAAATGCGTCAAGCAACGCGATCAAGACAGAGGCCTTCAGGAAATGAAATGGAAGGTGCGCTGATAAAAATAAAAGTGAAAAAAGTAACTTGCCGATAGCGTTGGAAATAATCCAGAAAACCTGGCACAACTAATAAAATATTGGGCGAAGAAAAGATTCCGAGAGTGAGGACCAGTTTTAGGTATAAAAGAATAATTATTATTTGTTAAAGTCGAATTCGCACTCTCGAATCAGAACGACGACACTTAGTTCAGAGATTGCTGGTATTAATGTTGTGTTGTGGCGTCGTGCTTCATGAGCTAATAAAGGCACTTTCGATGTAGACAGTTTAGAGTGTTCTTATGGAAAAAAAAACAGCATTTTCATTGACTTCAATGTCTTGTTGCTAACCCATTTCATTCCTTTCATTAATCTCAGCGTTCTTTCGTTGCCAGTTGAGATAATGAGGAGTTTGACCTTTAGCCATTATAAGCCATTGTAAATGTATATCGACTGCCTGTTTAACAGCATAAAGAAGATGAAATTCACGCAGGGAGAGAACTCACATTTACTTTGTGTGCAGGAAACTAATTGAACGAAAGGGTGGTTTCTTAATCAGGACAAATGAAGGACTAGTATGCAGAGAACGATTGCTGCTGGTCGTTGCCATAGTTACTTAGTATTCATGAAATCATGGCGCGGAAACCATAACAAGGCCCATTACAAGCGAATTGCAGTTATAAACAGCGATTACGCTCTCAATAAGTCATTCATTTAATTCAGAGTTGAACAGTGAAATAACCAGAAAAGGATTTTTAAAAAAATACTGGATATGTAATAGTAAAATCAAGTAGTGAGTGAGAAAGACAGATAAGATAAATCGATTGATCTATAGAGATATAGAAAGCAGCCGGATAGATAGATAGATAGATAGATAGATAGATAGATAGATAGATAGATAGATAGATAGATAGATAGATAGATAGATAGATAGATAGATAGATAGATAGATAGCACGCATACATACTACTTGACACACCGAAAATACACTTATATATGCACAGAGGGGACAGGTGCAGAACTAAAGAAGAAAGAATACAACAGCCTACAGGGACGTAAGTTAACCAGTTCGAAGCAATAATCACTAAATACAACAGCCTACAGGGACGTAGGTTAACCAGTTCAAAGCAATAATCACTAAATACAACAGCCTACAGGGACGTAGGTTAATCAGTTCAAAGGAATAACTACTAAATACAACAGCCTACAGGGATGTAGGTTAACCAGTTCAAAGGAATAATCACTAAATACAACAGACGTCACAATCTCAAGTCAAGGAACCCAATTGTCGTCATTTCTTCTTCCCTTACAGTTTCTAATTAATGGAGGAAAAAATCGTCAAATCGATGGTTAGCTTATAGGAAATGCCACGCCTTGATCATTTTCTGCATTGGAAATTAAAAAAAATAATTTGAAATGCCAAAATAACCACGACTCCTAATAGATAGGTAACATGAACCTTTAAACCACACCCTTTTATTTCATCTCCACTAAGCGTATTCACTTTCATCTTTCCTAATTACTTTCTTAAGTTCATATAGGAAGTGTCTATATTGCAGGTGTACATAAGACCGTGTGTTACATTAATTTGTATTTTGTGTTATACATTATATTTATTATTGTTTGCATTGTTTCTGAATTAAAAATATCCATCCATCCATCCATCCATCTATCTATCTATCTATCTATCTATCTATCTATCTATCAATATTGTGTTATCTGGTTCACTATAGTTTGGTATTATTGTTAAGTGTTTAGAGAGATTTTACAACAGGGTATTATTGCAAAGTAATGGTGCAATGCATACTAATATTGAACACATTAAAAAAATATATCAAACACATCATTTGTCAAGCAATGGACATTTTACTGGAAAGGGATATTTTGTTAGCATTGACATGCAAATTAGATAATTAAACTTGTGAATCATATTCTCAAAATATCGTCCTATTTTGTAACGAGTAAAATTATATGGAGTTTTTTTCTCAACAAAGTTTCCTTAAAAATAAATTATTCGGGGATGCTGGAGATAAAATATTTCTAAATCGATTTTACTGGGACGGAATGACTAACTACAGTCAAGACCCATGACAACCAGTCAGGAGCAACAACAAAAATCTTTAAGGATATCTATGAGATGACGTAAGTATTGGGCACTGATAGGATGACGTCATTGCCACCGATTTCGCTAGAAGGGGGAGCATTAAGACTTCAGTGATTTTCTCGTGTCCAAAACATTAGGCCAGAAATTTAGTTATTCGACATGTCAAAGATCGCCGACCTTCATACAGCTAAGAGAGGTCTATCTGTGGATCACGGTTACAGCTAAGAGAGGTCTATCTGTGGATCACGGTTACAGCTAATGTCCAGCAGCGAAGGAAATACGTGCCATTCTGACTCAGCAGGTTTGTGTGCATTTTGCAGCATAGAGGAAACGAATTGTAAAAGCTTTGGACAGCGCTAGATTGGCGGAAAGGATAATAAAGAAGAAAATTCAATAGCCAGCAATAATACACAAAAATTCTTTTCAGTTTGCTATGTAAATATGCTCCTTTTTGGGAGATACTGTCTTCTAAAGCGCTCTGTAAATCATGGTTGTCATCACTATTTAGATCGTCGTCGTCGTCGACCTCGTCATCATCATCATCATAAACATTATTATTATTATTATTATTATTATTATTATTATTACATACAGGAAGAAAAAGTAAACAAACACACACCCAGTTCGTGAGTATTCCAATCTTTAAGGTCCAATACCATGAGTGGCGAAAGGAGGGGAAGATTTATTTTAAAAAAACTGTTTTTAAGTTCCTAATAATTGAAGTTTCCTTCAACAAAATATTTTAACACATTTATTAACCCTATAACATTTTAAGCAATGTATATTTTGTCACCTATTACACAAAAATTGATTTCAAGCCCAAAAGGTGAAGGTTCAAGCTATCTCTACATTTTTATCGGGGAAAAAAACAAACCAAAGATATATTAGACACTTAATTTATGGGGAATGCTTCCGGCCTAGGCCGAATTCGCGCTAAATTAGAGAGATATTTGTTACTAAGGAACAGTTTCTTGTAGTTATTTAGAAATACCCACGTCGAATTAATAGTAATGATTACAGCAATTAAAGGCAACTTTAGGAAGATTACGATTATAATTTAAGCGGGAATAGGAAAAGATCATTTTTGTTGCTAGGGCTGTTGCGAGCTGTTGCAGCTGTTGCTCTCCCATACCACGCTAAAACATACAACACACTTTTTGCTAAGAAAATCATAAATCTACGATACGACTACTCTTAACCATAGCTGAAGCTACGCTGAGTGAAGGAAACAAAGCAATGAGGTGTGTGTGTGTGTGTGTGTGTGTGTGTGTGTGTGTGTGTGTGTGTGTGTGTGTGTGTGTGTGTGTGTGTGTGTGTGTGCGTGCGTGCGTGTGTGTGGGGGGTGGGGGTGGGTGATTTGCTGTTTAGTGTTTCTGTACGTATGAAGACATGACCTACTTCAGTCTTTTCTAGGTGACGTCGACACGTGAGACGCGCGGATAGTATTTCGCTTTCTTGGAAGAGTCCAATTACAGTTGTAGATGAATTCAGATAATTAAATTGAACGTTTTGCGCACGACACTTAAGACAGTGTAGATAGATAGCTGAAAAATTTGCAGATGTCACTGAAGAATTGTTATATATGTGAATTACGACGCGTCTTTAATTTACTATGTATCTCTTGTTTACTGAGTCATTTACTATGTATCTTTGGTTTACTGAGTCATTTACTATGTATCTTTGGTTTACTGAGTCATTTACTATGTATCTCTGGTTTACTGAGTCATTTACTATGTATCTCTGGTTTACTGAGTCATTTACTATGTATCTCTGGTTTACTGATTCATTTACTATGTATCTCTGGTTTACTGTGTCTGTAATTCGCAGAATCTTATTACTTAGAATGTATCAGTGGTTTGCAATGCTACTATAACTGAATTTGTGTATGTAGTTTGCAAATTACACGATTTATAATGTGTCTGTGGTTCACATCGTGTTCGTGGTTCACAAATGCGTCCATAACTTATAGTGTGTCTGTTCGTTCCAATGTGACTTGTCATTCATAAAGCCAGGGCGACTTGCCAGAACGCTATAATAAAAGAACAACACATCTATAACGGAGACATAAATATAAAAAAATTCAAAATCCAACCGCCCATCTCATACATCACAAAAATGGCAGAAATGAAGTGGCATATCTTTTTCTTAAACAATGAATGTTTACAGGCAGATGAATACTATTTTTCATTTGATATTCTATACAGACTGAACTTTATTTTCTTTGATAAGAACGGTATAAATACACGACTATTTATAATGTGATATAATGCACAATAATTTAGCAACATACCTTCAGATATGATGTTACGCTGTCGATGGCAATAGAGGCTCTTAGAATTTCAGAGAAGTGCATTTGACCATTTAGATCCAAATTCCTTCCATTTGCAGGAATGAAAACTCGCTGTTTTGAGGGTAACTGTGCGTAACAGGCAAAACTAAATGTTGCTATGTAACCGCACGACAGTGCAGTGCAATGCAGTATGCTCTTTTCCCGTTAGTTTCGGATTAATCACAAACATCGTGGCGTTTAATCTTCCAGCAAATATCACCAGCTGCTCTGCCAGCGAGCTCGCTTAAACTAAAGACGGAAGGAAAATCTATCGATAAATAAAGTCAGTACTCCTGACAAAAAACAAACATATTCCCATCTAGAGATGAAACTCGGAGGTAAAGAAAGAAAGAATGAATGAGCAAGACAGAGGCCTCAAACAGGAACAAAAGTGAAAGACATTTTTGTCACAGACTTAAAAGCGTTTAGCGACGCCAAATGGAGAAAGCACTGTTAGAAAACTGAAAGATCCCGAGACCCCTCAATAAAAAGATCGCAGCAATTTGCTGCAATAAACAGCTTGAAGACGATCCCTTTTCACAGCCTTTGAGAACGTCACCTGCGCCTGTGACTTTAAATCAGAGATTAGTATCTGGCTGGTTCAACCCATGTTAAATTACTATTCGAGAACATTCAAAGAAATATTTTCTTACTGTAGTGAAAAGAATATTTTCTCAAAGACTATCAGAGTGTATTTTCTACTGCTATTTAAAGCAAAAAAAAAATGAAAGGAAATTATAATAACTGTTAACTGTCATTAGACATTGCCAAAATACTCCGTCCGAAACGCATTCGAACGTGTTAAATCCTTACAATGGAAAAGACAACCGTTGATATTTACTTATACGATAAAACGCATACTTCCGTAACTCATAGTGTATTTAAGAGAGGCAATTCGCTGTTAATCTCACCTGATTAAATGCGTGTACCTCAGAAAAAAAAACTCATACAGTGCATTTAAGGGCGATTACTCTCCATTAATTTCACAGAGGGAGAGTAATAAAGCTATTCAGGAACTGGTCAAGGTGTAAGACGACATTTTGGTCAATACAGATTGTGGTGGAATAAGTTTGTCTGTCCATATTTCTAGACTTAATTGCTATATAAATTTTCGAAGTGACCCGGCCTTGGGCACTCCTTATAATGGTATTTATTTTTAAGTTTCAGAGTTGAGTAAACATTCGAGAATATGCTAGAAATTGCTGGTGTAATGCAAACCAGTTCCAAATGAATGATAGTTTTTATTATCCAATGGTTAAGATTTACGAGAACGAGACCAGCCAATCGGCTGTAGAAAATTATATTGTCTGATCACTTTGAATTTGATGTGGCAAGAAGTCCGGTCTTGAAAGCCGGCCGTTAGCTTAATAGTGAATTAACTGACTGGATGAGAGAGAATGGAATAGAAATATTTCCTACATTTTTGCTATTGATTTGTTAAACTTGCGTTTTACATAGAGATGTATTGTGTGAGTAGATTATTTCTACAGACTGTGAAGTATGATGTTTATATGTAGTATGGTAAACACTTGACATTGCTCTAGTGAACCTGTTCATAAATTGATATGCTGTATTTATTATGCTGTACATGTATTGGGCTAATAAATACTGTTGAAGGAAAGTGTAAGTTGAGACTTGAATGTAAGAGAGAATGGAGTTTAAAATGTACTGGAAACTTAATGTTTGTTCCCTGATTATATTTTACAAGAAATAATCTTGGAACTTAGCAGTGCTCTCTGATGTGACGTATCAGAAAGGAGCAAACCTATGATTTTCTTCATTGTATGCTTGTGGTGGATTTGAGAATTTGTGTTTATTCACTGCACCGTGTTTGTGTGCATAATCAAGTGCGTCTAACTCCACTGTGGAACTTTCTAACAAAAGAGGTTCATAATGCTAGAGGTTTGTCACTGTGATTGTCTACTCTTGTGCCTAGGTTAGTCTTGAGGGATCTACACTGTTGGAACATTCTTCAAAATGCTTAGCAGAGAATGTAAAAGAGTGACTATTCTATTGTAAACAAGAAAATTGTGACATTGATATGAAAGTTCACAAAGAACTGTTGCAGCTTATGTCATTGAACAGATTATGTACTAATTATTATCATATCACTCTATGACTCCATTCCTTCTATGATAACAATAGTCCTATGGTTTATTTTTGACCGCTGAAATAAGTGTTAGATATAAGACTGAATAGTATTGGAATTACTTGGACGTTGTTTCATGGAATATTGATGTCAAATAAACTTCTCATTGTATTTGTATATATGTATATTTCATTGTTGATTTAATAAATTTATTGTTACATTTATTGACCTATATGTTGGAGTAATAGTGTGTGCAGGGGGGGGGCTCATTAAATATAATTAAAGACGGATTTTTATTACTCCTTTAGTAAAACGTTTCAGCCTACGAAAATATTTTGACATTATTATTGTTGTGGAAGAGAGAAGACTTTTACTACATCCGTATAATCTGCCACGTGAGGGACGATGGTGTTTCCTCAGAGAATTATTAATAAACATAAATTAAGATTTATCCATCACTTGTAATTAGTTATGGATGATTAATTAATTAATTAATTAATTAATTAATTAATTAATTAATTAATAATAATAATAATAACCAGCAACAAAAGGATGCATGACAGAAAGTTTATCAGTTTAATCACACATCACGCCTTTAATTAAACTCTTGGTTTGATAATATTACATCTGTAATTAAAAACGTGGAATGACAACAGTTCACCTTGAAATCAGCATAGAAACTAGAGACTGAGTTCCTTACAACTTAATGTTAGCGTAGGGACGACAGCACTATGCCTTGAAATAAACAGCAGAATTAACATTATTGTAATTTAACTAAGCATTACTAATAGCATGGTATCTTTAATAAGGCTCTAGATATACCATTGCTCCTTTAACTAAGCAATATAACTGGGAACATCTATTTTAATATTATACTAAGCGCTACAATAATGGATTTCTTCTTTAGTCATCAACGAAAGTGTGCTTCTAACGGGAGCCATCTTAGAAACCAAAACCGCAAGATGGGAACGCGTATTGGGTAGTAGCCAAACGCTAGAAGCATATAAGCAAGCAAGCAAACAAACAAAAAAAAACCAGACAGACAAACAAACAAACAAAACCACACAGTTAACCCCGATGCACATTAAGGCTTGGTAACAGCTCGGCACTCTTAGCACTCTTTCATTACCATGACTTGGAATTGTGATTTTAAGTAACCGAACACTTGGTATTAGTCGATGTTTTGTTTATTTTTTTACTCTTTTGTATTAGTTCAACACCCTTATATTACCATGATATTGGTATGGTGGTTTTGAGTAATGGTACATTTTGTATTTACTCAATATCTTTTACTACGTGTATTTTGTTTCCGGCTGATTTTTTATTTATGTCTGGTAATGACCGAATAATCAAAGGTTCTGCGCAGACACCGTAAAAACCGCTCAAGCATAAGTGAGCAGTAATTTTGATGGAGGTGATGGTATGGTGGGGATGGAGGTACGATGAGAGTCCATTCAAGGTGCTGACACATCAACACAATTGTGTGCTCGTATAACTGTGCATGTGTGCGTGTGTCCGCGCGCGAATGCGTGTGTACTCACACTTGCGCGTCTGCTCAAAGGGAAAGTCTTCCCCTTCTCCCCCTTTTTTCTTTCTGATTGGCTGAAACGTGCATCACAAGCCGTGGGCAATGACCGCGAAGATTGCATATAATCAGTTAATAATCGTGGAGATGGCATAGCCTCGGTCTTAAACATTATGAAAGCACAAACGGTCGCACATTATTCATCTTTTCCTGGTCCTGCTCCGCCCCCGTTTATGAAGTAATTTTTAACCCCACATCTACGTAAGTATAGATTTTAAGAACGTCACTGCTGTCGTCAGGAACATCCAACTCTTGCCATCTCCCCCCATCTGCACACCACCTCAGTCTTCCCTTCACACTTCCTTGTATAGAGTATTGAATTACATCGTGTTTAACGCTTCACATGTCAGCTTTTGCACGCAAGTTAGGACAACCATTAACCCCTTAAGTTTTATATACATATACATAAAACCGCCTTTCATCCTTTCGAGGGATTTTCATTTCTTGCGTGAAAATAAATTTGTAACATATTTTCTTTTATATTAATATGATCGGAAGAAGCATTTCTGGGTTAATTGTATTTTAGCATACGAGATTACAGTGCAACACTACTCGTTCGTGAATATAAGGTTTAAAATTTCTTCATTTTCATAATTTAAAAATAAAGCAAGAAAAGAAATAAAATCTTGTAAAGCGGAGATTTTTCCATCATCCTCCAAAACAAAAACAAAATCCAATGAGATAAAAAAAAAAAAACACCCACAGACAAAGATATTCTGCCCTTTCCACAGTGACACTCGACAGTTTACGTTCATAACGTGGAAGGGTTCGGTCATTTAGTTCCCCAGGGTGCATTATGTAAAGAATAGACCCTGAGTACAGTAACATGCTGTAATCATGTTAAACTCGATCCGATGCCGATGCATGAACAGGTTTGAACTAAAACTAAAAAAAAATCTCAAGAGAAACTCAATGACACGTAAAGGCTTGAAGTTTACAGTGATGTATTCAGACTAGAACAAAAAATAATATAAAATAAAAAAATAATATAAAAATAATAAAAAGATATTTACAAGTAAAAGAACTCATTAGGACTCAGCGTTGACTCTATATTTTTTTGCGATACGACAAAAGCAAGTAATGACGTCACATGATTATGCATATAGTGGAGCTGAAACTAAGTACAAAGAAGTCTACCAATGGGTATGCCTAGCTACTTAATACACTGATATATACTAGTGACTCTAAAATTATCAAAATCGAAAACGTTTGTATACTTAAAGCTGTATTACAAGCACGCACACACACACACACACACACGAATTTACACACAGAGAGACAAGCCTCTGTTTATGCCGGAGAAATCCAACATTTAAAACTAAACAATTTCCGTATTTACGTCTTACTGTAGCGTTTTAATGTTTCACAGTATATATGCCTGAAATTGCCTTGGTAAAATGTTGCGCACTTATGAATATTTCCAATGAATGTGAAACAGTGCGGTATTTTAAATGAGTACAGACCTACAGATTACCTTCTGAATGGTTTGACTCTGTGTTGTTGTTGTTGTTTTTAAAATATATCTCCACTGTGGCAGAACGGCTAAGTCGATTAAATCAGTTCTGGACGTTTGATTGGTTCAGTGTTAATTAAACAAGGTATGACTGTCATTGTGAGAAGACCATACTGCGCCAGTATTCCAGAGCTGGCCAGTTCGAGTACATTTATCACATTTTTTTTTTGGCCTAGATTTAATGATAGACAGTGTCACCATAAATAGGGTCACTGTAAAGGTTAGTCATAGCCATTTCCTTGAGATTCACGTAACGTTTTTCAGTTTTTTATGGCGTACTGTTTACGTCTTTTCAATTGTTGAGCTTCATCCTGGATTACATCTTTAGTACATAAATTATCACACGTGAGGCGCAGGATGTGTCCTATGTGTTTCGAAACATCTTTCAAAATTTCCAAAGGAAAAGCATTGGTCATCCATTAATGAAAAGTTCAGACAATTACTTAATACCAGTTTAACCCTTTACTAGAGGACATTTAGAAATCTTATATTTGTGGAACCAATTTTTAAATCATATTTTAAGCCTAACAGTCCTTATACATTTAGCTTGCCAAATTTGTATTTGTAATAACATAATACAGAAATAAGTTTCTTGAAACGTTCGCAGACGTTTTAACTGAGGGGTACAGAGAAAAGGATTGTTGTACAGAGAAAACAGGCAGTAAGGTGTTAAAAACAAATATTTTATTTTCAATATTTTAAATGGCAGCTTGTTCACTTCAAATTTGCATTCAGTCATTGGGTAAATGATTTGCTATAAACAAAATTATACTTAGTGTATCTCGATTATGTCTTCTTCAAATCTCGTAAGCCTCATGGCGAAAGAATGAGCCAACCATTACTCTAGCTATGACGGCTATTCAGTTCGCGTTTAACCCTTCTCTAACTTAGATTGCTATTTAGATCCCCGTTTAACCATTTTCTAGCTTACATGACTATTTAGTTTCAGCTTAACCCTTTACTAACTTAAAAGGCTATTTAGTTCCCGTTTAACCCTTCCCTTGCCTAGATTACTACTTAGTTCCAGTTTAACTCTTCTCTAACTTAGATTGCTATATAGTTCCCGTTTAACCCTTCTCTACCTTAGATGACTATTTAGTTCCAGCAAAACCCTTCACTAACTTTAGATGGCTATTTACTTCCAGTTTAACCCTTCTCTAGCTTATATTGCTATTTAGTTCCAGTTTAACCCTTCTCTAGCTCAGATTGCTTTTAAGTTCCAGTTTAACCCTTCCCTAGCTTAGATTGCTTTATAGTTCCAGTTTAGGCCTTCACTAGCGGGCGGGCACTTCCTAGTGCATTATTTGTGGAAGTGTGCCGGACATTTCGTCACACTGAACCAGACACGACATTGTTCTAGCTTAACCCTTTACTATCTGGCACTTCCTAGTGCATTATTTGTGGAAATATCGTGCCGAAGATATCGGGCACGTCTTCTGTTGTTCCAGACAGCAAGCAAGTCCTCATAACACTTTAATTCAATCGTGCCTTGTGTGGTTCCCACAGGTATGTAACACGACCCAACGCGACTACAATCGTATCACTTTCGATTGTCCTTGGTAATCGTTTCTAGCACTGGCTGATTGTCTTAAGTTTAAAGTGCACGATTCTTGTCTTTTTGCTTTCCATCGCACCGTACTTGATTTCATGCAACTGTAATATACAGATGTCTTTGAGTTGCAAGTCAATATGCACTTCATCATTTGTATTTGTTCACTGTCTCCATGTAATTTAAATGGATCGAGACATGTTTACTTTCAAACAAACGACACTAGAGATCTGCATTAAGCACAGACTCCTAACAACTCTCTAATGATGAAATGTTTCCAATAACAATTCGTCGTACGAATGGTTCTGTAATCCTTTATAAAGAATTGTTTACCAAACAAACGGTAGAACAACAAAAAAATAAATTAAAAATCTTGAAGAACGGAAATATCCCCCCCCCCAAAAAAAAAAAATGTAAATAAATAAATAAATGCCAGTATTAGTCACGCATTACTGCTTTGTGATCTCTTTATCTGGTGCTTAGTATTGAATCTGACTGAAAATAATCAGTGCTTTGTTTGTCTCTTTGACTGAAAATAATCAGTGCTTTGTTTACGTCTTTGACTAAAAATAATCAGTGCTTTGTTTGCCTCTTTGACTGAAAATAATCAGTGCTTTGTTTGCCTTTTTGACTGAAAATAATCAGTGCTTTGTTTGCCTTTTTGACTGAAAATAATCAGTGCTTTGTTTGCCTTTTTGACTGAAAATAATCAGTGCTTTGTTTACGTCTTTGACTAAAAATAATCAGTGCTTTGTTTGCCTCTTTGACTGAAAATAATCAGTCCTTTGTTTGCCTTTTTGACTGAAAATAATCAGTCCTTTGTTTGCCTCTTTGACTGAAAATAATCAGTGCTTTATTTACGTCTTTGACTAAAATAATCAGTGCTTTGTTTGCCTCTTTGACTAAAATATTGTGTGCTTTGTTTGCCTCTTTCACTAAAATATTTTGTACTTTGTATTGTCTCTTTGACTAAAAATAATTGGTACTTTATTTGTCTCTTTGTCTGAATCAGTTTCTGCTTTTCCCACCTCGAATTGAACCTTAGCGGTGGTGGCTGATGATGAATGGCCTGCCTCTGTATGACTAGGTCCGTACATGTACATCTCTCTCTCTCTCTCTCTCTCTCTCTCTCTCTCTCTCTCTCTCTCTCTCTCTCTGAACATGCATTCTGTTCAGTATTTCCTGACGAATGAATTAGATGTTTGCGTGCTTTGTCTCTGATGTGAACTATTCTGTTGAAGGATTAGCCTATCTTTACAAATGAACGGGTTTTGTGGATGACCGTTTCGTCTGCGCAAATTGACTTGTATTTTTCTTGTTATAAAGTATAAACCGATTCGCTTGACGGTTGATTGCTTATCTCTACAAGTGAAATGCTTTTTTTGTGTGCTTGTTTTGCATGTTTAACAGGCTCCGCACGTTGGCGGATGGCTTAGTCTGAATGACCGGAATTGCATAATGGATTGCCTCTACGCTGATCTATAACAATGACAATGATCCCATTTGTGCCTTTGATCTGTTTTAGGGTGAACGAATACAAAGATGGTTTGTCTCTGATGCTGGAGACGCATACTGTTTGGCTTTGATGAATGCATGCAATTTGGCTTTACGACTGGGAACCTTCATTGTCATTTGTGCCGACTTCAGCCGTAGTTTACTTTTGTTTCTTAACGCTGTCTGCCTCTGCTTATAGATCGAATTAGTTTGTCTTTAAAAAAACATTTAACTCTGTGCTCATATACTTTGTTTGGTGATTTAAATTGTCGTTCTTTAATTAGTCTCTCTGGCTGAAGTACCTGTTATGTGTCTTCATTCTTCAGAGGAATTTATGCGAGTGAGGCATATTTTTCTTGCCTTCCGTAATTCATAAGAATTCATGTGTCATTTGTCTGTAGGTACACACGTTTACACGTATTGCATGGTTCTGGACGCTCAAAAAAACGTGTGTAGTACTTGGTGCGTCTTTAATAATGTAATGTATGACTGACATCTTACGGATAACTGGTTTGTTGTCTAATGTATTGAATGTATCAATTCATTGTCTGGCTTTGATCTTCAGGAGAATGCGTTTGTTGTCTAATATGGTGAATGCATCTCTCTGTTGTCTAGCTTTGGTCTTCAGGATAATGCGTTTGTTCAATGCATCTCCTTTTTGTCTGGATTTCATCTTCAACAGAATGCGTTTGTTGTCCAATCTGATGAATTCATGCAATCGTTGGTTGGAGAATTTGTACGATATGTGAATATATTCATGCTGTGGTTGGCCTGACTTTCGGTTGACGTCAGTGTAACGACATTCCTCGAAAGGTGTAGAAATTTAATTATTCTTTAACAGTTTGGCTTCGTTGAATGAGAGTTAATTAACCAGTGATGTCTTTCCTACAAAATTGCAATATTATCGGTCGTGATGGGTAGAAGAAAATGAGTGATAATTTTGGAAACATTTCAGTACAACTCGTTGTCAGTACTTCCGATCGACCAATGAAAAACGTTTTTCATTTTAAAAAAGTTAAGATATCTTTCTTTGTGCATTTTTCTATTTTAATCCTAGTCCAAACGGTTGCACGTTTCAAATCAAAGTTCAAAACAACCTCTGATCATGAAATTAAACGCAATTTAATAATGCCAACGGCAGTACTTCACCCACCATTTCCCTCGTTCAAAGCAATACTCATCGATTTTTAAATGTGTTGGATATTATCAAGAAAAAGGGGGAGGTGGAACGCGAGTGAGCACAGAAACAAAATTTTAAGAGTGCATGTATTCAAGTTATTACTTCTCTTAGAATACTCAACAAAATAATAATACAAAGGATTCGAACTTTACTATGGATGGTAAACCATAAAACCTGCTGTCTGGAATCACGAGCAACAGGCTACAGCGAAAGAATTTATATGGATTTCAAAAGCTAACTGAACGAGCTAGAGGCTAAATTGAACGGGCTCCAGATGTTAACTTGAACCTGCCTCTTCGGTTAACTTTAAATGGCTATAGTGGCTAACTTGAAAGAACTACAGTGGTTAACTTGAATGAGCTACATCATCTACCTGAACGTGCCTTGGCGGTTTATTTGAACTGGCTACAGCGGTTAACCGGAACGGTCTACAACAGTTAACTTGAACGGGCTACAGTGGTTAACCGGAACGGTCTACAACAGTTTACTTGAACGTGCCTTGCGGTTTACTTGAACGGTCTATAGCAGTTATAGCAGTTAACTCGAAGTTGCTAGAGCGGCTAACATGAACGTGCGACAGCGGTTAACTTGAACGGACTACAGCGGTTAACTTGAACGTGCCATGGCGGTTAACTTGAACAGGCTACAGCAATAACAGTTGCCAAGAGCACCAAGGAAGATGCTGGGCTGGCGCTTGCGTTCATAACGTCCTGCATCGCACGCAACCGCAAATGACGCAAGATTATCAAAGCTGGCGAGACAAGTTGACGCCGTCATATAAATGCCGGTATCAGTTACTAAAACGATTTCTATATTCACACGCTGAATACACACTCATAACACTGTGAATACAGACATGCGATTTAGAATCGTGTCGTATTTCGCCCTGTTGTTACTTGCTCACGATTTAGTTTTCTTCCGACGGTTCATGAATAGACTTGATGACAACTGTGATACACTTTGTGTACTGAATTATTTTTCAAATGAATAGAATCTTGCAGCACATATTTTAATTTTTATAATTAAATAATGACGAAGCAGACCAGAGCAACAAACGCACGGAAATGAGAGAAGTGGCAATTGCAAGTTATATATTTATGTCATTGCCTACTCTATACTTGCTAGTTCATAATCTGAGTGTGAGCACAAATTTTTTTTTAATGCAAGGCTTATTCTGCCATTTTTGCCCGCAATTTACTCATTACTTCATAGTTTGAGAGTGTGAGCACGGAACTCATTAAATGCAAGGTTTAGTCTATCTATTTACTTGTTATTTTGGTAGTCTGAGATTATGTGTGTAGAGAGATTATTAAATGTAAAAGACTGATGATTGCAAGGTTTGTTGTGACGTCATAGTATACTGTCCTGTTAATTGCTAACGTTGAGCGCATGAGCACAAGAATGCGTGTGTAATTCTTGACAGAGCCTACGGAAGGCGTGGTGTTGGCCTGACTGAATGCGCTATTAGTGTGCGAGTGCGTTTGTGTACGCGTGATTGCATGAGTAAAGGTGGACCTAAGAAATTCGTATATGCCTGTGTGTGCATAGAGATATGTGTGAATATGAATGCGAAAGCTTCTCTGCGTGTATGTATCTGCGTGCGTGCGTGCGTGCGTGTGTGTGTGTGTGTGTGTGTGTGTGTGTGTGTGTGTGTGTGTGTGTGTGTGTGTGTGTGTGTGTAAATAGGGAAGAAAAGAAGCCGTGAAAGAAAATGAAGGCATAAAATCTGATCGGTGATAAATCGAAAAGTTGGTCAGTGATTTATTAGGGACAAAAAAGAGAGAGGATGTGGTGTGAGAGAAATGAGAGTGAAGAAAAGTTAGATTAAAAGAGTTTAGGGAGAGAGAAAGTGGGAGACGGAAATAAAGCTAGAAAGAAGAAAAGGGGAGAGGGAGCGAGCAACTGGAGCAGATATAGAGAAATAAAAAGAGAAATATGAAAAAGAAAGAAGCAAGGGAGAGATAGAGGGAAAAAATACGCACATACACGAGAGAGACAATAAGATATGTTGAGACAAGGAGATATGGTGAGACAATAAGATATGGTGAGACAAGGAGAAAGACAAGAATTACATGTGGGGGTGGGGGAAGATGGAAGAATGGAAAGGGAGAAAGAGTGGAATAGAGAAAGAGAAACTAAGTGGTGAAGACAACGGAAACAGAGAGCGAAAGATAATACAAAAATAAAGGAAGGCAGTCTATCACGTTAGAGACAAAATAGAAAATTATTAATTTGAAATTTCAATTTTATTTTACGATAAAAAATACTTATGGACTTCTTTTTCCTTCCCCTTTGTGCGTTATATTTTTATTCTTATTTATTCATTTTCTCTTGTTAGTCCTTTTCATCTGTCATAATTATTTTGTTATTTCCCTCGGGTATTTTTTATACACAATACATTTTGTAACATTTTTCTTTTTGCACAAAGCTATCTGTGACAACTAACATCAATGCGAATGGGTGAATGTATGAGAGTGTTCTAGCGTATAAAGAGTGGGTGCGTACATTATGCTGAATAATATGTACACACACACACACACACACACACACACACACACACAAGAAAATCTACAATTTTCACGCTTTCTTGAAATATCCGTGACGTCAACACGTCCCGCTGTATGCAGAACCAGGCCTCTCTTTCCTACGAACAACCATACAGTTGTCCAATCAGCCCGAAGTCGCCAGAAGGCGTGCTCAGTCCGGTGTATGCGAATTGATCGCTGGTCGCTTAGGGTTAACCATATACCCAACAACCTGCATCTAAAAGGGAAATAACCTTTGCACGCACAACATGACGGTCTTCGGCCCACCAAAGTGAACAGTCTAGCTAGAGAGGGCGCGGGGAGGTGGAATCGGACCAGTCGTCATTGAGACTAGGCTAAGAACACGTACAGCGTCAACAGACGTCGAGATATTTACTGGGATCCAACCTCAACTAGGTGTTGTCATGGTCCTGTTCTTAACTACAAGACGCAGATTAGAAAGGCAACTAGAACGCAACACTGTCCCGTATTTTCACAATGGAAGAAAAGAAGCAGAAAAGAAGAATGATTGATTGACTGACTGGCTGATTTATTATGCGATGGAAAAAGTGATGACAGATCGATACACTATTTTGACCGACTGACTGGTAAATTGGCTGATTGTTCGATCGATTGATTGGATTATAATATTAAAGAGCACGCGAAATATCTAGTTTTAAAACATCTCTTTAAGTGAATACCATTGTAAATAGCTGCTCAAAAATAAATATTATTACTTCATTCTCTTTTTTAAATAGCTCATATCCCTAATACTTGATTTATCTGTGATCATTCGATTGCTGTTTGAATATTTCTGTTTGAGTGATTGTACTTGAGTGGATGATTATATGTAGTTGTTCGTTGTATTGTTTGTATAATTCAACTGGCTGGTGTATTTGAATGGCATTTATTTTGATTAATTCGCAGGTGCAAATACATGTACGGATAGTAAACTGATTTCATTACAGATGGAAAAAAATCGGTATTGCCCGAATTAAAATCTTGACGTCATATAAATCTATTTTCGGATTTAAATTGACGAAGTCTCACGCGACCACGCCCATAGGCTAAATAAATTGATGATGTCACATGCGCAAGCCCGTTTCAAAATGTCAAATGCCGCTTGAAAACATTAACCACATAATATAATGCTTCTTTCTTCGAACGAATGACGTCACAGGCCCGAGAACCGGGTGTGCAATCTGATGGTCCAAAGTCATCAAAAACTACCAGTAATGAATATTTATTTACCGGATTCAAGGCTTTTATAGATCTCTGCAGCACAAGGTACTCAGCCTGCTGGTGGCTAAGAGGTAATTAACAATGAATCACCGAAATAAAAATGCACGACTGTCACCAATCAGAAAGCAATACGAAGGCACTGAACTTCACAGCTTTGGACTCAGTCTAGCTGATGGGCCCGACCGTCCCACTAAATCATGAGAGCTCAGGCCCCGTTTCCTGCTGCTGTGCGACTTCCAGTGACGGGCGTGTATAATGGTTGCTCTCTCAAACATACGTCAAGGCATGCAGACTGTATACGCATACACAATACGTCAAGGCATGCAGACTGTATACGTATACACAATACGCCAAGGCATGCCGACTGTATTCGTATACACAATACGTCAGGGCATGCAGATTGTATACGTTGTATACACAATACGTCAAGGCATGCAGAACTATATACGTATACTGTATGCAGACTGTATACGTATACACAATACGTCAAGGCATGCAGAACTGTATACGTATACACAATACGTCAAGGCATGCAGAACTGTATACGTATACACAATACGTCAGGGCATGCAGACTGTATACGTATACACAATACGTCAAGGCATGCAGACTGTATAATTATATATTGACCAAATGCCAAAACATGTCAACCATACATTAAGACACACTGAGTATAACGTGAAGACACCCTGACGATGAATTAAAGAACACCAACCAAACATTAACACTGTAGTGTGGGGAGCTGTATAGGCTGTTGTAAAAAATAATGGTGGCTGAAAGAATGTATAATGAAATTAATCACAAAGACGCGAGTGCGACACAGAAACACGTTCTTTAAGAATACTCATGGTAGTGGTTCATATGATAATGATTGAAGTACTGTTAATGCATGGTTCTACTGATAATGCAGACGATAATAATAGTAATGGGGACTATATTAAAGGCGGGGTGAACTTGTAATGAGTCGTCACTGATGGCAGTGTGCGACACACTTCAAGCAACTGTACTGCTACCAATATTAACATCGTGACAAATGTCGACTACATTCCAGTATCACAGATAACCTGTGGCTTTCACATTAATACGTGCTGGTTGGTGTTTTCTTGGATAAATAAATATATACTTACATAACTGACTAAGGTTTAGGTTTAGTTTATTTGCTTAAATTTCACGATTTTAAACATTTTATTTATTTGCTGTCGTCATGCCTACAGCTAACGCTTTAGAGTTTAGACGTTTGCGCGATGAGATGATTTCTCTCCAAACCCTCACAAGTACAGTCATTTACTATCTAGAATTCTAGATTATTGTCGGTGCGCAGCCAGTTAAGCGCGCGTCACTTAATAGCGGACAGTTAAGCGCAGTCAGATAACCGCAGAGACAGTTCAACACTAAGACAGTTGACCGCGCGACAGCTAAACGGACGTACTTTTAATTGCATGGCACTTGAACGCTCCTGACAGGCGACAGGTCCAATAGGCTAGCCGTTGTTTAAATGTATATCAACCGAGTCGTAAATTCCGCATTTTGAATGAATGTGTTGTCCGTACTGTCACTACATTTGGACAATCGGAAATACTTGTTTACTTACTTTCTATTGCTCATCTTAACATAATTTGGTGTTCCAGACAGTACATAGAAGTTTCTTATTTCGCATTCTTAACATAATTTCCAGTTCCAGACAGTACATAGAAGTTCGAATTTCTTTAATACAGTATAATACTACGATTATGAAAGACCTCTTATTTTTTCTTTTTTATAAACTTTTTTTTCATAGACATTAATTTTTTCATGTGTACGTAATTTTAGATACGTTTTTGCGACAAAACACGTTTAACTGATGACGATTAACTGTCATGCGATTAACTGTCTTCGCGAGTATATGTCATACCGTTTAAGTGGCTCGAGTTTAAGTGACTGCGATTATATGTGGTGCGTTTAAGTGACGCGCAATTAAATGTCTATAAACCATTATTGTCAAACTTAAAATTCTTAAAACCGCAAACAAAACAAATGTTAGGGTTAACCAATGCACTTAAACGTAATGGTGGCAAGAAGCTCGCGATTGTGATGTAAAGAAAAATTAAAATAAACAAAAGTATTCCATTTCTTATATTTTCAATTTTCTCTTATTTGCACGGTATGCTATTGGATTCATCTACTTCATTCGGTGTGTGTGTGTGTGTGTATGTGTGTATGTGTGTGTATGTGTGTATGTGTGTGTGTATGTGTGGTGTGTATGTGTGTGTGTGTATGTGTGTGTATGTGTGTGTGTATGTGTGTGTGTATGTGTGTGTGTGTATGTGTGTGTGTATGTGTATGAGTGTGTAATTGTAATAACACTGTTCAAAAAGCATTATAACATTTGCAACTTCAAATAACAAAATTAAGCGCCTTAAAGGAACGAAACACATATATGTAAAGGTTCTCTATTTCCCTAACAATTATGGTTCTGAAAGTCAAAACACACCTACCTTCAATGATCGCCCCAAATTCCTCTAATAACCTATCATCCTCTAGCAAAATGTCTCATTAACAATCTATCACTCTATCACCTGTTATCTACCGATCTAGAGTTTTACGGGTGGCTGTTCAATTTTTTCAATCATCACCAGAACGCCTCAGTCACCACATTGTGTAAGGTACGTACAAAGGATTACCGGAATTATGACAGCACTCTTCCAGGGAATCAGAGATTACAGGAACACTAGTAACCGAGTGGACTTGTTTACCACAATGCTACTCCAGGAAGTACAATTGCTTCACCTTCACCTAGGGGATTACAATCGCACTGTCCCCAGGAGAATAACAGTACTAATCTGTCAATCGCGAGCGTCAACGCGTGTCAAGGGCATTAGTACTTCCCTCAAATGGGTCTCATCAGAGATTTTGGGTGAAATCGTGCAGATGGCTCTTAATCGCTTCCAAAGTTTACAGGCGGCATTAATGTCGAGTTCGATTGGTTGAAAGAAAAACAAGTCATACACCAAACGTACGTCACAAAAAAAACAAAAAAAACCAAAAAACCCCCAACGTTTTCAAATTGAAAATGAAATTTGAGTAGGCCACCGTCAAAGTCGAAGCTTGCTTGCAAAGAAAAACTGAATTCAATTCTGTCTTCTTTCCATAATCAGGTCAGTGAGTATCTCCTTTTCAGAACTTAATTATCTCACAGTTATTTCCCCTGCTTGCTCGGAATGAAGCCCACATCAAACAACAAAATAAAACATAAATACATCAGATAACAAAAATATGTCTTCTCCTACATCAAACAACAAAAGTACGCCTTGTAGTACATCAGTCAACAAAAGTACGCCTTGTCGTACATCAGTCAACAAACGTACGCCTTGTACATCAAACAACAAAAGTACGCCTTGTACATCAAACAAAACTACGCTGAGTCATAAATCAAACAGCAGTAATACACCTTGTCAAACAACAACAAAATTACACTTTGTCATACATCAAATAAGAACAAAAATACACATTTTAATACATGAAATAACAACAGAAATACACATTTCTATTATTATCAACTGCAGCAACTTCGAACACCATCGCAAGAATAAAAACAAATGCGCTTAATTTTATTTTCATGCGTCTTATACTTGACAACAACAGCAAGAAGATGCTTTGCTGGTTGCCAGCCTTCGGCAACATCTCACCGCTGTTGTTTCTTTTTTTTTCTTCGTACAGACACATGTTTTTACGTTTGTTTCGTAACATGTGTTTCTGTTCATAAAATTCATCTACGTATCAGGATATTTAAAATGATAGAAGTTAATTCAATACGAGTCCTAATTAATCTAAAATTCTGAGCAGTTGGATAAAGTAAAACAGACTATGCGTGATAGCAGTCTGTTTTATAGAAAGCCTTATATAAACTATACAATTGTCTAACTTATATATAAATATAAGAGAGAGATATTTGTTTCAATACAGAAGATTTTTCCACCTTTCGCAGCAATATTGCTAACATAAGTGTCAATCCTGCTACTTGTCATTGCGCCAACAGACGGTTTTGCTTTTCAATGTCAAGGCTTTAAGGTTTCCCTCTCGTACTCCTGGAAAGCCCAATCCACTCACTCACAGTAATGCATGCCCATAGCTGCTCATTTAACTCGCCCGCGAAATCAACGATCCATGAAAGTGGGTGGTAAGCAGACTAGTATTAATCAATCAGTTGTTCATTGAGCTGGAAGGCCAGCGTCTACTAGATCTGGTTGTTCTCCCTTGTCAACTTCCGGCATGGGTGCATGCGCACAAGTGATATCACGTGAGGAATACGATATTTAGAAGGCTGTCGCCTTTAAATAAAAGTAGGCCTAAGCTTGTCGATAACGAGCACGTCTTACGTAACTGATTCCGACGTGGAACGGATTTTTAAAGGATTTGATACTATTTTCTGTCTGTACAATAAATATGTCCGAGTGGGCGCGTATTTATGTATATATATAAATGCAATAATGACGGCTCAGAGGGATTTATGTCTTATAAGATATGCCAACAGATTTATCTGGGTCAATATGTTTCCTTCTAAACTCAAAGTCTACATATTATGTATCATTTAAAGCGCTTAGAATATCGCCCGCGAGTGTCAATCATTCATTCGAGCACATATTCATGTGCGCCTCGAGCAGTGGTAATGACTGTGCAGAAAGCAGTGTGTGTGTGTGTGTGTGTGTGTGTGTGTGTGTGTGTGTGTGTGTGTGTGTGTGTGTGTGTGTGTGTGTGTGTGTGTGTGTGTGCGTGTATGTGTGTGTGTGTGTGAGAGAGAGAGATGTGGTGCTTTTGAGTCATCCCACCCAAGTGCGTTCATAACTAAAACAAATAAAACTCAATCAGAAAATATTCACAACCGCCCTGAGTTGCTATGGACCAGGCTCTCCACCTTTACAGAGGCATACATTGCACCGCATAGGTCCGGGTCATTAAGTGCATCTCTTTCAGATTCTGTGTGTTCCTGTGATGTGTATCTCAGTTTTCTAATACACTATGGTTAAACGATTATAGTTGTTAATGTTCTATAAGACATCATGCTCTCACATCCTATCTATCTATCTATCTATCTATCTATCTATCTATCTATCTATCTATCTATCTATCTATCTATCTATCTATCTACCTCCTATTTAATACACCTGAATCGAAGCATAAGCAATAGACAAACAAGATTAATCAGCAAAACCAATGAACGCTCTACTTCTAATAGTGAGATGGATGACAGAGAAATGACAAAATGCCAGAGGCAAAGCAACAGGCAATTTTATTTTGTGTCCCCTGCAAACAGTAATACCTTTCTAGAGTGTACACTAAGAGAATTCACGTATATACAGCACACGTCATATGCCAACGTGCTGTCTCTCATAAACCCGCACACCAAACACACGTCATATGCCAACGTGCTGTCTCTCATAAACCCGCACACCAAACACACGTCATATGCCAACGTGCTGTCTCTCATAAACGCGCACACCAAACACACGTCATATGCCAACGTGCTGTCTCTCATAAACCCGCACACCAAACACACGTCATATGCCAACGTGCTGTCTCTCATAAACCCGCACACCAAACACACGTCATATGCCAACGTGCTGTCTCTCTTAAACGCGCACACCAAACACACGTCATATGCCAACGTGCTGTCTCTCATAAACGCGCACACCAAACACACGTCATATGCCAACGTGCTGTCTCTCATAAACCCGCACACCAAACACACGTCATATGCCAACGTGCTGTCTCTCATAAACCCGCACACCAAACACACGTCATATGCCAACGTGCTGTCTCTCATAAACCCGCACACCAAACACACGTCATATGCCAACGTGCTGTCTCTCATAAACCCGCACACCAAACACACGTCATATGCCAACGTGCTGTCTCTCTTAAACGCGAACACCAAACACACGTCATATGCCAACGTGCTGTCTCTCATAAACACGCACACCAAACACACGTCATATGCCAACGTGCTGTCTCTCATAAACCCGCACACCAAACACACGTCATATGCCAACGTGCTGTCTCTCATAAACGCGCACACCAAACACACGTCATATGCCAACGTGCTGTCTCTCATAAACCCGCACACCAAACACACGTCATATGCCAACGTGCTGTCTCTCATAAACCCGCACACCAAACACACGTCATATGCCAACGTGCTGTCTCTCATAAACCCGCACACCAAACACACGTCATATGCCAACGTGCTGTCTCTCATAAACCCGCACACCAAACACACGTCATATGCCAACGTGCTGTCTCTCTTAAACGCGAACACCAAACACACGTCATATGCCAACGTGCTGTCTCTCATAAACACGCACACCAAACACACGTCATATGACAACGTGCTGTCTCTCATAAACCCGCACACCAAACACACGTCATATGCCAACGTGCTGTCTCTCATAAACACGCACACCAAACACACGTCATATGCCAACGTGCTGTCTCTCATAAACCCGCACACCAAACACACGTCATATGCCAACGTGCTGTCTCTCATAAACACGCACACCAAACACACGTCATATGCCAACGTGCTGTCTCTCTTAAGCGCGCACACCAAACACACGTACATTTCTCTGTCTCTAGTCACTCAATCTATTAGTCACCTGCACTCGAACTCTGCGGCAATTATTATATTTTGGGGGAGGCGTCAAGTGATAAATGGGGGACAGAAGTATGCATTTTGCAGGTCATATTCTGTTTCTTTACAAGTAAAAGCTCTCAGGCTGTTACGTTTTACCCTTCAATTGTCAATACGTGTTGCGATTCAGTAGGGCCACAACCAGTTAAATCGCAATCTCTTGACGATAAAAGTTTGCTTTAATAACTGCTGCTTGCTTATGTGTATGCATGGGTACGTGGTGTGTGTGTGTGTGTGTGTGTGTGTGTGTGTGTGTGTGATCGTGTGCGTACGCTTATGCTTGCGTGTTGTATATAAATGTGGTGAATGTAAGAACATTTTAAAGTCTACTGTTTTTAATATTAAATATTAATTAGTGATATCTACTTTTGACGGTCTATTTGTATTTTCGTTTATTATATACAACATTATTTATTTAAGCGCCTCTGTCGCCAGTAGGGCTGTGGTGGTGGTTTGATTGTGTGTATGTGTATGCGCGTGTGTTTGTGAATGTATGCGTGTACTAGGAAGTTAATTAAGATGACATGCATTAACACGTTTCGTATAGCACACTTGAAATTTCTTTTTTTCGCAGATTTTTCTAAGTGGTGTCTGCTAGAGACGTGATGTACTTTACTGTTATCAGTCTCTTTCCAGTGACCGCTTTGCACTTCAAAGATAGACTGATAAATTTGTGTCGGACTGTGTTATCGTCATCATTTACTTTGAACCGCTTTATTTATTTCTTTTCTGAAAATTTGTTTTTAATACAAGTACATTTTTACTGTTCTCGTTATTTCTAAGTTATATGTGCTACAGTATGTTTTGATGCGTGTATTTTATTTGAAGAATAATAATTTTAGAATAGTATTTATATAATTTCAAGTGCCATAAAATGATCAACAGTCTTTCGTTTGATTGCACTTTTTTTTTTTTTGGGGGGGGGGGGTGTTAAAGGATTTCATTGGTTTTCTTCAAATTTCTTTCTTTCTCTTATTCACTCTTGCTTCTCTCTCTCTCTCTCTCTCTCTCTCTCTCTCTCTCTCTCTCTCTCTCTCTTCGTTTTATCTCTCTTGTTCTCTCTTGTACTTTTATCCCTTTCCCCAATCTCTGCTTTTGTCTACTTCTTTCTTTTTGTTTTAACTAATTATCTCTTTGGGTTGCTTGTCTGTCTGCTCTGTTTCTCTTTCTTTCTAACCCTCCCTCCATCTCTGTCTTTTTCCATTCTTCTTTTGTGCTGTATTTTTCTCTCTCTGTTTCTCTCTTCTCTGTTTTTGTTATTTGTCTGTGTCTATCTGACTATCTCCATGTATTTTTCTCAGTTCTCTCTCTTTCTTGTCCTCTTCCCCTGTCTGTCTCTCCCTGTCTCCCATTTTCTCTCTGCGCCTATCCTTTTTGTGCTTCTCTCTATCTGTCATGCAATATGTCCCTATTTCCACTTGATTCCCGCCCACCACAAGTCTCTCTTCCCTTTCTCTACTAATTCCGCTCGAGGAAACTAATTATTCTGAATTTAAAAAATTAAATAAGTGAAAAGCAGCCATGTGACCATGACACTTCATTTATAAGCTGACGTATGGTGTGTGCAACAAAAAGTCAGTCTCTATGTACGCAAGTCAATCGATATCAATTAAAACTGCATAAATCAAGACGGCAGTGCAAGCGACTTTTAACGAAACAAATTCGTGTTGAGAGTGAAATGGAATGAATGCGCGAAACAGTACGGTATCTGCAGAGTGAACTACGTTACCGTACTTGAGACGGTAAATGCCCTTATCGTCGCAAACAAATCAGACCTACTGATATCGTACGATGTTGCTCTTTTTGATCCAATAAAATAAACAGAATACGGTATTGATTCAAATAAATTGCTTTTTTTCAGGCTGAAGAAGACTTCTCCACTATTCAGTCCTCGAAATATAATAAACTAATAGACATAGCATTCTGCGCAGTGGGAACTGACGAACTATGTACAAAGTTCTCTGCACTTCATAGAGTATAGTAGACTAATGGACTATACAGTTCATAGAGTATAGTAGACAAATGGACTATACAGTTCATAGAGTATAGTAGACTAATGGACTATGCAGTTCATAGAGTATAGTAGACTAAAGGACTATACAGTTCATAGAGTGAAGTAGACTAAAGGACTATGCAATCTACAGTGAATCTAATTATTAAACTATGTAGTCCACAGAGTAAAATAGTCTAATGAGTAATACAGCTCTTAGAGTGGGGACCTGAAACAAAAGCTATGCAGTTCAAAATGAGCTAAATAGTAGGGGAAGTGAATGAGATTTATTAACTAGATTGATACTAATGACAGTGTAAAATAAGGAGAGGCAATAAAGTAAACATGACATAATGAAAATGAAAAACGAACAATGCAGCCAACGACACGAATATAATAAATTAAATAGAGCGTAAGGGAGACTAGTGAACTAAGTAATCGAATATGTACAGAGAGTGCTCTTCCTTTTCTTTTCTTTTGGGCTTTCTGTTTGCTTTTACAGCATTTTATCTAAAATAAATAAATAAATATAAAATATGCTGTTTAATTATTTAACTGCCTGCGCTTTCATTGGCGTAATTTAAAAGAGTCGATTAGTTCCCCCACCCCAGGCCACCTTACCTTTTAAAAAAGTACTGAGCCGGTCATTTTTGTTTCGTTTTCTTAGCATTGATTAAATGATTTTGCTAGTTTGTTTTCTATGCTTTCTATTAGAGATGGTGACTATAAATTGTCTTTTCCCCTACACTTCTCAAGCAATACTTTGATCCACTAGCCAAAGTCCTCTTGCGGCCAGCAAGACAAAGTGACCACCACAAATACTGCAGCAAATCGAACAAACGTCTCCAAAAGTCAACATCTGGGGCATAATCCGTTTTTTTTTTTTCTGATTTGTCAAGCAGGCGTGTCGCCGGTTGTCCGCGTCGGACGTCAAAAAAATGCATGCACACACATACAAACAAACGAAGCCCGGTTTTCAGCAAAAAGATACATCCGAATCCAACATCGCGTGCATGTCACGTGACAACAACCAAATACTGCAATTTTCAACTCGAAGTTCAAAATATGTCATAGAGACTTGAAGTCTGTCTCATTTAAGCAATAAAAGCCATTCAAAATCATCCAATGATTCTGCTTTGATAGGGATATGTATAAAAAGAATTTAGGAAATAATGAAGTTGGGTCTATCACATTTATAATATTTGTAAACAGCAGTGCAATTTATAAAAACAACAGATAATCAGTGACGCAAATGCAGCTAATCAGAGATGCACAACAGCCATTCAGGGAGGCATAAAGAGCCAATCAGGAAGGCAAAAACTCAATCAGTGAGACAAAAACAATAAATAGAAAGAAATATAACAATTCCACACACATCCATCATGACTGATCTTTCAGTAAAAAACAAAAGAAAATGTCTGCACATCTGGTAAATATATTATAAATTTATTTATTTACGTCTAGGAACATCTGCTTGAAACAGCTGAGACAATAGTTTATGATCAGGGGAGGCATTGTTATGCTCAGTTATTTGATTTCTATCATTCAGTTCTGTTTTATGTAAGCAACACTATGTTTATGTATATTATACATTCAGTTTTGTTTGATGTAAGCAACACTATGTTTATGTATATTATACATTCAGTTCTGTTTAAAGTAAGCAGCACGATGTTTATGTATATTATACATTCAGTTCTCTTTGATGTAAGCAACACTATGTTTATGTATATTGTACATTCAGTTCTGTTTGATATAAACAACTCCATGTTCATACATATCGTACACAAAATTATTAATATATATTTCCTGACAACGTTCCGAGAATGGAAAATCTTACTGACTTCTTTCACAAACAAAACAAGTATAGCAGTGGAAGGGTTAACATTATGTCAATGGCATGGGCAAATTTAAGATTATAAATTGGGCGGGTGCGATGACAGTGGTGGTGATTAATGGACTCATGATCTTTTCTGCACAACTGAACCGGAAAGGTTATGAATTATAACCTTATAATTATGAATTAAAGTCCCAATCAATTCGTGATCTTAATATACTGATGACTAGCAATATATGGATGCCCGGATATAGAAAGCAATTGATATTTTAATGAATAATTACAAATAATGTTATTTGTTTAGTAAACTGCAGTGGACCAGGGATGGACGTAGGGGTCAGAGAGTTAGTCCCGGGCTTCAGCATCACCTCTAATCAAAATTCCAGCAATCTAGTTCTCTCCCTGTAGCCATGACAAACACATGCGGACGTAAAGACACACACAGCAATATTTATTGGATTTAAACTATATTGAAAGCGACACACTAAAATCAAACAATGAAACAAGCAGTAACCTCAGACGAGACGTCAACCTATATCTTTGACACCGCAAAATTATTTCCATAAAAACTTGCATTTTAGCCGTTACTGAGGATTTTATCCGTGCCTGAAGAAATTGTAGTTAAAGCGCAGAGATTCAAAGCGATGTTTTCCACACCTCCCTACTGAAAGAAACTGCATTAAAGGGTGGAAATTCAAACTCTAATCATCAGAATTTCTTCTCTCGATAACAATGCCAAAAACGTAGAAATTCAGACCACTATTTCCTAGATTCATCTACTTTTCCTAAAACGTAAAGAAAACGCAGAAATTAAGAAACACTGTTATTTTGTTAACTAATGTACGGAAAACAAAGCATGGAGATTCAGAACATTTGTTTTCAAGTCCATATACTTAGAATAAAAGCACACAAAAGCGTGGAAATTCAGAACGTTAACTATCCGTCTGCTTGCGAAAGCATTACTGAAAAGCCATGACGTTCTAGGCTCCGTACGACAGGTCATCTACCCCAGACCACAATGAAATACATATTTCAGCACCCAACAACTTGCAAAACAGCTTCAGTATCTTGGAAAAATACAACACTGGTAACCAACCCATGAAGTGTGCGTGTGTTGGGGTGGCAGTGGTGGGTTTGTGGCTATATGGATGGGTGGGGAAATAGACTTCAAAAACATTTGGAAATAAATTGAAAACGCTATTAACCAGCATATCTACTTCCAAATGATGCTGCAAACGAAACAACAAGCGGAAATTTAGGACGTTCAGTATCGTTTAGAAAAATTCTTCTTAATAAAAAAGGTTGGATTCTAATAGCTGTTAGCTAGACACCTACTCGCATACAAAACAGTGACAGGGAAGAGCGAGAGGTAGAGAGAGAAAAAAACGCAATTAGCCACCCCAGAAAATTTCTATCCACAACATTGCAGAAATTCAGATGGAGCATTTTATTACTGAAAAACAACGCAACAGCTGTTGGCAAGAATTACTATAACAAATCTCTTCACATACACACAGGATAGGCGCGCGCACACAAGCACACACGCACGCACACACACACACACACACACACACGCGCACACACACACACGCACACACACACACATACACAAGAGTGATTACGTGGGGAAGTACGTATCGTTCGTACCCGTTGACCTGTCAGATGACAAGATATAGAAGCTACCCATATATTTCAAATTAAACAAAGGCAGAGAAGAATGCCTCTCCAAACCAAGGCTTCGGAAGACATTATAAACAGTTTTACTATTTTTAGTTTCAATCCTGGTTCAATCCACCCACTCCGGACACGCTCTTGTAACTTGCCAACACACAGTTTGTACACATTCAGCCACACTGAGATATCTTAGTGACGTATACACAAAATCTACACCAGTCAACGGACCATGCGTTTCCCTCGGTGTTGGATACGCTACACCAGCCAATAGACGAAACCAATCCATCTTAATGAAGCGTGTGAAATCGATTTAGGTTCAACGGTTTGAACAGGTGTAATATATATAAAGTCAACTTTTCATCGTCTCGCAAAGACCGCGTTACCATTGTGTTTTAACTCTTACTGATTTTGCAAATATGTTAGTCTATCAGTAAAATTCATCCATCAGTTGAAGTAGAAAAAGAAATTAAATGAACAGTTACTTTACCTTCAATGAAGATCCACAGGTGTAAAGTGTCAAAACATGACGTCCGGTTTGCAAAACCTCTAGGCAAAGTTTATCAGTTTTTTTTTTTTAAATTTTAAATCCTGATCTATATTTAGATCTGCGTTACGGCTCACACCCATTGAGCGAACTTCCCAGATACGTGTTCAGTTGTCATTTTGAGAGTTCCGTCGTTTCTCTCTTCTTTTAAAAATAAAAATTAAAAAAATAAAAAGAAAGAAGAACTACGAAACAAAATCTCGACTTGTACACTTTCTTTCTTTTGTGAACCGTGTGTGTGTGTGTGTGACTCCACGTTCAATATCCTGATCGGATTGGCAAGGAGAGTGTTTGAACTGCACAATTTGACTTGCCCACAGTAAACATCTTTACTGACGAATGCTCCAAGACGGGCACAGCGAGACCACGTACTGTCTTCACTGGTCTCTCGCCCCTGCGCGAGTGTAGGTACCATGCGTGTACATGTTTATGCGTGAGAGTGTGCGTGTGTATGTTACCGTATGCGTGCCAACACACACACACACACACTCAGCAATCGATTGCTAGGGCGAACAATTCTTGCCAAGTTTAGCATTCGATAGCTCTTCAGGCCAACTATGGCACCACTCTGGACAACAGTACAGCAGACTTTGCGCATGTAAGGAAACAAAGGTTTAAAATTCAGCGACAGCAGTGAAAACCCTACGCTACCACGCGATCAACATAAAGAGCGGGGCGGTTTATCAAGCATTAAAAAAAAGTTAACCCCGTGTGTGTAAATCAACACACACACACACACACACACACCAATAGAGCGTTTGATTTATGTGCTGACTGATTTACTTCCTTTAGATCCCGGGTGTTACACTCTGTTGAGTCTATTTGATAAGAACACACTTTTTAAGTGTGTGGGGGAGAGAGGGTTTTTGGACTTGTCCGCGCGAATGGCTGCTGCAGCTGACGACAAGAAGCCACTGGGACTGAATGTCGTAGGATGCATTCAGAGCTTCCAACCCCGTCTCCACTGGACTTTTACTGATGTGTTTGACGTTGTCATTTAAGTGTGCCTTGAGGGACAACACGTGACATTCGGAGCGAATCAAAAAGTAATCACGGTAGGTCTTGCACCAAAGAGGACAATTTAGTGCTTTGTGCTACTTCTGAAATGGGTGGGGGTGGGGGTTGGAAGAAGAAAGGGAGAAAAAGCACATCGAGCTGTCTTCGAGAATCTATCTCCAGTGAACATTACGACATCGCAAGGACCGGAACAGCGCCAAGGGATTCCGGATTCTGGGATTCGGACACATTTTCTAGAATCACGAGCTGCAGTCATAAAGTCAATTGAAAGGAGGGCACAGGTTACTGTGTTTCACAGATCAATACGGCACATTCCTCACAAAACATTTCCGATAATGAACAATTATTGATTAGATGTTAATTCGATCGCATTTTCTGAAATCGCGACCTGCAGGCTGAATATCAGTGGAGAGGTAGTTCCGCGATGGCTCAGTTCTAAACCAGGCAAGTGGTCCATTTATAGAGTGAATATACCACTCCTAAAGTAAGCTGAATAAACCATGTGGTATGTGTGAGGATAGGTGTAAATAAGTGTGTACATATATATATCTGTATGTGCGTGCATAGGTGTCTGTGTGCATACGCAAGCATGTTTGTATGTGCATGCATTTATATATGCACGTGTGTCTGAGTATGGTTTGTGTGCATTATTATTGTGCATACATTTACTAGGGGGGGGGGGGATTCTGCATAGTATTTGTGAGAATGTGTGCGCAGACACACATTTGCAATTATGCGTATGTAAAAGTTTGAAAATCAAAATAGGTTTGGGGTTTTGAAAACCTGTAAGAATTATTTTTTATAAATTATAATTTATCTAGATAGCGAGGCTATTGGCCTCTAAATGCCACATAAATGCTCATTAATGCATTTGTATAATAATATGGCATGAGGGAGATAAGCAGACTTTTAATTATATGTGTGCATACTTATGTGCGTGCATGTGTGTCCATGTCAGGTATCCGATTACTTAGATTTGAGAGCTAAACAAGACTGTACTATATTGCGTGTTATGTGGTTATGATATGAAAACAAAGCTATCATTTTGTGCTGGAGTTGTTATGTGGTTATGATATGAAAACAAAGCTATCATTTTGTGCTGGAGTTGTTATGTGGTTATGATATGAAAACAAAGCTATCATTTTGTGCTGGAGTTGTTATGTGGTTATGATATGAAAACAAAGCTATCATTTTGTGCTGGAGTTGTTATGTGGTTATGATATGAAAACAAAGCTATCATTTTGTGCTGGAGTTGCGATCGGCCTACGTTCTGGAATGTCCTGCTATTAGCATCAATGCCCCATTAATTATTTATTTATTTATTTATTTATTTAAACCAAAGCTCCCACGCAGAATGCCACGACATTCGCTTCATCAATAATATCCGTAGAAATTGAAATACAGATCAAATTTAATTAACATCAATTATGATTGTCATTCCAAATATTCGTAACAAAATCAAATATTCAAATGCATACAGGATTAACGTTTTCTAATATTATACAAAATGACTGTTAAATACATACATGGCCATTCAAACAAACAAGTTCTTTAATTCATTCATACTCTAGAAAATAAGAAAACAAACAACAACAAAAAATAGGTAACGATGCACAAAAATGTCTGTAACTCTCGGTCCGTTACAAATGTTCAGTTAAATGTTCGGGTAAATTTATTTGTCCTTCTAATGAGACATATCAACAGCCTGGGTACTTAATAATTAAATATAGACAAAATGTGATAATAATAGCCTGGACACTCTAAACTTAAATATAGAAAATGCGTATGACTCAATTAATCAGCCAATAGAAGGAAAAAGAGAAAATATTTAAGATTCAATTAATTACACAATTGAAAGAATTACAAATGCATGATATTCAATTAATCAGCCAAAAGGCGTTAGAAAATGTGTAAGATTCAGTTAATCAGCCAAGAGGCGTTAGAAAATGTGTGAGATTCAGTTAATCAGCAGAGGAGTTAAAAAATAGAGTAATAGCTAACAGTAGTCAAAAATACTTTCTTTTTTTTAAAAGATGGAGTTCTTTCCCGAGTTTATCGTGTACTGCACCAGCCTGTTCTTATCACACCAGCCTGTTCCTTTCACACCAGCCTGTTCTTATCACACCAGCCTGTTCCTTTCACACCAGCCTGTTCCTTCCACACCAGCCTGTTCCTTTCACACCAGCCTGTTCCTTTCACACCAGCCTGTTCCTATCACACCAGCCTGTTCTTATCACACCAGCCTGTTCTTATCACACCAGCCTGTTCTTATCACACCAGCCTGTTCCTATCACACCAGCGTAGAGGGTGGTTGACCTTCGGAATTGCTCTAATTAGGCCCCAGTTTCAGTCCTTCAGATTAAAGCCTTGATTTCCTTCTACCCACCGGGACTCTTATAGGTATCCAGCAATCAAACAAAAGGACTGAATTGACAATCAATTTCAAGTCACTGGAAAGAAACTATATTCACATTAATTTGCAAATAGCGCTGAGTAAAGATGGATTGTCGACCCACTGCAGCGCAGTAAGCCAATATTCTAGCTATATGTCATAGCTCTGACCAAGCACACCTTACTCCCCCACCCCCCTCCGAACAATTATCTAGCGGTGAATCGCCATATGGTCCTGAAAATAATCACTGACTTCAAAAATAGAAATTATTTTCTAATTAATATGCTGTATTCTTCTGAAACAGGAATCTACTTCAGTCTACAGATATTAGATTCAAACAATACAAAACCTTATGGCTTTGAAAACAAGTATCAACTTCAATTCACAAACCTATGCTCAAACAACGAAACGCCATATATCTTTAGACAATTATCACCTTCAATTCACAAAGAATATCCAGCCAATGATACAACCTATATCATAGAATAGATAATAACCCCCAAGGAATCCTAAAGCCTCAGACTCATTCTTGCAACATCAGAAAGAGAGAGCATTTAAAATGTTTCAAAAATCACACTATTAGTTCATTATCTTATCTTTTTATCGGCTGAAATAGAAATTTATGATACAAAGTCAAAATTTTCATCTTCCATATTCCTTTTGTGTTCTTTACGTAATGTACTTCATTAACAGTCTCTGGCCAGTTCCCTGTCTAGTTGCATCTCGACACAAACATTCACATTTATTCACACGTTCGCTTTAAATGATTCTAATTATAGAATTCATTGAATTTTGTTTTATAAAAGCAAAGGTCAAGCTAATGCAGTCACTTTTATCAATATATTGATTTAATTTCACTAAAACGTAATATACCCATTATAGATTTTTTTATACCCACCAACAGTTACACGAAAACAAACCTACACACATACACAAACTGTTTTATAATGTAAAGATTGTGCTTTACCCACAGGCTGTTGTGACGTAAAACTTATTTCAAGTGCCAGAGGCCCTCCTGAACACTACTTTTGGTGTGAGTGGATTTTTTCCGTTGATTTCCCAGTGGGTGTCGCCGCTATACTCTGGGGTGACTTTGTAATAATGACTTATACCAACTCTGTATAATTAGTTATGATACAAGACATCTACAAGTGCCGGTGCAGAGCATGGGTCACTGGTTAAATATGTATATCTGCAACTGTTACGCTGATATACTGGTACGTCGCCAATTTGGCTCCGCCCCCAACTCAGATTCAGCTGAGATTTAATGTTTATGAATAATTATATATATATATATATATATATATAGAAACGATTATACTTAAACGAACAGAGGACAAGACGTAATCATTACATTATCATTTGAACTACGAAAATAACGATAGAACTAACAAACACGCGTTTTAAAATAATAACAAGAAATTTAATAAAAGAAAAAGTTAACAAGATTTAGAAAATTCATCCTAAGCCAGTTCATTGGGCTGAAGTCACTGTCTGAATAGGCACTTAGCTTAAGCACAGAAATGACGTCAGTCTTGTAGACTTGAATTTTCCAGTCAATAGATCGACACGTCCCAATTCAGCCGGGACAAGTAGAACGGCCACACAGGCACAGCCACACAGGCAAACAACAGGCAGCTATAAACGAGCAGCCGAGAATACACAATAACCAGAAAAAAAACCCTGCAACACAAACAATTGCAAAGCCTAAGTGTCCAGTCCAGTGCTCGATTAATAATTACTAAGTTTGGCATAGGCCTCTGAAAGGAAGAATATTAACATTTTCAAAATAAAACATAGTATATAACATCCTAATAAAACTTAACCATTCACACAAATACAAAGACGCTTTTTACCTATATAGCCAGGGTTTTCTTCTCTCATATACGACCCAGTGTTGTTTTGGGCGGACTACCCTTTTCCAGTCGTCACCCTCAGACGATTTTTCAGGAAGTAGTGAAGATAACATTTTCACTGTGGTTTTTATTACCCTGCTTAGACCAGCTTCTGACCTGTTCAATTCATTAGCTCTAAGATGATTATGTCCCTCTAACAACTCTAACCACCCGCTAAGCGTACGCACTGACCACACGCTGACCGCCTCGCTCGCAGACTTCAAACACCGCAGACATCAAACGCCAGTCCCTAAATCTTCCACACATGTCTCTCATTCGTTCCAGGGCTTCCCTTCTCGGTAAACAGGACGCAATACTCACTCATTCCACAAAAATGAAAATTTATATAAAATATATATGTGGGAATATTTTCCCATCATACAACAGTGGGAAGGTAAATTCAATTTCGGATCACCTTCGTGACTGCTTTTGTTTGTTTACAGAAAGCACATTATTTTTTTCAGACTGGTTCCCCAAATATTCCTGCTATTTGGCTATGACGTTGTTTAGTCTCCCCATTTCTGCAAGTTATCTATGTTAGCTGTTCAGTCTCCCCATTTCTGCTAGTTATCTAAGTTAGTTGTTCAGTTTCCCCATTTCTGCTAGTTATCTAAGTTAGCTGTTCAGTCTCCACATTTCTGCTAGTTGGCTAAACAAGTTTTTCAGTCTTTCCAATTTTGTTAGGTGGCTAAGCAAATTGTACAGTCTTCACAAAAGTATATGCACAATCTCAAAGCTATATATTACATGCAACCTGTATACATAGTGAAAACATGACTCACCGCCCCGAAATTCTTAGATTAATTTTTCGGTATGTGATAAGCGGTTAATCTATTATCAGACAGTCATTCCATTATCATGATTATCTTCCTCTATTTCCGAACACTTTGCTCACGTCCAGATTACTTTACCTTGTTTTCTAAATTAAAAAAAAACAAAACGAAAAAGAAAGAATATTTAATAGTATGATAAATCAATATGGTGAATTAAGTGTCTGCGTTTGTTTTATTAATATTTGTGTTCCACTACCTTCTATTGCAATGGTCTTTTCCCCAGTGATATGACGCTCTCACTTTCATTTTTGCTTTTGTTCTTGTAATCATGCTGATGCTTTTATTGATGGATTCACATCTAATGCAGGGAGTCTATGATACTTTCAATAACATTAAACGTAATTATAAACATTATTACAATCACAAGTATAATGTGGATCCTAGAGAATAATAGTGTCGTTAGTTAACAGGGATAAAGGAATATATTATACACATAAGAGAGAGAGAGAGAGAGAGAGAGAGAGAGAGAGAGAGAGAGAGAGAGAGAGAGAGAGAGAGAGATCACTATAATATTTAAAGACACTTCAAAACTACCAAAATTAGCAACGGATACGAAAAATTAATTAGACGATATATAACTATATTATTATTACATTTCACAATGAACAAACAAAAAGAACCTACACTTGTCATCTACACTCGATGGAAAACAATTCACAAAATTTTAAAAAAGGAAAGGCTAATACAAGTTCAAATAAAAAAGAAGAAAATATTCTTCTAATGCATATTACTAAAACTAGACTTTCTTCACGGATACAGAAAAAAAGTCTTTCACTATTAATTCAGGCCTTTTCACACTGTGCGGTTTAATTGAATTATAAGTAATCAAATGAGTTAGTTTTGTCCACTGATGTCACTCGTTTCTATTTCCTTGTCTTGGTGACAGCGTGGATATTATACACTGAACATTTTTTCAAACACAACAGGAAAGAAGGATAGATACTCCCCTTTAGAATCCTATCCTACGCATTTGACAGCTTAGTATGTAAATGTATTGCTTTTCTAAATCTGGATCTCTTCAAGCAAAATAACTTTAGATATATTTATAACAATAAATTATCTCCTATTGTAATATAAAAAATCCTAATCATTTACACAATCAAATAAAAAGTATTTTATCTTTTTCTTGCCAAAGTGTTATCTCTTTTTCTTTAAGAAGAAAACTCCTCCGGTTACCTCAGACGGGAAGGACTTTAACTCAGGAAAAATACCTCACCCAAAGAGTGTGTATAAAAAATCAGATAGTTAGGATTACACTCTGGTTTTTCAACCTAGAGGCCCCACCCATATTTTTCTTGATTATCATTCTTAATCAATAGATTTACAGAATACTCTTAGAACTAATCTATCATTACTTAGTATTGGAGCTGTTTCCTTTCCGTACATTGTGGTTGTAATTTCTTGTAATTGATATAATTGAGATTAATTTGCTTTATAACAAATTTTATTTTTTTATTATTGTCACAATTAATTTACACCTGGGCAGTGGGTTCTTTTGCTAGTGATCTATATTTCTTGATTCTTAGGAGACTTACACTTGTGGGAAATGCCATTTTATAATCCTTCCTTATTCATTCTAACCACGATCTTCACTTCTGGTAAATGACATTTCGGAATCATGTTTCTATTCAATCTCTGGGCATGCTGTACTGATAATAGGAGATTTACACTTGAGGTAAATGCCATTTTAGCAATCCATTTCAATTCAGTCTCTAACCATACTCTAATGTTAATGATAGATTTACACATGAGGTAAATGCCATTTTAGCAGTCTATTTTCCAATCAGTCTAACCATGCTCTAATGATAATGGAGATGCTCTTTTGTGTTAAATGTCGTTTTAGTATTCATTCTTTATTCATTCTCACCATGCTTTACTGATTTTATAGGAGATTTACATACGTGTGATGAATGTTATGGCAGTATACCTTCATGAAATTTCTCTCCACGATCTACTGACAATTAACTCAAAGTCTGTCCTGAAAAATATGCACGTACTTTAGCGTTTTATTATTGTTATTATTGTTAATATTTCAGAACACGTGATTGTCTTAAGTTATCTTGAACTATGGGGTAATGAAAAGATTGATTATTTGCTTCTGTAATTTAACGTCATTATACGTACAGTTCATGTGTCTTAAGGAGGTCATTATTATAGTGAATGTGCCTTATGCAGGTCATTATTATAGTGACTGTTCGTTAAGCAGGTCATTATCACAGTGAATGTGCCTTATGCAGGTCATTATTATAGTGAATGTGCCTTAAGCAGGTCATTTTTATAGTGAATGTGTAAGCAGGTCATTATTATAGTGAATGTGTGCATATTATTGTACTATATATAGTGAAGTACACTTAATATATTGTGCAAATTGCTCTGCTTGAGGAGAGTGAGCGTATCGTTGTGTTTATGTGTGATCCATGATAAAAATATCTATAATTAGGTCAAGAATTGTTACTGACTCATTCATCTTTTTTCTCCTACTCTTAATTATGATCGTGACTCTGATGGTGATGATGATAGTAATAATAAATACGTATTGCTGGATAGCTTGCTATTTAATTAAATAAAAGCCCTACGTGCTTTTGACAGTAAACACATCACAATAAATACGTAGTACTGGATAGCTTGCTATTTAATCAAATAAAAGCCCTATGTGCTTTTGACAGTAAACACATCACAATAACGAGTGGTCCAAGACATTTATTATAGAAAGAAATACAATAGAACACAAATATACCTAAATAGGCCCTAAAGTTACATGTACTTAATATGCATACTAAAACATTATACAAACGTGCATCTTTAGTACACAAAGTGCTCATTTTCACATATGCAACCGTTGTATGGTAGGAATACTATCCGTATTTTTATTATAAATTGTTATTTACACGTTTAATAATTATTTAGAAGCTTGTTCATTTGGTATGTGCTTGTCAGCGAATTAAAAGATGAACAGTTGGACGGAAGAAAAAAATAGGTAAATCTGACTAGTAAATGACAGGAGTGAAAGCTTAGCTCCCTACAGGTGGATCAGGGCGAATTAAAACTAGTGATAATAATCGCAATGGTTAGTCTGAACCCGTTATTTCAAGAGCAGCGGGCGGCTTGGGCATTGATGTCCAGTTATCTGAATCTATTTTGAATTGATTAGTTTTACGTCTCGCATCGACCGAAAGATGTGAGTAGGATAATTGACATTTCTTTGTTTAGTTGTTTGAAATGCACTCCTAGAGCACGCGAAAGCAAATTCACAAATTTCTAGAAAAGAAAGAGGGGTAGAATCAAAGTTTTATGGTCAATACACTCAAATAACACACTTCAAGCGAGAACTAATAGATGGATTTCAAGTATTTTTTTTTTTTAGACGTTTTCAGGCTAAATAAAAGCGACGTAACTCATACTTGAACACACGGCAATGAATTTCGTGATGTGAATAGTAATTGAATCGTAAATGTCTGACCAAATAAACTTTATTCTTTGATAAAAAAAAGAAAAAAAAAAAGAAGAACGTAAGCCTCGATGAACATTTTTTTCATATGTTACGTAACACCGATGCATGCATCTTAAAAGCGATCACTTTCCTCTGGCAACCGGCACAGTTTATCGTATCAACTGACACGTTGCACATTATGCGTTTCTACCGACACGTAACGGCAACAAACCAACCTACTCATGACAAGACACCTTGAATCAAGAGACACTAGTCATGGAACAAGTCACCCGACACATGGCACTAGTATATCAGCACTTAACATTAATCAACCGGCACCTTGTACCCCCTCAATTGGCACACGGTATCCTTCAACCAACACTAGCAGTAACGCAGACGGTAGATCACACTGATTTGACCCCCCCGCCCGCTTGGAGTGAAAACCTTAACCGATACCCAACTCTGTGTGGCCGGCTCAGTGATAATGGATGGAACCATAAATCGTGTCCCACATGCCATAGGCCGAGCAAACAAAAGATTCATTGGCATTTTAAAATCAGAAAAAAGAAAGGTCGTTGGCCATTGCCCGGATATAACTGCACGCAGAAAAAATCCCCAAACACCCACTCAACCCTTCACTCTTTCGACCAATTTCCACAATTTATCTCCCTTTTAAAACATATACATCTCTCGAGAGGTTTGCACCGTCTGCAAAATTAGTGAAAGTCGAAAGCGGACCATGCAACCCAAATCCAACTGCAAGATTAACCTGAGCAATGAGAAGCGTTGTCCCTGAAATTCTAGTGCACAATGATTTACTATTTACACAAATTACAATTCAGTCGAATTAAGTTTTAATTAATTAATCCTACAAGTACACTTACCGGTTACACTCTTCAGATACACAATTGGCTTCTGAAAGCAAAAAACTTCTTTGTCGACACAATAAAAAATTGGCTTCTGAAAGCAAAAAACTTCTTTGTCGACACAATAAAAAATTGGCTACTGAAAGCAAAAAACTTCTTTGTCGACACATTTAAAAATTACACAGGCCTCTCCAATCAGTTCTTAATGTACAGTCTGGAAAACACGACAGAGATTCAAAAGGAAAAGTAGTAAAGTAGTAACCTAACAACAGAATTTAAAGAAAAGCGAATGAAATTAGTAAGGAGCTTGATCCTGCAAACAGGTTATTTTGAGGACACCTCGGTATAATCGAGAATGAAGTTTTAAATAAGACAGCTGGCGTGTTTTTGATGAAAAAAGTACAATTAAACAAGAAATTATTCAAAACAGCAAAGAAAGGGGTTTTCTTGTTGATGTTAGTTGCGTGCGGTTGTGTGCGTGCACGCAGTGCGTAATTGTAGTGTTTGTGCGAAGTATATATACGTACACGAGTATATGCGATACGAAAGCTGAGACATTTTTGTTGTTAATAGAAGTTTGTTTACTTTTTCCGGAGAAAGTTTTTTTTTTTTAAATTAAGACTTTTTTGTTTCATTTTTTTACTTTACAATTCCGAGTAAACTTTATTCTCATTTCAATCTTCACTAGCACTAGACGGCTAGAATCTCGATTTGGAAGACGTGAGAGAGTTGCAAACTGTATTTGAATTTTGGGACAAAAATGCAAAGACGTTTTTCATCCTGCATTATTTATTCTTGTAGAAATTTTGTTTTCCATCCTTGGCTCTTTCCTTCTCTCACTTCAGTTTTCCGCACTTGATATCCTGCATAGAGACTGTGTAACGAAACTCAGTGAGGTGGAAACTGCTGAGAGCAATTGTATGCTGTTGACCAGTGAGGTGGAAACTGCCCAGAGTAATTGTGTGCTGTTGACCAGTGAGGTATAAACTGTGAGAGCAATTGTATACTGTTGACCAGTGAGGTGGAAACTGCCCAGAGTAATTGTATGCTGTTGACCAGTGAGGTATAAACTGCTAAGAGCAATTGTATGCTGTTGACCAGTGAGGTGGAAACTGCCCAAAGTAATTGTCTGCTGTTGACCAGTGAGGTGGAAACTACCCAGAGTAATTGTATGCTGTTGACCAGTGACATGAAACTCCTAGCATGGTCATGTATTTTTTAATTGAATTTCTATCTGTCCCTATCTACTTTATGTGATGTAACTGTCCTACGTGGATTGCGCTGTTCACTACATATCATTACACTGGTAAAAGTAATAACATTTGAATTTTACTGAAAGCATAGGAAAGAAGTTATTGATAACAGAAACTAAATTCATTATGAGAAATAGTCTTTTATATCATTTGAACTGAGAGCAGCTATGTGTTGGATTTTCTCATCTAAAGTGAAGAAATGCATTCATGAACATTCATAAGTCAGTACACCATGATCTATGAAGTTGTAATCTTGAAACTCTTATTAGATTAAATATTAATTACTATTAGAATTCATAGATATGCTCCTTTATACTCTGCATATTATTCTGTTCACTAATCTGTACTTGATGTATCTAAATGTGTAAATGGTTCAGTTTCTACCACTCATATTGCTCAGAGGAAGTTATTTAATCTGTGTCTTATAAAATTCGTGTTACATTTTCTCACTTCTTTGTGTCTTATAAAATTCGTGTTACATTTTCTCACTTCTTTGTGTCTTATAAAATTCGTGTTACATTTTCTCACTTCTTTGTGTCTTATAAAATTCGTGTTACATTTTCTCACTTCTTTGTGTCTTATAAAATTCGTGTTACATTTTCTCACTTCTTTGTGTCTTATAAAATTCGTGTTACATTTTCTCACTTCTTTGTGTCTTATAAAATTCGTGTTACATTTTCTCACTTCTTTGTGTCTTATAAAATTCGTGTTACATTTTCTCACTTCTTTGTGTCTTATAAAATTCGTGTTACATTTTCTCACTTCTTTGTGTCTTATAAAATTCGTGTTACATTTTCTCACTTCTTTGTGTCTTATAAAATTCGTGTTACATTTTCTCACTTCTTTGTGTCTTATAAAATTCGTGTTACATTTTCTCACTTCTTTGTGTCTTATAAAATTCGTGTTACATTTTCTCACTTCTTTGTGTCTTATAAAATTCGTGTTACATTTTCTCACTTCTTTGTGTCTTATAAAATTCGTGTTACATTTTCTCACTTCTTTGTGTCTTATAAAATTCGTGTTACATTTTCTCACTTCTTTGTGTCTTATAAAATTCGTGTTACATTTTCTCACTTCTTTGTGTCTTATAAAATTCGTGTTACATTTTCTCACTTCTTTGTGTCTTATAAAATTCGTGTTACATTTTCTCACTTCTTTGTGTCTTATAAAATTCGTGTTACATTTTCTCACTTCTTTGTGTCTTATAAAATTCGTGTTACATTTTCTCACTTCTTTGTGTCTTATAAAATTCGTGTTACATTTTCTCACTTCTTTGTGTCTTATAAAATTCGTGTTACATTTTCTCACTTCTTTGTGTCTTATAAAATTCGTGTTACATTTTCTCACTTCTTTGTGTCTTATAAAATTCGTGTTACATTTTCTCACTTCTTTGTGTCTTATAAAATTCGTGTTACATTTTCTCACTTCTTTGTGTCTTATAAAATTCGTGTTACATTTTCTCACTTCTTTGTGTCTTATAAAATTCGTGTTACATTTTCTCACTTCTTTGTGTCTTATAAAATTCGTGTTACATTTTCTCACTTCTTTGTGTCTTATAAAATTCGTGTTACATTTTCTCACTTCTTTGTGTCTTATAAAATTCGTGTTACATTTTCTCACTTCTTTGTGTCTTATAAAATTCGTGTTACATTTTCTCACTTCTTTGTGTCTTATAAAATTCGTGTTACATTTTCTCACTTCTTTGTGTCTTATAAAATTCGTGTTACATTTTCTCACTTCTTTGTGTCTTATAAAATTCGTGTTACATTTTCTCACTTCTTTGTGTCTTATAAAATTCGTGTTACATTTTCTCACTTCTTTGTGTCTTATAAAATTCGTGTTACATTTTCTCACTTCTTTGTGTCTTATAAAATTCGTGTTACATTTTCTCACTTCTTTGTGTCTTTAATTGGAAGAAAATCTCAGGCATGCACGTAGGGGCGATTGTGATGAAAAAAAGTCACACAGGTAAGAAATTCAGGTCAAATGAGATTTGAATGTGAAATGTCCTGCATTGCCAAAGGGGTATTATGTCACACGAGCGTTAACTCTGGAACATAATTATCTAGGTTAAATGGCTGGGTGAGGAAACTGTTGATAGGCCATAACACTTTGGACTTCCATAACCATTTAGACTCTGATCCACATGAAGATTTGAATGTATATTAAATAGAGTTAATATAAAATTATTCATTGGTTAGAGTCATCATCACATTAAAGAACCGGTCGCAAGATGTATAGAGAACAGAATTAAAGAAAAGCTCTCAATACATGTAACGGAATGTCTTTCTGTATGTAAATGCTTTCCTTTATATCATTTAGTAAAATTGATTTCTTAAGGATAATTTTGAAAACGAAATGATTTTAACATGTCTTTTGCGAGACACTTAATCATTTCTTATAATTTTGAAGATAACTTACAATCTTAAAATTTCGGTTTCGTTATGGTTAGTTCCTTCAAAACGATAATTCACTTCAAACATTTTTCTAGAAGTCCCTTATGTGAGAGCTTTGCTTGTTGCAGTAAGCGTTTGCTCGACAATGTCGCCGTCAGGCCGTGATGTACAACATGTAAAGTGTGTCGAAATAAATCCTTGTGATTGTATCGTCCACGATACTAATGATTAATTTTGTGGCGTGCGGGGTTAGAAATGGATGGAATAAATTAAATTAACATTTAAAATCCTGACGTAGCAGACCATTGTCTCACACACTTCAATAATTGTCAAGTGTTGCATAGTATTTGAATTGCTGAATTATTCATTAATTAATGGCTAACAAACCCCCAATATACCAATCTGACACAATGAGACGATACTGACAATTTAAAGACAAACACTAATAATACAAACATTATAGGAAAAGATGGTTGCAGAAAGATAAATGTAAAATCAGCTTGACACAAGTACACACCGAAATTTTAATGTAGCGTACAAAAGATTTACAAACAGTTCTTTGGACATGTTGAATATGCTTGTCTGTTGGCGAGCGTATTCACTGGAGACCACATAAAGAAGGTCTCAGCAGATTTCTGGCGTCAGGGTTCGAATCTTAGCGCTGGCGCAGAGTGACTCAATGAGCTGACGAGGGTCCGGCCACAGTCGCTTGATGTGATGCATAAATGGTGAACCGGATGCTTGGCGCACTAGGATACCGATTGTGTATGAAGAATAGACTCCTTTCCCAAAGCGTAAGATGGAACTAAAATTGGTGCTTAACGCAAAAACGCATACGTCATTCATACTCGAAAGAAAGGAGATCGCATACGTCATTCATACTCGAAAGAAAGGAGATCGCACGATAGATGCGTAATAAGAAAGGATAGAAAAGAACAGATTACATCAGATAAATATACATACATGAATATTGATATTATTGCAATATTGATATAAGTTAGACCTGACTGACCTTTCTCGGCAAAAGCTTTTTACCAGTTTCGTATCTGTGAGAGTGTTCTTTGTGGTCTTCATTTTGTGGCTGCGAAAACGGCCTTGAGAGTTCTAGCAATTGTTTTGCGTGATCAGACCAGTCCAGTTGTTCAATCAATCTCGAGATCAGCCTTCTTACAGTATGAATAGAACACTTTTACACTCATCTGTTGTTCGCAATATAATTAATGATAGTAAGGTACAAGGACTTCTGGTTTTCTACGATTAAAAGTGCTAATAATAATAATAATGATGATGAAGTTATGATGATGAAGACGATGATGGTGATGATGATGACAACGACAAAACGACGATTATATGTTGACGACGACGACGACGACGACGATGATGATGATTGCACAAAATGAAATCAAAACAGGTTATCAACCATTTACCGTACATGAACTATTTAAAGCTCTTACAATAAATAAGAACATGACATCATTTCGCCGATCAATACTGTCAAGATTTGCAATGAGGACATTAACATGAAGTTCGATCTTGAGTAATGTGGAAGAATTCTCGCCTAGAATGGAAGGATCAAAACAACAGAAGGCCTCCATTTCGAAATAGGAAAAATCAACAATGTTTCAATAGCAAATGCTATAAATACCTGGGGGGGGGGGGCACTACAACATCAAGAAGATATGCAGAGCAAAGTCCACAGTTAAGAGAGCATCAAAACGGCAAATCCTAAAATCGAAAGCTAAATGGAGCTAATAAAAATGTTTTAAATGCATACGTAGTACATGTAATCAGCTATGTGGGAGGTTTCTTAGACTGGACAACAAATAAAATAAATAAAATAACAAAAGTACTCTCAATACATAAAGCCTTACATCTCAAACTTAAACAGGCTGTATGTGTCTCGGAAAATAAGAGGCAGTGGACTCAAGAAAATCAAAGATGTCATTGAAAGATAAGTTATAGGCCTTATGGACTATATCTTGAATAACAACAAAGATGAACCACTGATAGAAACAATGAAGATTAGTGGATTATACCAACCCAACTAACAGACAAAGAAACATAGGGAAAAACAACGAAGCAACCATTAGCAAATAGTTGCAAACTTCTCCATGACCAGCATCTGTGACAAGTTGATGAAACAATTTCAAAATTGTCACCCAATTGTTTTATGAGATGCCCTATGTGCTTGTATAATACTCTATAGCTCATTAATAATCGGCTCCGGGTCTCATTATATACTATACTACACACTGTATGTTACATTTGCTCATTGTTCATGCAAGTACATCTTTCACCATATACTATACTACACACTGGATGTTACATTTGCTAATTGGAAATAGACTGTTCATGTAAGTGCATCTTTCTCTTTGTTGTAGTTTTTCTCAAAATTGGGATTTTACGTTGTGTTGTCCAACTAAAAGGGAATCAACTCCGTAAGAAATGTACTTACTGCTGTGACATTTTGCACGGTCTTCGCCTGTATGTATGTCTGCAAAGTTATATTCACAGATTTTTTTCTATGTGATCATGTTTTGATTGTTTAGTGGTTTATTTGCATAACAATGGCAAACTTTAAAATTAATTCTAGTGATAAAACAGATTTTAAAAAGTATTAAAAAAGTAAAAGGTATCACCATATATTTATAGGTCTCATAATGAGGAATCTGGTGGAAAAAAACCGTTTGTACTATGATAGATAAAGAAGAAATGCTATTTGAAATTCATTTTTTTTCGGTCATTCTGACCGTTTCCATGGCAACCGTGGACACAATACTGCTTCACTAGACTCTTTTTGTACATTGCTTGTGTATACCAGGTCAAAGGTAATAAAAATACCAATTTGGCTATTTACAGCTTGTTCTTCTTTACACTCTGGTACCACCACCACCACCACCACCTCCGTTAGTTAGGTAGCGTCATGACAAACATCGTGCGCGAACTTAAGAATGCGTAAATACAATCCACGCACTTTCAGCAGTTTTTAAACCTTTAACCATTCGCTAAAGTAAATTCATTACACACGTTGACGTGGAATTCCACTTTCTTTCAGGGTGTCACAGCATAATGGTTGGTACTTATCAAGACATGATATCACAGCATAATGGTTGGTACTTATCAAGACAGGATATCACAGCAGAATGATTGGTACTTATCAAGACATGATATCACAGCATAATGGTTGGTACTTATCAAGACAGGATATCACAGCAGAATGATTGGTACTTATCAAGACATGATATCACAGCAGAATGATTGGTACTTATCAAGACAGGATATCACAGCAGAATGATTGGTACTTATCAAGACATGATATCACAGCAGAATGATTGGTACTTATCAAGACAGGATATCACAGCAGAATGATTGGTACTTATCAAGACATGATATCACAGCAGAATGATTGGTACTTATCAAGACATGATATCACAGCAGAATGATTGGTACTTATCAAGACAGGATATCACAGCAGAATGATTGGTACTTATCAAGACAGGATATGGACAGACGTTCATATTCGCAATTCTGTAAGTTTACTTCTGATCTCGCTATGACCCGCAACAAATAAATGCTAAGGAGATTTTATACATGAAGTATTTATATAGATACGGTCAAGGTCGAGCGCCCATCTACGATGAATGTCATGGTAAGTTTACCACACATGCTCTTTACATGCTTTGTATATTGAACGTTTTATTAAAGAGTCTGGTGTATGTTTGATGCTGGGGAAAGGTGGGGGAGTTGTGATGTGTTGTGTCTTAAAAAAAACAGTGTAACGTTTCAAGATCAGTAGTATTTAAAAATAATTATTTTTTTTAAAAAAGCATAGAAAAGTATTCTCACCCCACACTTAGAGGGTCACATTAGCAGCTTGCGTATTCCATAGATCTGTTTCGTTTTAAAAGTTTTGTCATCACAGCTAGGGAAAAGTCCTGTTTTATTCTTCTAGTTTTGTCATCACACTAGCCAAGCGTTCTGCTTCTTCATCTATCTTTGTCATCACAGTAGCAGAGCGTTCTGTTTTCTTCTTTCAGTTTTGTCATCACAGCTAGACAAGCGTTCTGTTTACTTATTTTAGTTTTGTAATCACAACTAGCCTAGAGTTCTGTTTCTTCATCTAGTTTTATCATCACAGCTAGCCAAGAGTTCTCTTTTCTTCAATTCAGTCATCGTAATATTATTTATTAGCACGCTGCTGACAGTCGTTTAAGCATGAATAAATTTAGATATATGTAATAAATTAACTTGGATTTTATAATTGAAAATAAGGTACTGTTTGTATTTTTCTATAATGGCGACAGAGCCAGATCTTGACAGTTAAAATCGGCTCAAGATTCAAACACATTTCTCTTAGCTTCAATCCAGCAATGAGCAAATGGATGAGATAGTTATATGATATCAAGTGTACTTCCATTCAGTAGCCGAGTTGTCTTCTGCAGATACTGAGTTTGAGTTGGATCGATCGGCTGTCCCACGCTGGGCTGGGAAAGCGGGGGTGAGGTGGGGTGAGAAGCAGAGAAATAGCTGACCTCGCTAGTTTTGTCCTCCTGATGTCACAACAACTACCTCTCTACAACGCAGACAATGAAGTCATTCAGCAGTAAGTGGCAATACTTTTCACCAACGTAAATTCTCTGTGTTTTAAGGAAATTTCAACAGTAACAAGAACAAAATAGTTAAAAGAACTCAATCCAACTAGAAAATATTAAAAACAACTGAAGCTACACCTAGTTCTGAAAAGATCCGAATAAATGAACTAACTTTAGTTATTTTAAAATAATGAAACGCCACACAGTTTCTAAAAAGATTCTACTGGGGGTCTTTCAGCTACGCAGTGTATTACATTCAGTTAACTCCCTTGACTCAATACATAAACCTCGCCATTTGACAAACTGAGGATCCATACAAGTTTATACTTAGCACTCATGGTCTAAATTTATATGGCAAGAAAAACAACACAGATTAATTTATCGCTAGTTACATGGGTTTTACAAAATCTTGGTCAGCTTTCAATTGTTACTTTGACAACACAACTTTGTGCAACATAAGCACCACGTCATCTCAAACATAACAAAGACGATGTAAGCATCAGGAAGCAAGGGCATCCTATAAACCAGACACACTCCTTTAGAATTCACTTACTTTCCTGCGTACAAATATCTGGGGAACAATCCTGCTTACTTGGTGATGCTTTTGGATGTTTTTTGTATGGCTGTTGAATATAAATGTATCTCTATGTCCACCGAGTATTGCACATGAAGTTTTTTGTATGGCTATTGAATATAAATGTATCTCTATGTCCGCCGAGTTTTTTGTATGGCTATTGAATATAAATGTATCTCTATGTCCGCCGAGTATTACGCATGGCGTTGACTCAGAGCACAGCAGTGATTCACAACCTTACATTAAAGTTGTGAAGAAAACTGCATCTTTAATACACAAGTACAGTATCAGTGACTCAGTATTTTTAAAAATAAACAATGGGTGGTTGTATTAAAAAAGCAATTTATGATTTGTTGCCACAACTGGTGACGGCAAACTCAATCAAGTAAAAGATTCAATTATAACATGACGAAAATCATCAAGGCAATCATCAAGGCAATCATCAAGGCACAAAATAAGACTACGAAAATACATGCGGTTCAATTCGGTTTCCCTTCGCTGTCAGTTGATGTGCTGTTCTGTGGTGTGCAGTGGTTGTTGATGTGCTGTTGTCTGTTGTTTGCAGTGTCTGTGCAGTGTCATTTTAGACACACATACTTATAGGAAAAAGTGCTTGGTATGAAAATGTATTTATTTCTAACTTTCTAGACAGCCTGCTTCTGCATACAGGGCCTACTTCAACGTCCTAGCAGACATACTAGATAGCCGTCCCGCCGCCTTGAAGTAGAGAAAAGGCTGTAAACCTGCAAAGAGAAAGTTAACGAGATTCAATTTGTACTGTTTCTTTCATTTAATTGGTTTTGATTCTACCAGTTAACAGCCATTTTTTTCAACATTTTATACGTTTTCAGATTTGTTTCCCAATGACATTTTTCGCGTTCATATATATATACAGATCTGTCTATAATTTATATATATAAATTATATATATATATATAGAGTATAGACAGATCTGTATTTGTAGAAAGGGATGTAACAACATATTGCACAAGTTATGCTTGAAATACACAATTGTCTCCCTTGTCTTGACGCAGATGAGCTGGACAACACCTCCAACTAGGTTTATTCACAGAAAGGGGAGAGGAAAGAGTGATATAACGCCAATATTGCACCAATCTCGCGATACTGAGGACGTCATTATTCTACTCTCGCGATGCTGAGAATGTATTTTCGCTATACTAAAGTCATTGTTCTACTATCGGGATATTGAAGAAGTTATTGTTCTACTATCGGGATACTAAAAAAGTCATTGTTCTACTCTCGGGATATTGAAGAAGTCATTGTTCTACTCTTGGGATACTGAAGAAGTCATTGTCCTACTCTTGGCCGCAATAATTATAATCAATGTCCATGCAAATGAGAGCATGTTTAAAGTCAGTCCCGATAATTAAAGTTGTTTTGGAACTTTTGTAGCACAGCCATTTCGGTTTCACTAATAACGAACTTGTACACGATTCCGACGACCTCGAGCATTATAATAACTAGAAAAGGTTTGAAATAGTATTCACTTCAATTCCTATTTATGCTTACTAAAATAACGTATCAAACTGTTTTCAATAATTTTTGTTATTCATTTACTCTCTCGTTCCAGCAAAGCTAACAAGTTATTCTTCTGCTTATTACTTTATGGCGAAATGAGAGGCGGACACACTCCTAAATAAAATGAGAGGCGGACACACTCCTAAATAAAATGAGAGGCGGACATACTCCTAAATAAAATGAGAGGCGGACACACTCCTAAATAAAACGAGAGGCGGACACACTAATAAATAAAATGAGAGGCGGACACACTCCTAAATAAAACGAGAGGCGGACACACTCATAAATAAAATGAGAAATGTCCAGCACAGTACTGTCCATCTTGCATTGTCCAACTTCGTACGGACAGGTATAACGAGAAACCTAGAGGGAGTCTTTCAAATATCGATTTATTTGGGGAAGGGGGCTGGTCGTAACATCCAAAGGTCATTGTGACATTCCGTATAGTTATGATGGATGGGATGGGGTGGGTGGAATGGTGGAAGTATAGGATAAGAACTATTGGCATACTACACTTGGTCGTGCGCTTAGTTGTCTTAGTTTTCATTTATTTATTTACTTTGGGAGAGGAGAAAAAATAAATTTATTATTATTGATGTTGCTATTATTATTGTTGATGTTCGTATAGTTGTTATCTAAATTTATTATTTAATTTTTGAAATTCTGAATTAATCTTTCTTTATTTCCTTTAAACTATTTTTTTCTTGCTCCGTTTTATTTCATTTTGTCTTGATTTTCTACTCTTGTTATTTAATAGTTTCATTTATTTATTTGTTTGTTTTACATGTGTATTTATTTATTGTTATTATTATCGCTTATAGTCTATATTTTTCTTCATTCGATATTATTTATTTTGTATTTAATTCTATAACTTATTTTTCTATCTATTATTCATCTATAATATTCTTGATTTTTCTATTTTTTGTTATTTATTAGTTTCATTATGTATTTATTGATTATAATTATTATAATAATCATCATCATTAAAAGCAGTATCACTATTATTTAAATTTTATATTATTTTATTCTATGAGTGGTCATTTAGTTATTTTCTTGAATTGTTGTCTTAATGGGAACCAGTACAACCTACACGTCTCTTTCAGTAAGGCGGTTCTTCACTGGTTGCATCGCATCTGTGCTTCAATTCGATTTCCCTCCGTTGTCTGGTTTCAGATTTTAGTTGTGGGTGGGTAACTACCACTGGAGACACTCGTTATTAGAGACACGTGTCGGGCTGCCGGGAGTGAGGTAGGGGTGGTTGGGTTGAGAATCCCTGAAATAATTGCCACGATGCATATGTACTCAGTTGTTACGGGATCCTAGCGAGTGCAGGTTTTTTCTTGGTATCATCTAAATTCGCTAACTAATCATAATTGGTTTATAAGGAATGGTACTTGTATAGTTCCACTCAATGAAACGAAAAGGGTAACGTTTTAAAAAATAGTTCTAACCATACGTTAAAAGGGGTCAGATTTTTATGTATTCTTTAAAGCAATTTATCCCTAAAAGTAAAATTGTCCTGAAGGCTTTAAGCTGAATAATGTAGTGTTGAACATACACACAGTGGAATAGTCTGTTTGTCCAGTGTTGAGTTGTATAGTAAACATCTAAATTTTCAATATAATAAATATTAGATAATGTTAACTTGAAAACTATATTGTAAACAAAACATAACAAAACAACAAACAAACATCGGTACAGATTACTGAGTACATCTGTGGTAATTTACATGCATTTTTGAACCCACTACATTATGGCAGTAATTTTATTGGCTATACTTTCATTTAAAATAATAAAATACCAGTAAAAGTTTAAACTTCTATTTGCACTCGAAGCAAATGCAGTTGTAACTGTACTATTATTATTATTATTTTTTATGAAATCTGTTACAAATACAGCTTACGTGGTACTACTAGTATTACTAATGATACATTATTGCTAAATCTATGACGTTTATATTAGATGTTTTGCATATTTTATATTTTGTGCTGTCAAATCCTGATTGTTATGCAGTGATTTTGAATTATTTTGCAAATGATAAAAAATAATTATTGTTGTTTTTAAAAATATATATATAAATTATGTTTAGATAGTGTGGGCAACTTTCATGGCTGTTTAATATAAATGCACACAATGAAATTCTGTGGTGTAGTCGAGGGAGACAAGGAGAGAATGACGACGACAGATGAATCCCTCTCCCCCACTCCCCCTCCTTCTTCCCCCTCCCCAAGCGCGAAAGCCGGAAGCGCCCCCTACACGACCAATCAACCTGTGGTGTAGTAGAAATAACTATTAATAATTAATAATAAAATTATACTTTAATAAAAATATATAAATATATAAATCATTGCGCACAAATAATTTTTAAGTAAATAATGAGAAAAAAATAATTTACAGCAATATAAAAAGTTATAAGTTAAGTTATTATAAGTTATAAGTTATTGCAATGTAATTAAATATGTACATAAATTAACGTGCTATGCTCAGCTTTAAGTTACAAGAATTATTGCAATGTAATTAAATCTGTACATAAATTAACGTGTTATGCTCAGCTTTAAGTTACAAGAATTATTGCAATGTAATAAAACAAATATTAAAAAAGTATTTTCTGCTGAAACACAGAGAACCTTACATATACAGTAAATGCTTGCGGGGGAGGGGAGAACCCGTGAATTTAAAATAATTTATCAAGTGTTTTAGTAATGCCTATTTAAGGAACTAATGTCACTCTCTGTGTCAATGCAATATTTTTTCAACCTATTTCCAGGTACTATTTATTGTCGATATGCTGCGAACATTAAAAGTACACATATTTATTTAATTTCGAGCAGTTTCAAAGAGGCTAAGATTAGGTAAACTGCCAGTGACAGTTTCGTGAAGGCAGAGTTTGATTTATAGCATCATTCGATAACCATAAACGCAGGATCGGTTTATTCTGTGCCGCTGAATACATTACAAATATTGCTTTGCTTTGCTCTCGCAAAGTCAGACAGGTAACTCGACAGTGACAGCCCTTGTTTGATGTCTTGGTCCAATCACTCTTTGTGACTGAAGTGCATGAATCCTTTCCATCACGCCTACGTAACGTTCACACAGTCCTGGGTCCACTCACAGTTGTCAGATTTTGGGCGTGGTGCGATCCACTTATAAAAGCCGGAATTTTTAATTTGAGGCTCAATTGTGCACACTTTTGTATTTCAAGTGAAAAGAGTTAGTGCGCTTGTCCTCAAGGCTACACTTCTTGACTAGTTCAAACTGGCTTTAACATTATTTTTAATCGTAGAGTTCTATTATATCGACGAAATTGCACAACACAAAACTACTGGTCTAAATAACGGGCTCAGTTACCCATTGTAATGACGAATTTATATTCCTTACGTGAAAGCAAACCTCAATGGGTCTGTCTGTGTTTAAAATTATAAATGAAAAATAATTATTAAGGGCTAGTTTTAATAAAGTGCTAGTTTTCATAAACCTTATTAAACTTTTAATTAATTAGTTAACATTTTATTACGACCAACTTTACTTTCATTTATCGTCTTTATGGTATTTGTCTTAAAGTATATGTGTATAAATATTTTACAGTACCGTGAATCTTCATATTCAAATAAAACGACAACTAATTCAATTCCGTTATATTCGTTATACTTATTTAAATTTTAAATTGTGGAAGCACCGGAGGGTTTCTTTAAAAGTTAAAAACACACCACAACATTTTAGGATTATTGGTTTCTGTAAAAATAATATTCTCAACAGCGTTGGCTTTTCAGAGAGCGAAAATATCTTAAAAGCCTATGCCCCCACCTCCAAAGGGCACTTCAATATTATGTGAGCGACCAACTGGTTTGGTTGGGACCCCAGAATACAGGGAGCGGAACCAAGTCCTTCCAGAACTATTTATTTAAGTCGAATTAAGTCGAAAGGCCCCGACGCAACCACAAGCACCACCGCCATACTGTAGGATTTAATGGTTTCTTTAAAAGTTAGAACACACCATACTGTTGTAAGATTTCTTTAAAGGAAAACGTAAGACGTCACCAGATGTACTGTCCATAATAAAAATCAGGTAGAGCTACAAAGTAAGAAAAGTCTATCATTATTTGATATTGTCCATGCATGTAATTTTAAATATAAGAATGTTTCATGTTTTACATATTTCTCTTTCAGGTCAAATATATTCAACACAGCGAAATCATTGTCTGTGGTGGAGTAAATTTGCTTGTCCCTATTTTTGAACTTACTTATTATATAGTTTGTTAAATGTGAATATGGCGTGAACTTGGGCACTGCGCATGATGATATTTTTGTAAGACCCAAAGTTTAAATAACAGCTCAGGTAAAGAATATGCTAGAACTTGTTGGTGTAATCCAAACCAGTCCAGAATAGATGAGTAATTTTTGCTATCCAATAGTTTAAGGTTTACAAATAATGAACTAGCCAAAAGGCAGAGACAGAAACTTACCTATTGAAAAACGTTCTATGTTCTAATCACTTTGATTTTGACGTAACTCAAGTCCGGTTATGAAAAGGCGATCGTTAGTTTAATAGTGAGTTACCTGATTGATTGAGAGAGAATGGACTTGGAAATATTTCTTACTCTTTGCTATTGATATATTATATTTGTAATTTAATGTAAAGATGTATTATGTGAAAAGACTATTATTTATACAGTTGTGAATTATGATACTTGTATGTAATATGTGATCCTCCGCCATGGTCTGGATCTTTATGTGCCATTTGTTGATTTTGAGTAATTGGTACTGTGGAGGAGTAAATTTGCATATCCCTATTTCTAAACTTAATTGTTCTAAAAATTGTTAAATGTCAAAATGACCCGACCTTGGGCACTGCTTATGATGGTATTTTTAAGTGTCAGAGTTGGAATTAAAAAACTCAGGTAAAGAAATTTGCTAGACTTGCTGATGTAATCTAAACCGGTTTTAGGTGGATGGGTAGTTTTTATTATCCAATGGTTAAGATTTACAAGAATGGGAACAGCCAATGTGCTATCATAAAAAACTTACCTATTTACCTGCTGTAAAGAATTCTATAGTTTAATCACTTTTAATTTGGAGTGGCAAGAAAGGCGGCTGTTAAATTAATGGTGAGTTAACTACTGATTGAAAGTGAATGGATTTACAAATAGATCGTGCATTTTTTCTATTGATATATTATGCTTGTGTTTTACGTAGAGATGTATTATGTGAATAGACTATTATTTTTACAAATTGTGAACTAATTTGCTCGTATGTAGTAATAACACTTGACATTGTTTCTAGTGAATATGTTCATAAAATTGATATGTTGTATTCGTTATGCTGTATGCGTGTATCAAGCTAACAAATGCTGTTGCAGGGAAACTGTAAGTTGAGACTTGAATGTAAGAAATAATGGAGATAGAGATGAATAAATTGGAAACATATGTTTGTCTTTAGTGTTGTGGAAGAGAGAAAACGTTTACAGCACCCAAAATATCCGCCAAATGAGAGAGACCAGTGGTGTGTTCTGGAGAATTATTAATAACATACATTAATATTATCATCACTTGTAATTAGTTATGGATAATTAATTAATAATAATATTCGTAACCATTACCTTGGTGGCGTTAGCACCACAAATATATTCATGTCCTTTTTAGTCTAGCAGTGGTATGTTACTTTTGTCAGTTTTAGGACCTGGTTTGGCGTTTTTATAAAGAATTTTATGCATAAGTATTTTTTATAAATAGATTTGCCTTTTAACATACGATGAGCTGGAGCGAAAGTTTAAATTAAAAGAAAAGATTTGTGTAGGAGTATTGTTTGTACCCTAAAGTAATCACATACGGTGAGCTGGAGCGAAAGTTTAAATTAAAAGAAAAGATTTGTGTAGGATTATTGTTTGTACCCTAAAGTAATCACATACGGTGAGCTGGAGCGAAAGTTTAAATTAAAAGAAAAGATTTGTGTAGGAGTATTGTTTGTACCCTAGGATTATTGTTTGTACCCTAAAGTAAGAAAAGATTTATGTAGGATTATTGTTTGTACCCTAAAGTAAGAAAAGATTTGTGTAGGAGTATTGTTTGTACCCTAGGATTATTGTTTGTACCCTAAAGTAAGAAAAGATGTATGTAGGATTATTGTTTGTACCCTAAAGTAAGAAAAGATTTATGTAGGATTATTGTTTGTACCCTAGGATTATTGTTTGTACCCTAAAGTAATCACATACTAGACGCTATCTGGAACGATCCCATCCATGGGTGTGTAAGCCATGTCTCTTCAGAGCTACCCGGGACCGAAAATGTCCTAAAATAAAGGCCCCACGCCAGCCCTAGAAAGACCATCCCACTCAAATGAAGAAAATGTAGGATTATTCCTTTCTTTAGATTCAATATTCTCACAATGCAGTTGTAGGGATTATTGATTTCCTAAGAGTTAGATACTCACCACAATATTGTAGAATGAACCTGTTGCCTAAGAGACTTGACTTAGATTGTTTAAATCTGAAGAAGGAATTTTGATGCAAGAATTCTGTGTCTCCTTGACCACATCCCGAAGTCCCGGAACAAGATTCACCGTCAGTAATAGACTATTTAAGGCAATAAAATAGATTGCACGGAATCAATTATAGATAAATAGTTAATCAAAACTACAAATAAAGCAAGCAAGCGAGTAAAAAATAGAAATACTGTTTGTGAAGTTCACAAACGATTTGCTATTTGAATACATTACATTAAAACAAATACAATAATAGTGACGTATATTGTTTACGTACAAATAGAATAATAGTGACGTATATTGAATACGTACAAATAGATTAATAGTGACGTATACTGTATGCGTACAAATAGAATAATAGTGACGTATATTGAATATGTACAAATAGAATAAAAGTGACGTATATTGAATACGTACAAATAGAATAATAGTGACGTATATTGATTACGTACTAATTGTAAATCAGACTAATAATATCGTTTATTTATACATGCTTTGTTTATGAATAGACAGCCAAACTAGTGACATGTGTGCAGTTGTACTCAAGGACATGCTACTTTTCTCGTCCTATACAGCTGCAATGTGGTTGGATAACTCCTTTCCATCTAAGCTCAGCCCCATGCCTGGATTACAGATTTCAGCTTTAGGCGTGGTTTGTTTGCAAGAAGGATTAGGTGAATTCATGTCCAATGATTAACTTTTCGCTTAAATTATTTCTGACCACAAAAATGAAAACGTTTCAATAGTTCACAGCGAAACGCATTCAAAGTGCTTGTACGAAACTTTCGGTGTTCATAGTAGATAATTATTTTTGCCCTCATTTCTTGTCACCGATATAAGATTTCAGTACTGACTTGCTTCTTTCACAATTACGAAAAATTTTAAGAACAACGATTATTTCTGTATTTCTTTCTTATTTTGCTAATACATATTCAATCGATAACGTCAGTTTACTCTTGATTGTCTTTACACACACACACACACACACACACACACACACACACACACACACACACACACACACACACACACACACACATATATATATATATATGAGGCAAGTCTATATTAGAGAGACAAAGTAAAATGACGCTACAGTATATATATCACACACTCACTCTCAAATGCAAGAGTATATTAGAGAGAAAGAGTAAACTGAAGCTAGAGAGTGTTGAATAGTTTGCTAACAAAATAAGAAAGAAATACAAGAATAATAAGAGTGTGCGTGTCTTGTTATACATGTGTTTGTGTGTGTATATTTTATCTCTCTGTCTGCGTCGGGTATTTTTGATCAGAAGTGCCTCTTAATCTTTGAGGATTGTATTAATTTTCTTTCTGTAATATAACGCAGTTCTCGAATGCGGAACTGGTATCAATAGAACAGTCACCACCCATACCTGTACTACCCAATGTTAATCGTCGTATTGTAACTAGATACATCGAGTTAACACTGACCTGGCAAATTGCCAGTCACCACCCACCCCTGTACTACCCAATGTTAATCGTCGTATTGTAACTAGATACATCGAGTTAACACTGACCTGGCAAATTGCCAGTCACCACCCACACCTGTACTACCCAATGTTAACCGTCGTATTGTAACTAGATACCTCGAGTTAACACTGACCTGGCAAATTGCCAGTCACCATGGTAGAGCATCCACGTTTCAAACATTCCTTTATGTCCAACTTATAATTATTACTCAAGTCCCTACTACCACGGCAAACACCCTTTTATTCTAAATATGTAAGAAGAGTGGGTGAACAATAAGAAGAAATAGAAATTTATTTAACAATATACATTTACCTGCACACACTACACAACATATAGCATTTAATCAGATCAAAATATGGACGTACACAACATATATATAAAATGAATAAGAAATGTGTTAGTAAATATCTAATTTGCTGTCCCAGTTAAAAATACAGTTTAGCCTATGACAAGACTTATTTTGAACTTCTTTCAGCAACTGCTGAATTCTCTGTTTCAAATATCGTTACTATCAATATAGACCAACACATACTACATCACAAAGTAGCTGAGTTCCACGGAGTTACCTCCCCGTGTCCCTTGCCGCAGAGTAGAAATGACATCCATCAGAAATAGCAAGTGAGAAACGAACAGGTAGCGTGCGCCTTTCTCAGGTCACTGGGTAACAGGGTCAGAGCTCACCCCTGAACAAAGCCACTGAGATAAGGACACGATACTGATGAATGATAAATTCATTCGGTGACCATAAGGTGTTAATAAGATGACCATAAGGTGCTGTTGTCTCAATTTCTGAAAAATAAGATTCTCATTGTAGGAGTATAGATAGATAGATAGATGGATGGATGGATAGACAGACAGGCAGACAGACAGAGAGAGAGAGAGAGAGAGAGAGAGAGAGAAAGAGAGAGAGATTTAATACTGTTCCAATTAAGCAATGCATGGTTTTTCGTTTGACTAAAGTTATTTAATAAAACACAACTAATTATATAAATTGTTATTGATATGACAGCCAAAGTACGCTCGTTGACGTCACGTATATAATCAAATGAGGAGTTACGAATGAGCAGACGATATCCTTAACAGTCTAGGTGCACACATACCTTGGTGTTTTCAACTTGAACATTAATCGTGACTTGGATTGAACATACGAATTAACGAATGCAAACACACGCTATACGGTATCCTTGCCTCTTTCTTGACTGATGTCATTACTAAGCAAACAAAAGTACATTTCACATCGATGTGCTTGGATTATTAAATGCTGAGAGATACTATTTTCTACGGTTCTCAATGCCTCTTTGGATTCAGCGAGACGAGTGCTAAGTAAATACATACGACGATAAAGCTTGCAAGCTCGACACTGCGTGGGTTGGTAGATACTGCTACAAACATTCTTTAAGTGTGTTTTGCCTTTCAACATAAGTGGATTTGGAAGAATGGAGATGAATAAACGAATGGTTGACGAGAGGGAGATATATAAGTAAGCCATACAGAGAGAGAGAGAGAGAGAGAGAGAGAGAGAGAGAGAGAGAGAGAGAGAGAGAGATAACGTGAGAGAGGTATTACACCGCACACGCACAGTTCCAATGTCCGACACAAACATATATTTATTCTTTGTAGAAAGTAGGTAAACCTGTTACTATGAGTCCGATATTTTTTTTATAAAAGGAAAAAAGAAGAGAATGACTTCACTCTGTGTTGTTAAATTTATGACAAATACCTTCGTAAGAAAGATAAAGAATTAAGTTACTTCATTCTGGCCGACAATGATGAACAATAAATAAATCATGATAAGCAAGAAAGATGCTTTAATCTGGCGAAAAAGGGGAACAATAAATAAACCATGATAAATAATAAACTAGGTGGTAACAGATACAGTGCCGTGCAAAAGTTTGATTTAAATGCATTCAGATAGTGTAACTCATGAAGACAGTAACAGAAACGCTAATACGTAAGCGCAAATGATAGACCGAAAACTGTCTTAAGTGCTCTAGAGATGAACATAAGACGTAAAAGAGGATGTAGTTGCGTATAAGGTGTTAAAGTATAGTCATTGAATTTTTCGTGCATTATTGTTCTTGCGGACGATCTGCACGGTGGAACAGAAATGACAGAATTAGTACTATTTTTAGCTCATTCAAATTTAAAGCGAATAACATTCATTTAACCAACAGCAAGACAGGGAAGTGGCAGAATGGCATCTCAAGGACAAATAGTCAGGACTGAGAATTAAATTATGGATATGATGGTCCGCATAGATTAACTTACACGTATTCCGATAGTTTTTAGAAAAAATAATAACTAGTGATTTGCGTGCACTGATCCTTTGTTATAAAATAAAATGGCGATTCTATAGATTCTATCACTATGCAAATGTGTTGTCAGGAGGTTGTATTGATACAATCTGGGCAAGGTAACTAAATCTATCAGAATGTATGTAAAATTTCCTGTAAGTATTGTTGGCCATTTGCAGAGTTAAAATATCGAACACAAACACTAGACTGCTGAACGTATTTATCTGTTTGTTGACCTCTCGTTGTTTTCCTTAAGAAAAAAAGAGTTTTTAACTAGACTTTTGTTTTTCATCAAACTACATTGCTGTTTTCTCGACCAATGGATATGGGAACGGCTGATGGAGTGGGTGTAGATGGTAGTTATAGTTGATGTATCAGAGTCCTCATTTAGAGGATTGATTCCTAGTGACGGAAACAAGATTCAAAACTTTCAGCTTTTGCATCAGGGTGGAGTGCAAGCTTCTTCCCTCTGTCCTTGGCTCCGGTGGGGACGAGCTGAAAGTGCATGCAAAGTACGTATGCTTTGTAGCAACTAGTGCAGACCACAGGGATTTCTGTCGCCTTTTGCATTCTGAGGATAAGGGTCATTCTATTAGTACTAGTCCGCACAAGCCGTATGGACAACACAAACTCTCTCTCTCTCTCTCTCTCTCTCTCTCTCTCTCTCTCTCTCTCTCTCTCTCTCTGTGCATACACAATATAATATATTCTGATAATTACTACTATTGTGCTTGTATTTACACAAGGCTATACAGCAGAGCATAACAGGGTTGGACAGGGCATTAGATGATATGACTTGACACCCTTTCATTCATAATACAAACAAATTAAAGGCTAACAATACTTCATTAAAACCAGCAATGCTGATTACATCATTAAATTAACATAGCTATTAAATAAGACTACCAAGCAAATGGCAGTTTATAATACAGTCATTATTAAGCATGTATTGGCTGATTTCAATAAACACACAATTTAGAACAGGTAAATTATGCGATTGATATAATTGATACTACTACAGGTATGTTTCAAACATTTTTCGTACTAATACAACAGATTCAAATTGACAAGAGATTGAAATAATAATAATAATCGAATATAATTTAAATTTACGTCAATACACTGATGAACTAGATTCACTCGTTTTAATTATGGCATAAGATCTTCCGTGTTAACTAGGATTACCTTGGCGATAGAATGGTTATCGTGTTGTTTAAGGGGATCATTCATGTCTTGAACACCAAAGAAAAAGAGAATGGATCTGCGATAGCAGCGCAAGCCCTAATCCTCCAGCAAATTATATTATACTTATAGGCTAAACACACAAATATGTATCCCACAGCAAAACAATAGAATGGATCTGTGATAGCACCATATGCCCTTTTGTCCTCAAAGGATGTAATCCTTACACAGTATATCATATTATTTGATAAAGTATATGATATAGTTGATATCATGTCATATTTATTCATACATCATATCATATCTTATATGAAATTGCATCACATCGCATATCATATAATATCATATATTTTATATGATGTATATGATATGGTATAATTTCGTACAGTTGCAAAAGAATCACGTCACATTATGTATTAGATTACATATTATAATTTACATTGTAATGAATTCAACTGTATGAAGTTTTATCATTTATAATCAAATCAATATATTAATATTTTTATCAATTCTGTATGTTATGTTAAGTTATGTTATGCTGTTATGTTATGTTATGTTATGTTATGTTATGTTATGTTATGTGTTATTTACAATCTGCTTTCCTTTTGCTCTATCTATTTACTTTCATTTCGCCGGTTTCTTCATTGCTGCAATGCTTTTCCTTTCTACGTATATATCTACTTTCGTTTTCGTATTTGGTCATCTACTAAACAGTCACAGATAACCCATGATAGTAAATATAATAAAGGAAAGTTTTCTGAAAGACTTTTTACGACTAAAATCTTATTTGAGTCAAACTGTGGTTTTCCTATTTTTTTTCCCCAGCACTTCAACTTTACAATTATATACTTATTTTCCACTTTATATTTTAAACGTTTTCTATCCGTTATCTTTATTTGAATGAGTTTATTACTTTTCCAACGGATATTCTGGCAAATGACCTGAAGAAGATCTGACTGAGTTCTAGCAGAAATTGGCTATCGGTCTCACGCCAACCACATCACAAAAGATTAATCTACCTCACAGCTGGTCCACTACTACAGAAGAAAGTTAGGGGGTCAACGTACAGGGTAAGAGTGTACCCTTTCAAGAGCGATGGTACAACAGTAATGAACGACACCATAAAGGATGTTAATTTCTTTTTAACCACACCCTGAGTACAAACCTATCGTGTGACCTTGAGCTACTGAACACGTCAGGTTGTGTTGCTTTGGAACTAAATATGCAGATCGTATGAAAAAATCTCTCGAGTTGTCTGCATCTACCTATGAATAAATATTTACTCGCTAAGAGCATAAAGCCATGGCATTTAGTTAAATTCACTTTCTCCTCTTTTTCTATAGTGTACATCGTAGATATTCAAACGGCCCTGTTTGAAGTACGAGCTTCTTTGTGCCCTAAGCAAATATTTTAGTTTAGGAATCAGGAAGTTTCAGTTGTTGGAACTTCATAAAATGGCGGCAGTGGACTTGAACGTTCGTGACTGCCTTTCGTTCGGATTAATGTACAACAGTGAAGGACTGATAAGCAATAGCAGAAAGGAATTTGAACCGCTGACAGAAGCAACAAGACACAGAAAAGAACTATCAAGCATTGATAAGCAACAGCACTCAGAAAGGAATTTGAACCACTGACAGAAGCAACAAGACACAGAAAAGAACTATTAATAAGCAATAGCACTTAGAAAGGAATTTGAACCACTGACAGAAGCAACAAGACACAGAAAAGAACTATTAATAAGCAACAGCACTCAGAAAGGAATTTGAACCACTGACAGAAGCAACAAGACACAGAAAAGAACTATCAAGCATTGATAAGCAACAGCACTCAGAAAGGAATTTGAACCACTGACAGAAGCAACAAGACACCGGAAGGTATGTATAAGCCACCGACAAAAAAATAATAGCACGACGAAAGAAGACAAAGAAATAATTAGCCAAACAGCACCAAGTAAAATAGCACTCACGAAAGAAGACAAAGAAATAACTAGCCAAACAGCAACCAAGCAACTAAATTGCCACTGTGGAAAAATATCAAAGAGCGATTGACATAGGTATCATTGCTATAGCACATGAATAATTGATTATCACTAAATTGCCACTAAACACGAGAAATTAATTATCAGTAAAATCGTCACTGAAAACGAGAAATTAATTATTATTAAACTGCCACTAAACACGAGAAATTAATTATCAGTAAAATCGTCACTGAAAACGAGAAATTAATTAACAGAAAAATTGCCACTGGTAAAAAGAGGAATTGATTATCAGTAACACTAGAATGTGTGACACTCTCATATTTTCTTTACTTGAGGTGTACATTGTCGTCATTTCTTTACTTGAGGTGTACATTGTCGTCATTTCTTTTCTGTCTTACTTCACTCAAGGACGTTGCGGGGAGTTTTTATTTTATCGGTGTGACCGATTTTTGCAAAACGTTTTTTAACCCACCGAAACATTAATCGTCGTTCCGATGGCGGACCACCTGTCAAAAATATTTGAAAGCGCGCACACTGCACCCACATCTCTTGCTTGTTTATCGCTTCAGTTCATCCTACGCAAATTTTACGATTGTATTATTTACTTCACACTTCTCTTTCCACTTGCCCGTTAAGGACGTTTCAGATAGAACACATACCACGATAACCTGTAACCTGTTATTACTTTCAATTGTTTTTATCTTGCTTGTTACAGATTTAACTCCCTTAGACAGAACACTCCCTTCCATAGGACACATGGAATGATGTGATGTTTATTTTCTCTAGTGAAGCTGGGCAAGTCTATCTATCTATCTATCTATATATCAATCTATCTTATAACTGGAAATGTATGTAACTAGTGAGAGGACACTTAGCCTAACTGTATTCAGTCATTGCAAAATATAATCTGATGAGTTATTAAAGAGAGACAATTACTATCTACCCAGCTGAATTTCTACAGAAGAATTATTGTTGTTTCTCAACAGTCATTGGTAGCAGTCCCTTTTACACCTATCTCATACAAAGACATACAGGACTTCTGGATCTAATCATGACCTTGACTGCCAATGTGTCCACTAAGTGAACAGGTGAAGGTGCATGACATCATCCATTGTGTTTGGTAACACGAAACTTGGATTCAGGCCATGTTGACTTTTCATGAAACAAATCTAGAACTTTCCTTACTCTGTGATGTGCGTTATTTGTGTTGAACGACAATTGGTTGAAGTAACATTGTTAATGACTAATGTTCAATCTATGAGTCTCTGGGGAGACAGGTAATTTTCAGGAAAACTATTATAAACTGTTACCTAGAGAGCCTTCTTAGGCTTGAAGCCATCTCTGTATGTCTTCGTTGTATATGTCATTATTTGTATTTGATCAATGTTGAATTCCTGTGTAGTGTGTAGTTAATTATATTGTTAAGTAAGAATTTTGATTAAAAAGCACTTGAGAATCTTTCTATGTATGAAAATAGAAATAAACATTTTTTTTTCTAAGTACAAAAAATACCATTAAAGAATTTTCTGAGTAGGAAACAAATTCAACTGCTCCATATATATATATATATACCTGACTTTTGCACTGCTGACCATCTAAAAGTAGCCTTCAGAAAAAGTCAGGACTTTTGTCATGAAAACAAGTAACGAGTATTGGATTAAATATAGTCGTGCGTTTACTCTTGTCCTGCTTGGAACAAAGCTTGTTTATCAGTGTCCAGCACGTGCAATGGCTCCATTCGTGTTTTCTTTGTGCTTGACTCCTAATTAGGAACATATTCACATTCTAAAAAATAACATTTTCTTCCAGCCAACACTTCGAATTTCTTGCCTTGAAAGTTGCTCAATACAGGACTGGAAGTGATATATGCATTCTGATATTCACCAAACATTCTTGAGTTTGTACAGGTGCAAGATTCTAACGCGAAGACGCCCGTGAGCAAATCGCAATCAGCCATGCGTACTTAAGTGTCTATACAATTCAACCCCAACTGCTACGCTAGGTAGAGTTGATTGCATAGCCATGTAAACACGGTCAAACAGGACTGTTGAAAACACTTGTTGAAACAACTAAAACTCTAACCAATGTTCTAGCAGTGCTATCTCAGCAAAAATGGGTCAGGAAGAAATATCTTACACAAAGTTAACATTTCATTTAATTAATTAGAAAAGTTAATTAATAAAGAAAGAATTAAATCACTACTTTTGATATTTGTAGTTCTATATTGCACCTGTTTATCACAGTATACATTTATTCATGTGAACATAGTGCACATATGTGACATGAACGCTGTTTTAATAAATCTTTTAAATTTTACATACGTAGTTCATGCGTTATTTAAACAAATATTTTTAGTGTACATCTGTAAATCCTCTGGTACTTAAGTGAGTCTTCTTTAGTATGACTTTAGTAGTATAATCTATTACTAGTGTGCCGTTTAGCTCATCTCACACTTAAATAAATCTTCAGAGACCAGTTGTAGCGTCTTTGGCATTTTAACAAATAATCTTTAATTCCATGCATATGTTAGGAATTTCAGCAGTTTCTTTAATTAAAAATTTAACACTTGTATCAATATATATATATACACACATACACACGTACATATACATACATACATACAGATACACACACACACACACACACACACACACATATATATATATATATGATATGTATACACGCGTGTGTCTTTGTGTGTTTGCGTGTGTGAAGCTACCTACATTTTAACAACTTTAAATCTTGTGTGTTGCTCATGATCATATGGTTCAGCGTGTTCAAACAGTTTTGTTGAAAACAATGTAAATGTCGCTACACATTATTTTAGCAATAATGTGCCTGTGTATAAGTGTGCTGATTATATTCCTGGTAATCATGTGTATGATGTTTACTTTCTCTTTTGTTGTGCATTCAATGAATTTTCACGTCATCACTCTTCAGTCTAAATATTCTTTAAGATGGTGAAGCGAGTCTTTATTCATGATCTAATACAACATCAGTCTTTAGTATGGAGAGTCTTTATTCATGATCTAATACAACATCAGTCTTTAGTATGGAGAGTCTTTATTCATGATCTAATACAACATCAGTCTTTAGTATGGAGAGTCTTTATTCATGATCTAATACAACATCAGTCTTTAGTATGGAGAGTCTTTATTCATGATCTAATACAACATCAGTCTTTAGTATGGAGAGTCTTTATTCATGATCTAATACAACATCAGTCTTTAGTAAGGCGAGTCTTTATTCATGATCTAATACAACATCAGTCTTTAGTATGGAGAGTCGTGCAATTTGAGACCCCCAAACACCGGAGTATATCACTCACTATTTTTTCACCGTTTGGTTTTTTATATTTAAAAAAAATTCATATGTTTCATATTCCGGCCTGAAACACATTCAGAGGAACTATAAATAGAGCTTTCAATGTGCTTAACCAACTGAAGAGAAGTGAGTTTTCCTTCGCATGGTCAAACACTTAATACAAATGAGTGCAAACATTGCATGGCACGCATTGTTTAAATGTATTTATTGTGGCAGACAGACAGACAGACATATAGAGACAGCGATGAATGGCAAGCGACATTAAATTGATAATTTTGTTTAGTGTAAAACTGTATAATTTATTATACATCATATATGTTTAATGTGTGCTGTGTGATTACGATTCATAATGTATTTGTATCGTATTTACTGTATAGTACACGATGTGCTGTGATATATACTGTTTAATGGATAATATGCAAAGAATAATATATATTGTATAATGTGTAACATACGGTGCATAATCTCTAATACATAATTATTATATATTATGTATGATTATTATGTAATATGTATGATGTTTGATGTGCATACAGTATGTTATATAATGTATTATGCAAAATGCATGGTGAAAATTGATAATGCATCATGTATGATGCAAAATATACAATGTAAATGTATATCTGTTATATTCTGCACTATGCATTATTTATTGTGCAACTCTACGATTCCTTCTTCTTTCACTAATATAAAGGTACAGTAGTATTATAATTGAAATTGTAATCGTTTTGATTAGGTGGTGTGGTGGTGGTGGTGGTGTTAGTGTGGTTGCGTTTGCTCCCTTTCTCACCGGATCTTGATTGGAATCTTTAATCTTATTCTATTTACTTATATTCTGAGGTCTCGACCCCTATGTGGACCGCTGAATATCGTAGCCCCCCCCCCTCCCTCCAAAAGGGAGTATACAGTCTTTTAATATTACATGTATTATTGCCTAATTATTATTATTATTTCATGCACATTTCTTATCCACCATCTTAAGGAGCAGCATCTTCACGTGTGACAACGGCACTACATTGTTATTATTTTTCAGTCACGGACCTCTTAATGGACGCGAATGGGCATAGTTAAGTCTGCCGCCACAAAGTACTTTTAGTAATAGAGACCACCCGTGGAGCTTCATTACCACAATATTGAAAATAATTTTGTTTTTATGTACCTTTCAGTTACGTATCCTACCGTTTTCCTTTAGGTGAAACCATGTTCATGCTACTTCATCCATCTTTTGATTAATTTTATTCAGAATGAGAGCGCCTCTTTTTTTCTGACACTAGTAAGGATTTTTTAAAACAAAATGAAAATTATGTCAATACACATTATTTGAAATGGCTTTTCAATTTGGTGGCCCTTATTTTAGTATGAACCCGGATCTGGACAGGACAATGCCCAGCTGGTTAGGTGCAATTTACATAAACATGTTAGTACTGGCAGGTTCGATAGAGGTAGAATGTACATGCGGAGGTGTTATATGTCGAGGATGTAAAGTGACTACGTGCACATTAGTGGTATGTTTGAGTTATTGCTGTGTTTACTTGTTTGTGTATGTGCGTAGAAATATGATTATTAATATGTATATCGGCGTGGGCCAGTGGTTTGTCTCTCTCACATATGTGTGTGTGTGTGTAACTTTCTAAAATTGACCTCCATCTGATGTGGCAGTGTCCTCACGCTCTTAACTACAGATCAAGACTGTTACAACGGTTTAGTTTATTGGTTTATGTGATTTTGTATGGTGTTACATTTTTTCGATTTTAACATGGAAAGTGATATAGTCTCTCTCTCTCACGCACACACACACACACACACACACACACACACACACATACACACACACACATACACACACACACACACACAATCATACAAAATAACAAGCTTTTTCAAACAGATAACAAAGACTACACCAAGTGCATGTGTCGCTAGTACCACTAGTCACTATCACACAGATCGTAAATATGTTATTTATAGTGTTTTGTCACTTCACATAGACTGCCAGGGTATTTCTGTGGGCGGTGTTTTTTAATACTTTTAAATACTTTTTTCTCTTGCTCGTGTCTTGTGATTTATGTGATCTTGTAAGGTGTGATATTTTTTCGATTTTAACATGGAAAGTGATATAGTCTCTCTCTCTCTCTCTCTCTCTCTCTCTCACACACACACACACACACACACACACACACACACACACACACACACACACACAATCATACTAAATAACAAGCTTTTCAAACAGATAATAAAGACTACACCAATTCATGTGCGTGTGTCGCTAGTACCACGAGTCACTATCAAAAAGATCGTCAGTATGTCATTTACAGTGTTTAGTCACTTTACCTAGACTGCCAGGGTATTTCTGCCGGCGGTGCTTTTTAATATAAACATTTTTCTCTCTTGTTCGTGTCTTGTGGTTTCTCTTAATTTAATTAATTGTTTCTTTCATTTATTTTGTTTCAAGTTATTTTCCATTACTTTTCAACAGTCTGCTTGAACTAGAGGCATTAGATGAAAAACAAATCATATTTACCGGAAACGTCAAAAGTACCAGTAGGGTTTTCTCCCCTTGTCTTTATTTCATTATATGCTTTATTAAGTCTAATGGTCAAAATGGAGTTACTCTCGAGATTTTCTTCTTATGAATTTTTTTCTTCTAAGCTCTTCGACTTTTGAACTCCTCTTTTGATCTCTTCTCTCCAGGCTGTTCCCCTTTTTTAGTTCCCCTTTCCGAGTTCTCTATATTCGGAGATTTTCACCCTTATAAAGGTGCATTAAAAATTTTAATCCATCTGAAACATAATCATAAAGGAAGGTGAGAGGGTATTTTTATATTCTTCAGTTCTAACCTCAACTGACAAAATTCATTTCGCTGTCATTTTATTTTAAATTTCTTTTCTCGCTTTAAAATAAAAAACATATTTAAACAACCGACTAGGTGTAATCCACTGACTTGTGATTTGTGACTGAATGCTCAATGAAGGTCTCTTCTAACAGTTATCAGCAAACGTTATTATATAATATTATCAGCAAGCTTTATTATTTTACTTTAATTTTATCAGCAAACATTATTATTTTAATGTTATCAGCAAGCTTTATTATTTTACTTTAATTTTATCAGCAAATGTTATTATTTTAATGTTATCAGCAAGCTTTATTATTGTATTTTTATTTTATCAGCAAACGTTTTTATTTTAATGTTATCAGCAAGCTTTATTATTTTACTTTAATTTTATCAGCAAATGTTATTGTTTTCCTTTATTGTTATCAGCAAGTGTTATTATTTTCTAGTTAAGGAATGTTTACCAGAAATGCATCCGGTCGAATCTAACAGCATCAGTTGCAAACTCAAAGAGAACAATTGCAACGAATTCATCGATTTCTGCCTCAAGCGATCGTTATCTGACAACCTATAGCAAAGACCGACTACTCATTCCACAAATGCTGTTTTTGAAGTCAGCGAGCGGAAGTGCACTCGACAATATAACGCACACACTAACATCACTGAAGTAACTCTCCTTTCAAACTGTACGTTATATACAAGTATGTGTTTTTACAATAGATGACCCGTTTTCACAAATATATTCAGTTGACTGAGCGGTCACTAGCCAATCAAATCAACTTTTACTGAAGGAATTAAATTAGAAATTTTCGACTGTGGAAAGAACAGAGCAGGAACGATGTTATCGTTAATGGAAGGAATCAACTCGCCTGAATGATGACAAAGAAGCTCTGCAAACTGCAGTCACAAAGGATGTGGGGCTGAGTTGTTCACTTTTTTTTTTAACTGCTAGATAGATATGGTGTAGTAAATCTTCATTTTCTTATGGTAGCCTGCTTAATTCACGTCGAATATAAGCATTATCTCCCCTTTACATTTACTGCGATACAGTCGTTAACATTAACGGAGCGCGAGCAAGTGTAGTTGTGAATGAGCAAATGTATTGACTTCATAAAAGTAATTCTCTGTAATCTGTTTTATTTACACTTTTATTTACAATTTTTAAATACCTGCCAAAGAATGATAACCTCCATTAAAAATGTTGTAACATCTCCTATGGCATTTGCTCTGAATATTTCCTGGTTTACTGATTATAAACTGCTACGACTGTGGAAGACGCGAGAAGTATCTACCACAGTGTGTAAGTGTAAGGAATAAACTATACTCCATTGATGCATGGTGGCAAAGTATGCTGACTACATCCACCAGTTTTTGGTATAAGGAAGCTACTGCAAATTGCTACCATTTGCCTGAGGGACCTAATATGGCGAAGCATCATATGTCCTTGGTAGAATAGCGGCTAGTCAGTGATCTACTACGTGAAAAGAGAAACATGGAATTGACAGTAATAACGTGAACAGTAAACTTGTGACGTTGTTATGAAAAGCACTCGGAAAAGACTATAGTGGTTTTGCTTAGAGAAGATTACATAGTAACTATAATCGAGTATCTCTAATAACTCCATTTCTTTTTTCTGATAAAAACTGTCTTGTGATTTGTATTGACACATATCTTTAGAATTGTGACTTAGGGTATAAGACTGTATAAGTATTAAAATTATTCGAATGTGTTTTCAGTTTCGTGGAAATATTGAAATCAAGTAATCTTTTTCTTTGTATTTGTTATATGTATATTTTATTGTTGATTTAATAAATTTATTGATCTTCGTACACATAATGATAATCTTATGCTGAGAAGAAAATGTATAGCTGTGTGCTCACTAAATATCAATTAAAGACAGATTTGTCTTCTCCTTTAGTAAAAAGTGCTCACTAAATATCACTTAAAGACAGATTTGTCTTCTCCTTTAGCAAAAAGTGCTCCACCAACGGGAATGTTGTTTGACGGTAAATGTTTGTATTTAGTGTTGTGGAAGAGAGAACACTTTTAAAATGTCCGCACATCCGCCAAATGAGAGAAACGAATGGTGTCTGCTGGTGAATTATTAATAACATAAATTAAAATTCTTCTCACTTGTAATTAATTATGGATGATTAATTAATTATTAATAATAATCAAAACCATTAACTAGGTGGCTTTGGCGTCACAGATAGAGAGAGAGACAAACAGACAGACAGACAGATAGATAGATAGATAGACAGACAGACAGACAGAGGCAGACATGCAGGCGGACGGACGGATGGAATGGATGGATGGATAGCTAGATAGACAGATAGATAGATAGATAGATAGATAGATAGATAGATAGATAGATAGATAGATAGATAGATAGATAGATAGATAGATAGATAGATAGATAGATAGATAGATAGATAGATAGATAAACAGACAGATAGATAGATAGAGAGAGAGAGATAAATAGATAGATAGATAGATAGATAGATAGATAGATAGATAGATAGATAGATAGATAGATAGATAGATAGATAGATAGATAGATAGATAGATAGATAGATAGATAGATAGATAGATAGATAGATAGATAGATAGATAGATAGATAGATAGATAGATAGATAGATAGGTTGATTCTGTATTAATAAGATCCAAAGACTTACAAATGAGAAAGAAAATTACTTTTGTCACCACCGCTGCATCGAAGATTCGTTCCGGCGTGGTTGCGAATTTACAAAGAAATTGCAACGAAATCTAATAAATTGTGCCTTGCTCAAAATATTCACTTTATCCCCTACTCATAAACAGGCATTAACGCCTTTGTCCGCAGCCCAACGGCACAACACTAGCTCTTACACCTTTTGACACTATTGCATAGAGCTTCAATCGAAACCAGTCGGTCGTTCAGTCAGGTATGCATGCATACTGAAACCTGAGGCGCTATTTCATTGCGGTTTAAGTCCACACTAGTACTGGTAAGTCGGACTGCAATAAACGACTCATAATCCGCTATTATCAGTTTACAGCATTGCAAGATGGCGTCTCAGATTGACATGTTTAAAGGCGTGCCATTATTAATTAAATTAATGTTCAAACTATTTTTCATCGCCGATGGTTGTGTGCGGGTGAGAGAGAAAGAGTAAGAGATAATGCAGGGTGGGGATCGAGTTAACTAATATGTCGATATCATTTATCTCCCCTTTCAGTTCTTATCTGTCAAGAAATGAAACTGTCTTTAAAGGAAAGGTGATTGTCCTCTGTTTTTCAAAGAGTATTCGCTACAATAAAAGAAAACTAAACACCATTGACCACTGCAGTTCTCCCCCACCCTACCAAACCCTATACAAAATGGCGTATTGTAGTCCTTTATTACTTTATTTGACAGAAATACCATTCTACCATTTGATATTTTAATGAACTCGCGTATCTCAAGAACAAAATTCAGAGACGGTTCAAATTACGAATGGATTTTTCGGACTAAATTTGACAGCCAAATTCATTTTAGCACAAATGTACCTGTACAGTTTTTATTTCATATAAATAATGTCATTCGTACATCTCCGTTTCTGTACTTGACTAAATAAAGCTCAAAGCAATGTCATTGCAGTACCTGTACTTGAAGTAAATAATGTTTCAAGACACACTGCCGATCTTTTACTTGACATAAATAAAGCTCAAAACATGAGACACTACCGTTTCTGTACTTGAGGTAAAAATAGCTCAAATCATGGGACATTGCCATGACCAGCTTGTCTTGTGTGGTGTAGACTATAACGGTATATTACGCGATTTCTTGCACTTTGGACTAAGGACCACGCCCATAGCGTATACTGGCAATAGCAATCGGTGCCCCGTAAACAAATTTATGTGAAAGAAGTTTTAAGGGATTAAGCCGAGCAGTAGGTGACCATTGAAGTAAATTATATTCACACAGCTTATATGCAGCATTTAAACACTTCATAATTTGCAATATACATTTTTGGGAGTACACATGCAGTACACTCAAACACTTCATAATTTGCAATATACATTTTTGGGAGTACACATGCAGTACACTCAAACACTTCATAATTTGCAATATACATTTTTGGGAGTACACATGCAGTGCAATCAGCGATCATTAGATTCATTTACTTTCATGACGTCATGTAGAATATCGGAGACGTTAATCTTGTGCTGTCACGTAGAGATGATGAATGTCCAGTATGTTAATCTCATGGTGAATTTCACATCTCAAACGGTGAATATAAGATACGTTAATTTTATGCTGTCACGTTGAGATGATGAATATCCAGTATGTTAATCTCATGGTGAATTTCACATCTCAGACGGTGAATATAAGATACGTTAATTTTATGCTGTCTACTTCGTCATATGCATTTTCACCCAAGTAGAAATATTCTGGTTTAAACATCTTACCTCCTTACATGGTAGACTTGCTGAACAACTGCAAGATATATTAAACAAATCAGGAACCCTACCAGCATGGATGGTAAAGGGAAATACAAGTCTGATTATGAAAGATCCACAGAAAGGCACAACGCCAAACAACTATCGTCCAATCACATGCCTTTCAACCACCTGGAAGTTACTATCAGGAATTATAACTGACAAAATCATAACTCACCTTGAAACAAACAAACTTCTAACCAATAAGTCCAACAGAACAGCAACAATCATTGATGACGCTGTTCCAAGTGATAAAACATAAAAACAAAAGAAAGAGAAAAAATAAAATAATTAGAAACCCAGAGATTGTGGATTGTAAAAACAGAAGTGATACCCTTAGTGATAGGAACATTACATTTGAGTTGGAAGGATATCTGAATAAACTCCCTGGAAACCACAGACTCGCCCCCCACGACTAAAAGCAGCGCTCTTTGGAAGTGCCCACATTCTCCGTAAAATCTTGTATCTCCCAGAATCTTGATAAGACTCCGAGACCTTGGTTCACAACCGACAGGCAACAGAGATCGTGGAATAAGGCTGAATAATGATAATAATAATAATAATGCATTCTTATAAACACTTCTAATATTATACAATAACTATGCATAAAATACACAAGGCCTTTATACAAAACAAAAAAGCACATAAAATAATATAAAAAGCAGAGTAATGAATCATATACATTACATGAAAGACAAACAAACACATAAATGTATTTTGTAATGATATATATGGATTTACAAATCGAATGTTGCCTGTGCACACTAGTTAACGCGATGTTTCACTGTTTGTTTGAGTGGATTTATAAATGGTAAGATTTGCAGGAAAGAAATACAATTTTCCTTTGCTTGTTGTGGTTGAAAATAACTAACTTTCCTACATCTAAAATTAAAATATCCTTTGTATTAAAACATTATTCTTATATATTTATTTCAAAATTGAATGGAAATGTGTGTTTTGTGCAGTTCTAAACAAGCCTAACGGTTGTCAATATCTGTCTGCTCAAGCTCCTCCATCTACATTCTACAGATATTGTGGATTTGAACCTGTCCGGTGGCCCAAATGGACATCGTTACTGAGTCTCAACAACATAACAGCAACTATTTCACACCGCAGACTTTTTCTTATTCAGCCGCAATGTGCACTTTATTCCCCCCCACAAACACACACACACACACACACACACACACACACACACACACACACACACACACACACACACACACACACACACACACACACACACACACACACACACACACACACACACTTTGAAGAACAATGCAATGACTGTGATAACGAGTTTATGTCCTGCTCCTTTTGCTGATTTCTTTTAACCCGCTCTGTCTGGGTGTAAAGGTGTGCGCAAGTTTCTAGCTGTATTTTACCGTCACCTCAAAGCAGATATAATAGGGCTGGAAGAATCAGTGAAGTGTAGCAGAAAGAGAGCTAGAGAGAGAGGCAGAAATTTTTGTTGTTGTATTCCTCTGTGAACAGGTAGCCACAACGACACAGTCCATAATCTAGTCGCACATAAACTGTAAATCGTATGAGTAATACAACGTACTACAACGAACATAGCACACATAAAACATAATATAGTATTATAATTCACAATATATTAATTCTTAAGCAATACCATAAATGATACGCGTCTGATTGTGGCATACTTATGTACAATTACATGCTCGAGTGAGTGTGTGTGTGTGTGTGTGTGTGTGTGTGTGTGTGTGTGTGTGTGTGTGTGAAACAGTGCGTGATTACGTGTATGTTTATATGATGTCATGATTTAATGCATCACAAGTCAGAGGTTTCATTCATTTCCATAAACAAGTTCCCAGCGATTAATGTTTTAGTTGTCAAATGATCAACAGAACAGTGCAATAAATATTAAATATAAATACGATAAAGTACGCTCATATTAAAAGTCCAGCATACACGAACTGCCACAATACCCGAATAAAATTTGAAAAGTTAATACCTGTTTAAATGTATGGGTGGGTAGAAGAGGGAATCCTCTGGTTTCCTTTCACACCGACCGCATTCGTAGGCGCTTATAATTTTTTATAATACAGTTTATTAATATTTATTTTTTTAATTTTAAAAGTAATTGAAGAAAATAATAAAAGGACGCACCGCAAGAACTCATTTCATTGGTTCTAAATCTATAATCAGAATTACTGCACAGTTCAACCAGACAGAGAAAGTTTCCTTTTAAACGAAGTGTCATCAGACGCGAAGCAATGTCAATGTTTTCACACATAAAAGTCAAACCGGTGGAAGGATGGGGGCTTCAACGGGTGAGCTACTCTGGGGTGGGTGCAGTTAAAATTTAGAAGCCGTGGCTACCCTTTCTTTTCCTTCAGCGGTGACGTTCGTTATTTCAGTTGAACTTCGCTGGGTGTAGGCGGAAAGGGGAAGGTCCTTTATGCAGCAAATTCGGAAAATGACATGTGTATGTCTATAACGCCGACACTGAAACCCGGCCGCTAGGGTGTCACACCCTAACAATTCCAGCACTTGTGTATAACGGGTATCTACCTTCCAACTTGCGCTGCAGTCGGGGAAACTTTCACGCCCAGAGCACACGCCTTGGGCTCTTTAGAAGAAAAGAAACGACCTAACTTAGAGATATTTTATTTTTATCGAACATAAGTTTCCAGATTCAGCTTGCTTGCATTGTGGTGTGGTTAGAAACACATTTACCACAGCGGGGGTTGTCTTTCAAAAACTGGATTTTATTGTTGTTTTATTTAAAATTAATGCCTGGCAGCTCTGAGATTCCAGAAGTTTAATGATATACATCTTCGTTATCGCCCTCGCCCTAGGGTCCACAGTGATCCCAAGGGTGAGGGGCCAAGTTTCCGGTAAGTGGTGAAAGCTGTATATTATATTATATTCAAAATATTTTTAATGTTCTAATTTAATTTGTACTGAACAGAAGAAGATTCTAGAATATAAGTATTATTTTAAAATATAATCGAATTACTTTCGAATGTTATAATATGCATAAATGATCAGGAAAAAATTAAACTCAATCAAGTCCAGACTACATCAAATCCGATTTTAACAATCATGGTGGGATAGAGTAAGACCTTCACAACTATATAAAATATTAATTAAGCGGTCGTATTTCTGAAAACTAAGGACCTCTCCATGACATGAAGGTAAGCTCGGTGTCTGGACAATTACAAATATGTAGTGATTTAATTTGCTTTCTTTCTCTAAATTTCTGGCCAGAGACACATTTTTCTTTATAGTGCATCGAACGAAGACCACTCAGTGAGATTCTGGGTGCATTTTTCTGTTCTCAAATGACGCACATATTTATATTTTGTAAAACTTCAAAGAAATAGAATGGAAGTAAAAATTAATGCAAGCACAGAAAACAATGTTCAGAGAGAATACATTGCTCCAAAATTAGCTTCCTTATGAATCCAATAGTACTATCTTCTTAGCAAAATAACTTTCTCGAGTCAGCAAAGAAAGTCAAGAGATAGATCTAATGCACTTTTAGGAGAAGGGGAGCCGAGTTACAGGCCTAATGTCCTTTTAGTGAGCCGGATTGGAACCATCACCAAAAGCACTCTGAAGAGCATGACACTACGGAAGCCACCATTTGACTATTTCAGGAAAAACAATAGTTTAACTAACGTTTGAAAAACTGTAACGTCTTAAATATTTTTAGTTTGGTGATGATACTATATATTGAAAATTGACCCATAAGTATCTATTTCATAATTTGGGTAAACGCTTGTAAACGCTGATCGCTTGATGTTATAAACAGGGTTGGAGTGGAAGGGAGGGAGCTGAATTCATTGGAAAACACTTTGTGCAGATTTTCTGCTTAAACCCTTCAGTCTGGAAGCAGGCGTTCGTGTCATCAGCAAAGATTTAATTGATAGAGTTTCTCTCAATAATAATTGTATAGAGATGACGCGTTAAGCATTGCTTTTATACGATTGATTTTACAAGAGGTCATTCGGGTGCAAATACGGTTCAGAAATTCCATAAAATTTCTTCAGTTCTGTTGACTATGACAGAGAATGAACCGTCTGTTAAGTGAATGAAATTTTTAGTTATATTGGATCTTGCAAACTGTCCACTGTAAAGTGTACACCTTCTAATTCGGGACTTTAAACTTTGTTGTGTGTAGACCTACTATGAGGGGACTATGAACTTGTGTAATAAGATGGAAGTATGACCTTTGTTTGTGTACAAACAAGGGAGTACGAACTTTGTTGTTTGTACTAAGAAGAGGCGGGCTCGACTGGAAACGTTTTGTAGAAAACAATAAATTGCGTACTTAAAGCAGATTAGAATCTCTCCATGCCTTTACCACCCGACAAGCCAGACCTAATGTCCATGCTTCGCTGATCGCATACTAAGAGTATGTGTGTGTGTGTGTGTGTGTGTGTGTGTGTGTGTGTGTGTGTGTGTTGGGGGTGGGTGGGTGAATAATAGCGATCACCCAACTTTGCCTTACATTTTTCACGAAAGATGATGCGCTAGGATCGTGTGAGTGTATGGACGTGCGCGCTCAGCCGTGCCTTATCTAACAGCTGAGCGCATTGCTCCCCCCCCCCCCTTTTTTTCCTTAACGAAACAAGGGAGATAATAACAATAGTTCTGACGCACTTTCTATGACTATCGTTATTTTTATTTTTAAGTAACTTTAGGCCGAACTTGAGCTCTTTGGACTCACGTAGCGCATTCCTTGCGGAAGAGTGAAAACTTTGTCGTAGATTCCTATCGTCCGTACTCTCTCTTGCTAATGACTTTTTCTCGGAGAAGGCTCGAAATAAATAAATAAATGAACAGGTCAAAGTGTTTTTAATAAGGAAATAAAATGTGTACCCAGGAGTTTCTCAGTCATAATTCAGTTTGACTTACTACATTCAAAAGCTCGTTAAACTGACATTATGTCCACACACTTGTCTGTGATCTAATATTGTCATTTCAAGCAGTTGTGTGTCTTGGCTAACTCGAAATTACAGTTAAAGACAATTTATTAAGGTCAAAGCAAGCACTGCTCAAAAAGTCGGGTTATTTGGAGTTATTTTTTGTCTTTTTTATATATGTTTTTAATTTGCTTTCTTTCCCACGGGATTTCTAAGATCAGACATTCAGCGACTTTAATGTTCAAATCCTTGCACTCAGTTAAAGTATATTAGTCTGCTGTTAAGAGTTCCGTAAAGAAATAATTAAGACTTGAAGCAGTTCTAAGCATACCAAGGGGCTATAAATCCACTATAAAAAAAAAAAAGTACAATATATTTAATTTTGAATCTGTCATACATTAGGACAGTAAGTCAACATTTGACATATGACATTAAAAACGCATTTTTTTTTTATTGTTGTACATATCTTTCCGACGGTGTTGTTGACGGACATATAAAAAAGGGATTTATATAATTTTTTAAAAGTGAAATTTAGCGCACAATTTACTTATAATGCCTACGTCACCTTAGTTATTAGTTATGATTAATATTATTATTTAGTCACCCATAACTAATCAAAAGTGATGAGAATTTATGTTATTAATAATTTTCCAGCATACCTCTCTCACTTGGCGGATATACGAGTGCTGTAAACGTTTTCTCTCTTCCAAAAAACATTAAAGACAAACAGCTACCGTCACACAATTTTAACGAAGATGGAAAACGTCTTACCAAAGGAGAAGACAATCCGCCTTTTAAATCTATATTTAGAGAGACCCCATTAACCCACTGTCTCCAATTTATGTTTATCAATATGTGTAAGAAGGTCGATATATTTAACAATAAATTTATTAAATCAACAATCAAATATACAACACATGAATATAATCAAACTGCATTGATATTTACATCACTTCACAACAATGTTCAATCATTCAGTTTGTCGTAGCATAGACATATGCAGTCAATTAATATATATATATAATTCAAGTTCATGGATGTCCCATCATCACCGAAATGAGAGTGGAGTTTTAGAGAAATGATTAAAGTCACTGTATATAATTTTTTCAAAGATGATGAGAGTGGAGTTTTAGAGAAATGATTAAAGTCAATGTATATAATTTTTTCAAAGATGATGGCTGTCGCCAGTACGTGTTCAAATCACACGGTTTGCAACCAGTCGCTGTCATTCTTGTTTAGATGACTGTCCCACATGCCCCTTTCTAGGCACTGTTCCAGGATGTTCCATGCACTTACAAAGCATACTGTAGAGAATCGTCCAGAACTTATGATGAACTAACAAAAGCACATCACGTGGAGTGTTGTAGAATCTTCGTACACCACGAGGAATGTTCAAAGTAATTTTTGTCACTTCTCGAGACCAAAATAAGCCTCAAATTCCTGCTATATTGGCTCTCAAACGGAATTTACAGGAATCAACTTACAGCAAACGTTTTCTGATAAGTTTGACAATAGTTCTGGATTCTCAAACTAGCGTGATCGAGTAAAGTACAGTAATCACTGTTGCCTTTAGCGAAAAGAAAAAGGCCTGCTTCTCTGCAAAAGTCAAATTAAGGCAGCACTAAATTTCAGGCATATTTCATCTCATAAAACATCTTTCTCTCTTACAAACATTCTCAACATACAAAGCAAAAATACAATATTCATTAGACCGATACACACACAGCATAATAAATATAGCCTCAATCAAAATTCACAATTATATTGTACAATTAGTGAACATAGAAATAATGGTCAATTACATAAAGCATTCTCCAATTCAAATCATAGATCAATAGCAAACATGTACGAAATATTTCTAAGTCCATTCTTTCTTTATCAGTCAGTTAAAATACCATAAGTTAACGATCGTCTTTATCACTGGACTCCAGTTATGTTCATATCAAGACTTTTTTCAAAAAGTAAATTTTAGTCCATCCCCATTGGATGCAATTGTTATAAACAAGTATGAGACTATTAGTCAGAAAAGCTACTCATTCAGTAGGAACTGGTTTGGATTGCATAAGCAATTTTCTAGCATATTCTCTCCACCTCAGTTGTTTACTCCAACTCAAATATATCATCACAAGCAGTATATATATATATATATATATACTGAATTGTAATCAGTATTTGGTAATATTATTTATGCCCGGTAATGTCCTTACTTGATAGCTGGTCGGTATTTGTTACAGACACTTAAGCACATATTACACTATGATAGTGTTAAATTAGGAATATTTGCTTGTTAATGTAGTATCTCTTCCTGGTGAAATAAACATTCTTTGTGAGACAACAAGCTGAGAAATATCTCAAAACTACTAATCTCGAAGTAATCATATTGACTAGAGAAAACAAAACAAAAGCAAAAAGAAAGAAACTTTGACACATATATTCCCTAAAATTCACTAGAGTTGATTTGACTACAGAAATTTATTCCAGGATAGTACAGATTACTAATTCAGCGTGTGCTGAGATAGGACTCATGAAGTCTGTAGCAATTATGATAGCATGCCACTATGCAAAGTAGTGAAGCATTCCCTATTCGCCTTCTAATAAACAAGAAAATTTTACTATTCCTAAATCATCCTCAAACTGCCATTTGCGCTGCTTAGAGGTAACTCTGAACCGTCTTATTCCGCCATTTTAGGGATCTTCAAGTCAGTATTTGGGGGAACTTCGAGTCGCTATTTGCCGCTGTTTGGAGATAAACTCAACCATCTAATGCCGCTATTTTAGGAAATTTCAAGTCATTATGTGGGTGGGGAACTTCAAGTCACTATGTGGGGGAAATTCAAGTCACTATGTGGTGGAACGTCTAGTCACTATGTGGGGGTACTTAAGTCACTATGTGGGGGAACCAAGTCACTATGTGGGGGAACCTCAAGTCATTATGTGGGGGTACTTCAAGTCACTATGTGGGGGAACTTCAAGTCACTATGTGGGGGTACTTCAAGTCACTATGTGGGGGAACTTCAAGTCATTATGTGGGGGTACTTCAAGTCATTATGTGGGGGAACTTCAAGTTGGTATTTGCCGCTTTTGGGGGAGAACAAATTAGAGCGACGGACATTAGACTGATGTATGAATGAGACTGATGGACAAATTAGACTGACGGACGAATGAGACTGATGGACAAATTAGACTGACGGACGAATGAGGCTGATGGACAAATTAGACTGACGGACGAAAGAGACTGATGGACAAATTAGACTGACGGACGAAAGAGATTGACAGACGAATTAGATTCAACAATCTCACTTGAATTGACAGTTACGTTAGAGGCGCTGGACATATTAGAATCGATGAACACATTGCATATGACGAATATTTTACAAGTGAACTATACATTAGACAATCCGAACATATTAGATCTGATAGACACAATTAATATGACGGACACTTCAGATTTCGCAACGGATTAGATATGAAAGAAGGATTTCATTCTGGACAGAAATAGGGCGTTCAAATTCTAAGTTTTAAATAGAAGACGAAAATTATTAAAGAGTTTTAGGTTTAATAATTCATTGAAAATTATTGAAGAATTTTAGGTTTATAATTCAGTGATTAACACGTAGAGCATTTTTGTCCCAAAATATATTTTAGATAAAGCCATTACATTTTAACCGTAAGAAAATTATCACCAGTAGCTATTAACTCTCACTTCACTTTTATTCATCAGCAAAGTCCATTGTTTGTAAAATGTTTGTTATTTTTTTTCTTTCTTGACTATTGAAAGACCATTAATTTATGTAAAACATTATTGATTAAACAGTTGTAAACGGCAAACTTTTCTTTGTTTTGAATTATTTAAAAAATGTTAAAGAATGCAATAAGATTTAAAAGAGTCCACAAATTGTCAATATTAAAAAGACAAATAAGACAAACGTTCATTATGGCAAAAGTATTCAATATTATTGACTGTTGTATATAATTGAATATATTCAATGACAGTAATTCTAATAAAGTATATTAAAATTATTTATTCAAGAGAAAATAAATTGAAAATAACTGTTTTTCGGATCTTGCGAAGAACATACTATTATCGCGTTCTAATTTGGTAGACAGAATTAAATCTACTTCCTTCATTTCTAGGACTGTGACACCAATTGTTATTTTTTAATAATTCCGAGAGACATTATTTTAATCATTATATATTTTAAGTATACAACATTTGCATTATCGTAATTATCCTAAATGCAATATTTCTTTGTTTGAGTGACTACTTCATCATCAAAACAAAATTGCCTTTCCTCTTCAATGCATATAATCATTTTTAAGTAATAAAGAGAGAGAGAGAGAGAGAGAGAGAGAGAGAGAGAGAGAGAGAGAGAGAGAATGGGGAGGGAGAGGACATAGTGTATGTGAAGATGTTTTTATTGAGACAAATGTCCAACTTATATGAAGATAAAATTGAACACAAGGAATACATTCATACACACGCCCTTTTAAAACTCACTTTCATATACTGTAAACACGTTTAGTATTAAGAAGTGCAGTCGAGACCACAGGCATTATAAAGGAAAAATCCATGACGTTTGAATATAATATCTATTTAATTTCATCGTTTATATTCATATTCACGATGAATATGAAAATATTGAAAATAAATATTTTTTTTCAATTTAAGTGATTGCTATGGAACTCTAGGGCAACTTGTATTTACCATGATGAATTCCATTTCGTGGTAGTGACGTAAGATATAAAATACCCCTTTCAGATATTCTCGCCTGCTGAATTTCTCTTGATTATCTAAAAGGTTGGGTTTTCAGAAACAACCCTTTAAATTAAAAAACGAAGCCTTCTCATCTGTAATGTTAAAATTCAACATGGAGTCAAAACAACGGAAATGTTCTTTTGCTCCTTAGCGTACTTGTCATTAATGGAATGGTTATTGGATTATGTCCATTTTCAAATTCTCATTTAGGTGTATGCCCGTTTGGGCGTGACACCTGTCGATGAATTAAAGATTTGTTACGAGACGAGGAATACCGCTTTTCCTTTTGACTATCGAAACGGCCTTAAGGACCGGTTTCCTTTCTAATTCGCACAAAACACGTTCATAACGATTTTACGAAACCTATGAATATCGGTGCATGTATTCATTTTTAAATTACCGAACGGCTAGAAAATATGCACGTTATATTAAAAAAAAAATCACGTCTTATACATCATTGGACTTGATCAACAAGAGTTCGGATCTAACGCTAACCATTGCTTGTCTGTTCATTTCGAAAGACGTAATTTTATCCTCCCTTCGCCTACCGAACTTGATTTATGACGTCAACAAGCCATACATTCAATCCGGGGGGAAAGACTGAATACCACCACCATTATAATCAAATGCAGTTTGACGACACCTCAATAGATTGGCTCGACTTACATTTTTTTTTTTAATGGCTAGAAACCGTGCCACATAAGTTCAGAATCATCATCCAAAAAACAGTTTACCATTTTACTGAATGAGGTATCTGACGTCAGAATATTGAGGCACTGTGACAGACAGCAAGGGAAACTACTCGAGTTAGAATGTACTGAAACAATCGCCAGACATATATTAAAAAAAAAAAAAAGAATAACTCAAAATTGTCCACACTAATTTACTTGTTTGGTAAAATGCGACGAGACTAACGTATGGAATGTATTGAAACAGCTGTCAGGCACACACACACACACACACACACACACACACACACACACACACACACACAAAGTTACTGTTTTTCAAAGAGTAAGAAAATAAAATTACTGATCTCCAGCTGACATAACTTCTCACTAATGACGTAAATTTAATGATCTATAAATGATATGACGTGTTACGAATAAAGTAAATTTACTGATGTATACTTTTAACTGATTGTTGTGCCACGAATAAAATAAATTTGCTGCGTACATCTGATGTGAACTGCCACAGACAGTGTGAAGTTGACGTGTCTAATGTTACCTTTCACAATGACAGTGAAAGTGCCGTCAACACCACCTGTAACGAGATTTAGCGTTCACCGGTCGTATAAATGTTGTTATGTACATAAATACTTAGCACTCGAAAATTCACAGTTTATTGTTTGGTAATTTAAAATGTCTTAAAATATACAAGCGTGCACTCTTTACTATTTTGGTAATTTAAAATGTCTTAAAATATACAAGCGTGCACTCTTTACTATTTTGGTAATTTAAAATGTCTTAAAATATACAAGCGTGCACTCTTTACTATTTTGGTAATTTAAAATGTCTTAAAATATACAAGCGTGCACTCTTTACTATTTTGGTAATTTAAAATGTCTTAAAATATACAAGCGTGCACTCTTTACTATTTTGGTAATTTAAAATGTCTTAAAATATACAAGCGTGCACTCTTTACTATTTTGGTAACTTTAAACGTCTTAGAATTTACTGGCGTGCACACTTTACTGTTTTTGGTAACTTAAAATGTTTTAAAACACACAATTGTGCATGTTGCATTCGACTCTTTAATTTTCTATGTTAAGATGTTGTATGAAACAATCCAATTCTTGTGTACTTAAGTGGAAACATGATTATGTGTTAGGACGCAAAATTCAAATCTACACAGTAAAACGTTCATTTCGTGGTGTGTGTGTGTGTGTGGGGGGGGGGGTAATTTGTTATTTCTAAGCAATATATATTTTTATTTATTTTTTAATCTATCTAATAGAATAAAAAATATCATTGTAGCTGCAACATATTTTTTAACGTGCAAATTCCGGTGATTTCTGTAGACTTTTTTACGCACTCACTTTTACACTTAGTCTTTTGCACGCACTCACTTTTACACTTCTTTTTTACGCACTCACTTTTATACTTAGTTTTTTTGTGCAGTATATTGGCTTACTGTTTGATATAAATAGAAAGCAGCTCGACTTATAAGTTCACACTAAACTTCGCTCAAATGAGCGCAGTCTTCCTATAAGACACAACAAACGTAGATTGTCCTTTGTGTTTCTCATACCTCTACATATGCGACATGGTGTACACAGGGTGTGGCATGTACCTCTCTCTGGAATCTTGGTCTTATGTTTGTAAAAAAGTTAAAGCTGTGATCCTGGATCTGGTTTCGTTATTTGATTCACCTGGGACACATATTTTACGATGCGGGTTTTTTTCTCGTCTGACAGTGACTGCTTACTTTGGGAAAAGTTTGTGTGTGTTTGTGTGTGTGGGGGGGTAGTGGCGGTAAAGGACGGATGACGGAAAGATTGTGTGTGGATGAGGAGCTGTAGGTGCATGATGTATGTTCAAGATTTGAACGCCAAATTGATCGGTGTGTGTACCTGACCACAAGAAACAAAAAAAGAACTGAAATTTTTTTTTAAGTGTCCATTCCTTTGCTGACATTTTCTTTTTCATTTTTGTTTGTTTACGGTAGACAGGGTAAGCGTTCAGAGGTAAGCCTACTGTATTATGTTTGTTTACGGTAGACAGGGTAAGCGTTCAGACGTAGGCCTACCGTATTATGTTTGTTTACGGTAGACATGGTAAGCGTTCAGAGGTAAGCCTACTGTATTATGTTTGTTTACGGTAGACAGGGTAAGCGTTCAGAGGTAGGCCTACCGTATTATGTTTGTTTACGGTAGACAGGGTAAGCGTTCAGACGTAGGTCTACGTATTATGCCGCGAGGCGTGTGAGAGGTTGGCTGACAAGTGGCATTCCGTGGCACACACAGATGGTAGAGTGGCTTCTGGTCTATTCCAAAATGTAGAAGTTCGAGTCCACCGCGGGGTACGAGAGAAGAGTTCAACCGCTGTCTACATTCTCGTGGTAACCGTCGCTCTAGAATGGGACACGTTTAACGGTTTCCGTTTGCTGCTGGATGCACAATTCAAAGCATGCCTTGGAATTGAACAAACTCTGAAACGGTATTTCGTCAACCATTTCCCGGATACAAAGAAGAAAACATTCGACAAAATTCTACCCAACAATGCACTTATTATTGTCACATCCCGTGACACGATGGAAAACTCTGCAACCGGCACTGTTGAGTCCGGTATCTCATCACTGGTCTTTTTGCCCTTAAGCAAAGTTCAAAAGCGAAGTAGACAAAGGAGACCAGTGCAAAGTAGAGCAGTGCAAGAGTGCGCGACAATAAGAACGCCGGCATATCTCATTCCCGTGCGTAGGCGTGTTCCTACTGGGTGTTGGTTGTTGACCTAACAAATCTATTCTACACAGCAACAACGAGAACGCACAGGGCGAGAAAATCGGTTACATTTTGTGTCATACAGACTCGAGCTCAAACATATCCTGATATTAGTGGCACATTGGCACACGTGGCTTGAGAGACGCTGTGCATACAGTACGCTGTAGCAACATGCCGACTCAGCACAACACACTGACTTGTGATTTGTCCTTAAAAGAATACTGTTTATATAGCCATTTATAAAACTGTCGACACTGATACCAATGACTCGTGACAAGAGGCATTCCGCACACAATACACTGGCACAAGTAGCCGATACAACATATTCGCTGCTCCAAAAGACAATAAGAAACACATATACACATGAATCCATACGCTATCCATCGATCCAGATTATCACGCAATCCAGACTTTCCTTTTTAAGCGTGGAATTCAAAAGAGAAAAAGTCATACATATCTATAAAATATGTGCAGCACCCCAGATAAACAAAACATCGTTCTGTCTGCCAATGAAAATTAAGAAATAAATATTGCTAGCTAGAAGATATGTAGATAAACAGACATGCAGGTTTGACGTATGTCATGGCTGACAATGTTCGTAATCACCTCAGAGGTGAACGTGGAATGTGGATCATTAAAAAGTCGTTGATATTTCTACTGAAGTGACCAGCGCGAAAGCGGCGGAAGCCGAAAGCGCCCCCTTATATTAGTAAGCAAGCACTGAAGTGCGTTCATTCAACAAAAAAATCGGTGACATTTTTTTTGTGCGCGCAAATTATTCGAGGTCTGTTGACCAAGAGCCCCAATCGCTTACAATGGAGGCTGAGGACGCATTGTCTCATGCGGACATTTTCAGTCTATGGTGTAAAGCAGTCGTTCTCATGCGGACATTTTCAGTCTATGGTGTAAAGCAGTCTTTCCCAACCCTTTGTACCCTGGAGGAACACTTGGAATAATTTTCAGGTCTCAGGAACCCCTAGCGACCGTTTAGCGGAATTCCCAGTTGAGAAACCCTGGTGTAGAGAGTTGTTTATTATGCGTTCAGTACTTAGAATTCACAATTGTTACAAGAATGCAATAATACTCTCTTGACCTTGTCATACCTGGCTAATTCTTTGCTAAACAGTTAGCTAAATACTAATTAAGTACCTGAATGTATTCTCGGCCGAACACTTCCATGAATACTTAGATTGTACACTGGATAAACTTCGACTAATTTCTAGCTAAACAAATGTACATGTACTGGGTACAGTTGGTAAACAGAAACTAATGGCTAAAATTACGCCTAGGAATCAGAGGGAAAATCACTTGAATAATCATTGTTTAAAGATTTAAAACAAGACGAACTAAACAGATCGTGAAAGACATACCAAAGGACTAATTATTAATGGCAATTAATGCTTCATTTTACACTAGGCTGACCACTAGAAATAACAGCATGCAAAAGACATGGGGAAAAAGTTGTCTCTTCAGATCTGGTGTCTTAATTCTAAGCTAAAGACTTGTTTAAATGCGTTGGTTAGATGTCTGACTGGCCAAACACTTGAACTAAAAGTTTCGACCCCGTCCCTTTGTTTGGTTAAAACATACTTGAGAAAACTCAGCTAGGTAAGACTATCTTCTCCACTTATCCATCAGAACATTATCGTTTTGCCGACGACAGAACGATGGCAGAATTTGCAATAAAATTTTCACAACCGCTCATGTCTGGAGCGAAAAAGAAAACAAGAACGACACACAAAAGCACTCTCTCTGCCTAGACGTATTTCAATCATATATGTATGTGGACGTATTTCAGTCATATACGTGTGTGGACGTACTTCCCTTAGTAATGGCATCGTAGGACGTAGTGTTTACTTTGGAAACAAGTGTACTCTGTAAATGGATGACGTGAATCATGAAAGAAAATCGTACCTGTGCAAGGGGCCATTCTTTATTATCAGATGAAGCCCCTTCCCCCCCCCCAAATTCGCCCTTCCTCATATTAAAAATATATTAGTGTTAATTTAGGGGCGGGGATATCTCGAAATGTAGAAGTTGGTAATGACAAATCTGTATCCCTGAGATGTCGCCACCTGTCAAAAGCAAAATCCAACAAAATGCAAGCGCAATATTATGCACACTTTGAAAAATGTTGCACTGCGCCCGCATTGCACTGTTTGCAAACTTGCTGTAGCGATATTCTACATATTTTATTAAAGCAACATTCTGCAAACTTTAATGGCGCAACATTTACAAACATTCTGATAGCATTCTACAAACATAGTGATAGCATTTTACAAACATAGTGACACGATGTTCTACATATTTTAGTGACGAAGCATTCAACACATTTTATACTTACAACACACTACACACTACTAATACAATAGTCTACAAATGTTATTGATGCAACACTACAAACTTAGTGACTGCAATAGTCTACAAATTTTATTGATGCAACACTACAAACTCAGTGACTGCAATAGTCTACAAATTTTATTGATGCAACACTACAAACTCAGTAACGTGCCTATAGATTACTGACGCAATGGTTTATAAACATTTTTTGTCGCCAGCTTTAGAATTGTGGTAGGAAGTGATAAAATTGCATTAGGCATAAAAGACTCCCCATGGTTCTCTTGAAAGAAAACTAGGTCTTGCTTATTGACTTTAAGATGTATTCTCGAAACACTCAGCTGGACATAGCAACGCTCAAGGGGTGTATCATAAAACTGCTGCTCGTCACATACCACAAAATAACTTATGTTTGGCAAGGTCACTGTGACATGTTAAGTGTGTGCGCATAAAATAGCATATATTATACATCTGACGGAGCCGACGTCATATATATACGTGTGTGTGTATATGTGTTCATACGCATACATATTAATCGGACCATATCTACTGACATATTTACAGCTGTGCAGATCCACGTAATATGCCTATTATTCATTCTTAATCGTCAGGGTCGTTGTCAGACGTTGCCTGTTTTTATTTGCATCCAAGTGTGAAATGTTTAATTGTATGAACAAAAGCAACAAAAATAAAAAATTTTAAGTCTCAGTCGCCCAACGCGACTAATTTATTAGTCTTGTTCAGAGACTTTGGGATCAACAAACGACAGCTGAAATACTGTCAACATGTCAAGGTATTCTGCTAATCCAGTGCGTTATGCTAAAATTGATCGCACTAGCATGACGTGCTATTTTCTGTCATCAGTTAGTCAATGAAGTTCTAAAAGCATTTTCTTGTTCTTTTTTGCAGGATGCAATTTGCCTCAAGGAATGGAGTCCAGTTTGATTACTGACGAACAACTTTCAGCCTCTTCCACCGCCAAAGGTCTTAACGTCACTTACGCCCGTTTCAACTGCTGTACAGGTAGCTGTGGTTTGCTGTTACAAATAAATATCAAATTGTGATTTGTCTTTCTTTGTTTTGTTTTATTCATCAGTTCACGTGGGCTTGTCATAATGTAAAATATATATATATACATCTTAATGTGTGTGTACAGATTAATGTCTTTTGATTTTACTGGAGATAGCTAAATAGAGAGGGGAGGGGACAGACAGACAGACAGATAGATAGATAGATAGATAGATAGATAGATAGATAGATAGATAGATAGATAGATAGATAGATACTAGTTCTCTAGCTAATCAGATATACACAGAGCTAGATAACAAGGTAGATGAATATTTATCTACCTACAGAGATATATGGGTAAAGAATAAATAATAATTGCAAAAACAATTCTTAACAGACTGTTTATAATATGCTTATTATATATACACACGATTGACAGAGAGCAGACAGATAAATAATCACGCACACACTAAAGTGGTAAATAAAAAACTAACTACGCAGAAGAAAAACGTACTTTTCTTTTATTACAATTACAAATGGCTGCTCCATTTACTGCCTAAGATTAAACCCATGTGACTGAGTGCGTCTTCGCGTGCCCTGCTGACGCTACGATAGAGGCCAATGCAAGTTTGAACCGTGCTTTCGCAGCAAACACTCGCCGCACTACATACAGCCTCCACTACCCAGCTCAGATCCAATGTATTTAACCGAGAGTTTTATTTGTGCCTACTCTCAGATGTGACAACAACGTTCTTTCACGAAAGATCCAGTGTGACCGTCTGACGGTGTAACGCTGCGTAACGCTGTATTCAAAACATCACAACAGGTGTTCAGTGCCGCGCGTCATAATTCTATTGGAATTTTGTCAACCTCGGTGCTCGCGATTTAAGAATTGTTTTCAGTTTCATTTTCCGAAGTAAAAGAGAAGTAAAAGAATATTAGAAGCAAAAGAAGGGAATAGTCGTTCTTGTTTATACTTTTTGGGGATCGGGGTGGGTGGTTGGAGAGAAGTTTTAAACGTACAAAAGGAGAATTGTCGTTCCTGTTTACGCAAGTTTTCGTACCGGTTACTTTTCATATTTGCTTTACCGATTCTCTCCCTTTCCAAGTAATTGTGATTTTTATAGTATTTCAGTTCATTCACGTGAACCAAGAATACTGCTGCATTCTCTACTTCCAGTTTTAGAATGACGTTCCTTTATCAGTATTTTCTTGGCCGCAATCAACATTAAATAGAAGGCCGAAATCAACATAATTTCTTAGCGGTAAAATGGTTGAATTACAGCAGTTTGTTTAATAGAAAGAACTAGGGTTTGTTAGTAATTTTTCTCTATTCATAATACGCCTTACTGTTAGCATACCCACTACAAATTATGAAGTTAATCAGGGGTTTCACAATGAAAGTTACGCTCTCACATTATTATTTTCTTTGTAAAACTTAAAAATCACTGCTCTATCAGTATTTCTCTGTTTTAGTGAAGAGTTATTATGACGCTTTCTACCAGAACACCGGCACATTATTTTTAAATTTCATTGCTAAAAAGACTTCCGTCTTTTCTGCATTTTCCTTGTTTAAACGACACACTTTATGACAGGACTGGAGTTATGTCCAAACCAAATATAAGTTTAACAACATTGGTATTTTCCTTGCATAAATAAAAATTAGTTCATTTAAATATTTGTGTATTGCATAAATTTAACAAAAAGTTGAAGGTACTTCATTTACATCTATGCAAACCATTCACCAGACTTTTCACTGCCACCTATGTTCTAGTAAGAGTTATTTCCCTTGTAATGAGGCTCGAACGTAATTCTGACAGTCCTCTGTTACAAGGGATTTAAGTACGTAGAAGAGTCCTTATATGGTGCAAATTTGCGGTCAGAAAAATATATGATTCATATTATTTGGTCCATTAAAAGTCTGTTTCATTATTTAAACCTTCGTGTCTGGTCTACCAGATTGTCGAGTAAGAGCAAGGTCTGTCTGTTTGTCAAGTAAGTATCTACTTTATCTGTCAAGTAAGTGTCTGATCTGCCTGCTTGTCAAATAAGTGTCTAGTCAGCCTGTTTGTCAAGTAAGTGTATGTTGTGCTTGTTTGCCAAATAAGTGTCTAGTCTGCAGTTTTTGTCAAGTGCATATCTGTTCTGCCTATTTATTAAAGTACGTGTCGGGTCTGTCTGTTTGTCAAGTAAGTGTCTGGTTTGCCTTATTGTCAAATACGTTTCTGGTCTGCCTTATTGTCAAGTATCTGGTCTGGTCTATTGTCAAGTGTCTGTTCTGCCTGTTTATCAAGTAAGTGTCTGTTCTGCCCTACTGTGAAGTAAGCGTCTGGTCTGCCTTACTTTTAAGTGTCTGGTCTGTACTGCTTGTTTGTCAAGTAAGTGTCTGTTCTCTGTTTGTCAAGAAAGTGTCTGTAGTGCCTTTTTTTCAAGTTCTGGTCTGCCTTATTGTCGAGTATCTGGTCTGGTCTATTGTCAAGTGTCTGTTCTGCCTGTTTATCAAGTAAGTGTCTGTTCTGCCCTACTGTGAAGTAAGCGTCTGGTCTGTACTACTTGTTTGTCAAGTAAGTGTCTGTAGTGCCTGTTTTTCAAGTTCTGGTCTGCCTTATTGTCAAGTAAGGGTCTGTCTGCCTTACTTTCAAGTAAGTGTCTGGTCTGCCTTACTGTAAAGTAAATGACAATTTGCGGAAAGATCTGCAATAGAACAGTAAGAGAGAGCTTAAATTTTAGATTTGTGTATTTTAGGGGACTGGGAGTGAGGATACGGTTGGGTTATATTTCTCACCGTTAGGTGAAATTTCCTGAACGCTTTTCCATGACACTTTTAAAGCCTTAAGAAAAATGCGTCACGCCATCTAAAGTACTTGTTTGTGAAAGTATGATGAGGCCATTATGTTGACTGAATAAAGGGCGTTGTGCGCTGGATACGTACAAAAGATTCCCTTTGAAGATACAGTTATTTAAAGCATCAAGCGTAGTCACCAACACTGGTATTGAATAGGTGTTGATGGTGGTGTACTTTTACCTTCAGGAAATATTTTTTCTATGATTGATCAATGATATAACAGGTTCTATATGACTTGTACGCGTTCTTGTAAAATTATCGTAGTTTTATCAAAGTAGGTTAATACCTTCAGGAAATATGTTTTCTATGATTGATCAATGATATAACAAGTTCTTTATAACTTGTACGCGTTTTTGTGAAGCTATGGTAGTAATATCAAAGTAAGTTAATGCCTTCTGGAAATATGTTTTCTATGATTGATCAATGATATAACATGTTCTTTATAACTTTTGTGAAGCTATGGTAGTTATATCAAAGTAAGTTAATGCCATGAATGAGAAAGAAAATATTAATTTTCAAGAATGTTGCATTTCAAAAATATTACAATGCGTATAGTATTATTTAGCTAAATAATATAATATATTTTTCTGACTTTTTATTTAATTTTAATTATGCTTTTAAATTTAATTTCTTAGTGGTCAGTTTATTTTAAACATTAAGCTTATATTCTTTGTTTTGTATAGTGATCGCACATTGCTTCTGTCCTTGATGTATAAAGAGTTCATACATTTTTACGTCTTTGCTACGTCCAGTAATCAGTGATCGTGTATTATTTATGGCCTTGCTACATAAAATTATTGTATTGTGTCATTATTACGTGTAACGATCGTATATTGTTCATGTACTTGTTACATAAAGTGATCGCCTATTGGTTACATTCTTGCTATAAGAAGTGATTAGATATTGTTTATGTTTACATTGGTTACATTCTTGTATAAGCAGTCTTTGATATTGTTTATGTTTATATTGCTGGAAGAGTGTCAGCATCGATAAAGAGCATTGTTCGATAATTACTTTAAACTACTGTTTATTTTTAAGCTCACAGCTTGAAGTGAAGTTTTCAATGTGAATGAATTGTTTTACCGTTACGAAATCTGCCGCCAGCAATCAATAACACATGATTAATATGTGCTTAACTAGGTCAGTGTTCGCGTCGAATGAAGTGAGCAATGTAATTATTATATAATATCTATATATATGGACACTTTCAAAAAATAAAGTGAACAATGTAATTATTATATAATATCTATATATATGGATACGTTCACAAAATAATCGAGTGAGCAATGTAACTATATATGTGGACACTTTCAAAAATAAAGTGAAAAATGAACACTTTCAAAAAATAAGAGCATGTAAACAATGTTCCCCTTTTAAAGAGCACTATATATTTTTAAAATAAGAATCCATTAGTTTACTTAGATTACAGCGGTGATAAAGTTTGCTTTATACTGAAAATAAGTTTAATGTAAAATTCCACTCGAGGCATCCTTAAATCATATAATTTTTGTTCTTTTTGTAAGACACGGTTTAAATCATGGTAATTTTTGTTCTTTTTGCAAGACACGGTTTAAAACAGATTATGTTTAATACTTTGCATAACATGCTTCTACACACACTCTATAAAGATCTTTTATTTAAAGTCAAAATTCATTTAACAAGTTTAATTTTGAAGTTGTATGCAAATTATTTAATGTAAACTATGTCATTACTCACTGTACGTGTTCCCAGATGAAGTTTGATATGAGTTGATGACGTGTATCACTATAAAGTCAGTATGGGTTTTTAAGATACTAATTGATTTATTAAGATTTGGAACCGAACTCACACTCACGGTACTAGTAGGTTTTAATAATTTTAGGTGGAAAAAATAAAATAATGTTTAAATATTTTTATATATCCTGTTACTGGTTTCTTGATATATCATGACTTGACACTTTATACGTCACACAAATTACTTCAAAGTACGTTACTCGTGGCCTCAGCAAAAGTGAGCAAAAAATTAAAATTCACAGCTGTCAAAGAAAGAAATGAATAATTAATTCTAAACCAGTTTTTGACATGTGATTATCTTCTGTTTATTTGGGTATTTAATGAATGTTTTCCAAGCAATGGGACTTTGAATTAACCAATACATTATTGGTAATATTTAGTTATTGTTACAATCCTGATATCACATCTAATCTTCCTCCTCGCTGTTAATATCCATTTCATTTCGTTAAGTTCTATTTCTGAATGTGTGGGCTTGGCAGTATGATTGTTAAGTGCTATTACTAGCCTACTACTGTATTATACTATTACTACTACTACTAGACAACAATTAGCTCTACTAAATTTATATTTCTAATAGCCTTCTGCTATCATTAAATCTAGTATTAAACTTTTACTACTAATACTATTCAAGTGCCTCTGCAACTTCCGGTATTAATAATAATGCCATTTTTAGTATTGTATCATCATCATTATCATCATCATCTTCACTACTAGGTATAGACCTTTAGTGCTATATATTTGTCATACGAGAACAATCATCTTGTTTGACCTCTTCTTTTCCTTAATCCATAGGCCTGCCAACAGGGGCATGGTGCCCAGAAAAGCCACGTCCGGGTGAATGGCTGGAAGTGAACCTAGTTTATCCTATCAACCTCACTGGCCTCTTGATACAGGTGCCCACTGAGAGCAAAACAAAACTGTCGACACTGGACAGTTTTTCCGTGCTCTTGGAGCTAGCCACTTCACCACCTGGCAAGCTCACATCGTACATAGCATCTGATAACAAGACGGAGGTACGTTCGGATCTGTAACGTATTAGCAAGGCACTTATTTACAGTTCCCTAGTTTAGGCAAATTATATACACTTAGACTGATAAATTTTTGCTTAAAAAATATTTGTTCTTGCTTTGTTTTGTTTACTTCCGCGTGCTTTTTCATGATAGTTAGAGAGGGACTGATGTTTTAAATAGAGTCGTTCCTTGTATTTACGGCTTTTTTTTTAGTGTGTGTGTGTGTGTGTGTGTGTGTGTGTGTGTGTGTGTGTGTGTGTGTGTGTGTGTGTGTGTGTCTAAACTCCACATACAAACTTTGGATGAGTGTGTACACCATGCTGTAAGGGAAAGACGAAAGAAAAGAGGTAATAATTAGAGAAAAGAAAAGGAAATGATACTTTTTTGGAAAAATCCAAAGGGAGTTTTAAGGGAAAGAGACAGGGATGTTGGATGGGAGGTATTTCTAAGGGAAAAAAGTTCGGAAGGGATTATAGTAAGGAAATGGGAAGGGGTATGGTGAGAGTATTTCTGGTGAAGAAGATACAGAAGGGATTAAAGTTGGGGGGCATTGAGATGTATTTCCAACTCGAATGTAGACTTAACGAATTTTTTTACTTTTTCTTCTTATTGCTTTAAACACATGAGACCTGCTTCTTATGTTGACTTCCATTAATTCCTATGTTTGTAATTTAAATTGCTCTTTGATTGGATTTGCCAATGTATAGTTTCTACTTCTTACTTGTCCTTCAGGTTCGTAGTTTACCCCTTTCCTTTTGTTTGACTTATTTTGACGTCTTTTTTAATTACCCAACAAATGCTTTTAATTTACTTGTCCTCCTGAATATTCATGTCGTTCATATCTGTATGTTATCCATTTCTCCTTAAATCGCATTTTGCCTATCTATTAAATGCTCATATATTTCGTAAGCTAACATCTCTCAGTTGAATGTTTAATTTACCTTCATTTTTGGTGTGCTTGCAAGATCGCTTTACGTTCTTATCTTACCTGTCATTTGAAAGGATTTTGCCTGACGTCGTGGGTTTACCTATCATACTCTCTTAACGTACTCGTCTTTTAAGTATTCTTTATATTCTCTCCCTTGTGAGTGTTCTCATGTCCAATGTTCTTCTGTCACTGATACCGACTGATTGGCAGACAGTAACTGACACATGACAATTAATACGGCGATATTGGTTTTGGTGTAGCTTAACTTTCACTCATACTTTAGTTCACGTTTTTAAATATTTCCATTTATTTAAAGGCAAACGAATACTACGTATGCATGCACGCATGCACACACCCACACCCCACACACATACACACACACACGCACACACGCCCCCCCCTACGCGCACCCCCCCACACACACACACACATGTATACCCATATATTTTGCATACAATCAGTCTTCCATACACAAGCCCTCGGTTCATTCCTCATAAAGTTCAGTCAAGAACACGCTCGCCTATCAATCAGTTTATACCACAAAAAAATCAAGAACCTACACTTTAGAACATTTCTAAAGCTAAGATATGAACGTAAATTAGGTGTTATTTTTACCTGAGCTAAATGCTTTGCTGTTACAGTAACCCATTGCAATATTTCATTTGACAGCGAGTAACGCGTCGTACCAACGTAGCCAATATAATAAAGTTAATCACCTATATAACTAGCAATTCACCCCAGTTGTCCAGTCGGGTGCAAACTGTATATGTGTATAAATATATTTGTATCGAAATAAGTGTTCCGTTTTTTATTAAACAAATTTACTATTATCTTGAGAATTACTAATTTAGCATTATCTCTATGGCACTAGATGGCCCTGGTATCAACGGATTCTTGAGCGTAGTACAAATATCGAGTTTTAAACGAGGACTGTTCATGACAAACGTCCATACATAAACTATACAACGATATCAGGTTCACGCAGAGACTAACCTTCATGTGTGCATGACATCGCGTGCAGGTTTCAATATGAGAATATGTATATAGTTATATAGGTCGGGTGTGGGGTACATACAATAGCTGCTGGTCCAATGGTTGACTGACCCACATAACGATGTTAGCTGTCAGACTAATGACTGTCTGGCCCACTCAATAGACTTGGCCTACACAGCAAAGATACATGTTTGTCGGATCGTACGGCGGCGATACGATTTACTCAACAGAAAAAATCGTAGACTGGCCTACGAAACACGATAACTGTCGAAGCCTAAGGCTGTCTGGTTCGCACACTGAACATCTTTCATCTTCACTCAAATAATTGACTAGTTCACTGGTGACCTGACTCATTGCCAATGTAGTTCAACCGCTAGCGTGGTAGTCAGTTTTTCAACTCCACTTAACCGACAGTCCACGTATTCGTAATGTGGGCTCGTAATGTAATGTAGCGTTATTCTTGCGACATATTGTGGGCTGTCTGCTATATATTTCAGGGCTAGTTCCCAGTTAAGATTTATAGCTTTCACAAAGGTTACTATGAACTTCGGCGATTAATTTTATCTCGTCGAATGCCAAGCAAAAGATCGCAAAACACCCAATACATTTATGTTTTCATTTTACAAAAATATCGCCCTCTGGTAATTTTCCTAGTAACAATATTTCAGTCTAGCCGGCCTAAAATGAAGAATGGGTATTTCTGTGTCGAACATCTGCCTGTTCATTAAAAAAGCATGCTGACTCGGGTGAGCTTGTGTCATAGGTTCGTGAATTAAGCATTATATTATAGTTTCTCGATTTTCCTATATTTCATCATTTGCCTCTGTTTTTTTATACACGTCTTATCACCTTTGCACTAGTTTAGACATGTTTGCAATGAATTCTATTAACTGTCATCCCTATTGTACATACTTAGAATAGTCTCCGTGACATTTTTAAATGGTCTAATATGTTTTCTTAATTTTTCTTCAGGTTCTTATGCTTCCTTCTGTCCAGCATTCCTGCCCCTTTACATCTTTATTTCTTGGATGACTTTCTCTTACCTGTACAATAATGGTCATATTGTATATATCTATCACGCTCCTGTTTCACATGTTCTTTAAACGTTTTTACTTTATCTAATACTCTTGAGTGTTGTGTCTTATCTGCTCCTCACATTCACATTTTTCCTTTAATTATAAAGTTCGTATTTTATATAGCTCCTGAATGTTCTTACTCCATTTGTCTCTCGATTGTCTAATCTGTATTATAGGAACAGTTAAGGGACAAGAAATTATAATACAGATTAGACAATCGAGAGACAAGAAATGAAAGCAAAGATTAGACAACAAAGCAGTATCTCTCACGGTTCTTATATTACCACCATCAAGACTGTGCCATTCTTCCCCCCGTTTCCTTCAAGTGCACTTATTTTACTGGTCCTTTTACTGTTCTCATTTCATCTGTCACTTAAGCCTTAGTGGACCCGTTCTTTCAAAACTCTTATCGTCACATATACTGGGCGTGTTTGTTTTCTTGTCTCTCCATCATCAGCCTTTGAAAGTTTACACTTTTAATCGGAGACGCTCGAGTGCTTTTGCCTGTCCTCTTTCACGTTGGCGTGTTTTCCTCTCCTACGGCTATTCTGACTGCGCATGCTCTCTAGTTTATTGAAAAGAATTCTTTTTTCCTCTCCTACCTACGGCTATTCTGACTGTGCATGCTCTCTAGTTTCCTGAAAATCTTTTTTTCCCCTCTCCCTCGAATGATCTTATCTCATAGATTGCTATTTTCAAGTGTAGCAAGAAATTTTTGTATATGCTTCAAGCTTGAGTTTTTTCTTACAATCCTTCTGCCATGAGTTTTACCTCCCATTTTCTGCATTTGATTTTAGACAAGAATTTAGGATATTAATTGGAACGAACCAAATATATAAATCAGCACTGTTTTGTTGCAAATGTCTTCCGTGTCTAAATTATTGATATTTGTTAAATGCTCTATCAATTTTGATTATTTGAATTATTTAAACTATACACGTTTTTGTAGTTAACTAAACAAAATGTTTAATGCGTGTGTGGCTACTGTTATTTGAAAAAGTCAACTCTTTGCAGTTTTTGACCAACTACACCGAAGGAGGTGTGTTCCGTCTGAATCTTGACAGAGGTCAGATAGTTCGAAGGGTTCGAATCCAAGTGGCAAAGTTCACAAACAATCCATGTTTCCGTTTGGAGCTTCTCGGTTGCAGCATAGGTGAGATGAAAATGAATTCAACAATTCTTCATCTATCTATCTATCCGTCTGTCTGTCTATCTATCTGTCTATATATCTATCTATCTATCTATCTATCTATCTATCTATCTATCTATCTATCTATCTATCTATCTATCTATCTATCTATCTTCGTATCTCTCTCTATATATATGCTACGACTATTATTATTATTTAATCCACCATAACTACTTACAAGTGATGAGAATCTTAATTTCTGTTAATAATTCTCCAAGAGGCACCACTTGTCTCTCTCATTTGGTGGATATGCAGGCGCTGTAAACGTTTTCTCTCTTCCACAACATTAAAGACATTAAAACATTGACTGACAATATTTCCATAGGTGGAAATCTTCTTACCAAAGAAGACGATCCATCTTTCAGTCTATATTTAGAGAGCCCCCATCCACCCACTTTCTTTTACAACATACGTTTATCAATATATGTAAGAAGGTAAATACATTTAACAATAAATTTATTAAATAAATAATCAAATATACAACATATGGATTTAATCAAAAGAGCGTCGAAATTTACATCACTTCGCAACAATGTTCGTTTAATGCTGGACAATCATTCAGTTTATTCTATCATAGACATTAGAAGTTAATTAACATAAATATATAATCAAATTCATAGATATCATCATGGAAATGAGAGAAGAGTTTCAGATGAATAATGAAAGTCAAATGCACATAACCTTTTCAAAGGTGGCTGCTGTCGCCGGAATGTGTTCACAACCACGCGGTTTTCCACAAGTCACTGTCTGCTTTATTCGGATGATGGCCTCACATCTACCCTCTAGACACATGTTTACTTCGTTCAGAATGAAGTACAATATACTAAAACAATTATATAGTTTTATGTATCTCTAGAAACATTGTTCACTTTTTGTCACATTTCTCTTTCTCATTCTCTTTGTCTCCCTCACACACACACACACACACACACACACACACACACACACACACACACACACACACACACACACAATCATAGCGAAAGCATACACACACTCTCCACTCCATACACAAACACAAGACTTAAGATCATCCATCTTCAGTCTTGTAATACCGCTATGTGCAGAAGATCGTCTATAACTGTTATACTTTTGAATATCATAGAGCCAGGACTGAAGCCTGTGGAAATACTCCCTCCATCCCTCAGCCTGTCGTACTCGTCTGTGAACAACATGGCATTAATCTGCGGACTGAGGAATGACGCCACTTACAGCATCCAGTACAACGTCACATGGTACAAGGGTGATGCCATAGTTTTTACTGAAAGTTTGTCCTTCCAGAACCAGTCGTCAAGCCTCATTCTAAATGAGTATAGCTTTAAGGCTCAGCAACTAGTAAGTTTCTTTCTTTCTTTCTTTCTTTCTTTCAACCTTTCTTTAAACATTTCTTTCAATCTTCTTTTCTTTGTAGCTGATATAATAAATGTTTTATACCATCTAATGATTACATAATAATGGAAAATTAAACAAGACATAACATTGAAATCAACGAAAACAATCAAACTAAAGTAGATAATTTTCAACACTATAATAAACGATAATCCTAAAATCTTAAATAGAATATAGAATACAAGCCTCAACACCTCAATAAACGGTGTTCTTGGTCACACAGTAATTTCAAATTTCATGAACATTTAATAATCGATAAATAATTAGTGATGTAATCAATAAATTATTTGATAAAGTAAATCGATAAAGTTATCAATAAACTAATCAGTAAAGTAAACGATAAAGTATTTGATAAAGTAATTAACAGAAAAAGTAATCGATAAATAATTGATGAAGTACCTGTCAGGAAGGACGTTCATTTATATGCAGTGCACGAGCGGAGAAAGCTAAAATTGAAATTTTAAATATTTATGTAACGAAGAGATTCTGTAAGGGTTTGCAAGCACAAAAAGATTAAAGCATGTTTTCTTTTGTCTCTGATCTCTGGCATATCTTGTGATTATAGAAAAGTTCAACTATTTTTTTTTGCATTATGACACACACAAACAGACACACTAATACCACCAACAATAACGAAATGACTTTATAATATTTGAATGTATTTCAAGATAAAACCTAAACAACAATCTCTTCGGCTGGTTTTATTTGTAAACCATTTTGCTTTATTTCCAATTCAGTTCAACTTAGAAATTTAAAACAACACAAAATCGTGCACTTATTAATAAAGTAAATATAAATGAAACTCTATCTTACCAGCAAATAAGAACTATTTTTAATTCTTAAACAGACAAACACTGTTGCTATTTTGTGTTGAACCATTTTCATTATTTCATCTCATTTCAACTGAAAATGAAACGAAAAACACAAATCCACACAAAATCGTTCATGTGTTAATAAATTTTATATGCATGAAATATCTCCCATCACTAATATACAAACGAAGTTTACTTCTTAAACATGTAATATCTCCCATCATTAATATACAAACGAAGTTTACTTCTTAAACATGTAATATCTCCCATCACTAATATACAAACGAAGTTTACTTCTTAAATATATTTAATTATTCTCTCGCTACGTTCTGTGTGTGCTTACAGTTCCGCTGTGAAATAGCAGCTTGCTACAAAGCTACCTGTGCAAACGGAACATTCAGCACCCCTATGGCGAGCAACACTTTCAGACCAGAGATTTTGGTAATGTAGCGTTTTTATTCAGGTTTCCAGAGATTTTGGTAATGTAGCATTTTTATTCAGGTTTCCAGAGATTTTGGTAATGTAGCATTTTTATTCAGGTTTCCAGAGATTTTGGTAATGTAGCTTTTTTATTCAGGTTTCCAGAGATTTTGGTAATGTAGCCTTTTTATTCAGGTTTCCAGAGATTTTGGTAATGTAGCTTTTTTTATTCATGTTTCCAGAGATTTTGGTAATGTAGCTTTTTTATTCAGGTTTCCAGAGATTTTGGTAATGTAGCTTTTTTAAATTCAGGTTTCCAGTGCTTTGCACCGTGGACATCTTGTGCTCGTGTGTGTAGGTGTGAATGCGTGTCTGTGTGTGTTTGTGTGTGTTAACCTGTTAGAGATGACTTCAGTTAACAACTCCGATAGAGATGACATAATTTAACATAACTGATAGAGATTATTTCAGTTAACATAACTAATAGAGATGACTTCAATTAACATAACCCGTTAGAGATAATTTCATTTCACATAACCCAATACATATGACTTCATTTATCATAACCTGATATAGATGACTTATTTAATAAAACCTATAGAGATGACTTATTTAACATAACCCGATAGAGGTGACTTCATTTCACATAACCCAATACAGATGACTTCATTTATCATAACCTGATAGAGATGACTTCAGTTGTGTGAAGACACGCCGGAGTTAACGTTTCCTTGAAGCGGTTATCAATTCGTTGAGTCATCTGGAAACAACTAAACACTGTCATTTGCTTAATAATTCGACTCTGGCAACAGCATTAAAAATAGCTCTAAACCACACACTCCGATCCAACTTTGTCTCAGACAAGTGTCAGAGAGTCTCCTAGAAGAATTAATCTTAATAACATCCCCACTCCCAAACTCATAATGAAACAATCTATCAAGGCAGTATGCAATGATTTTCTTAAAAGCAATTGGTAATTACAAGACAGATTTTGTATTTTAGCCCAACTTCCATTGTTAATTTCAAAAGGAATTTAACACATTCTCGCTTCTTCTTACCACTTTGACAAACTTCATAAGATTTTTTCATCACCCCAGAATGTTATTCTCAAGTTAACCATGAAATATTCTTTTTGAGTACAGTAGTAAATCATGTACAAAACTTCCCCGTGAAACATATTCACTTTTGTGTAACCATATAAACGTCTTCTTTCTTAGTTCATCAGGTAAAATCACTTTAAGATATTGACAAACATAACCTGTCTCCAAAGGTAATGAGATGAAAGCTTCACTAGATTTGAAACTAAGTCGCATTTTTCAAAATACTGTTTATCTTTTATTAGTACTATTATTTACCATAAATTAAGATACTAGCTGCATTTTATTTTTTATTGTCTTTATAGAATCAGTTTACAATATAATTGTTTGCTGTTAAGACGACTTCTATCAGACTAGACATTTGCCTGTCTGTGAAGGTTTTTAAAAAATTACAATTAATCAAGTGTGCGCTTCTTACAGTTGCTGAGCGAACGCAGTCTCTATTTGGAGGAAGGAGCCGGTACATCTTTTATCAACTTTACCAGCAACGCGCCGCCATCTGTTTTGTGCTTAGCAGGTGGGCAGCAACCTGACTGTCGAGTAACTGTTGTCTCCTTCGTCCAAGACCAGGTTCCTCTCAAGTGCATGGTAGCCAACCAAATAACTCTTCCGCAATTACTGTTTCCGGATGTCGAGCAATCCGGATTGTGTTCTGTGCAAGTGACCAATGAAAACTGGAATAGCGTGCTCAGCATACCTGTAACAGCCAATCGGGACGGTTGGCTAGACGGTTTGACAAACAGTACAATAACCTTGACGGTCAATCTTGGTGCACAAAACTACTATGCCATATCGGACAAAACACTGCAGGTAACAAAGATAAACACTAGTACAGACTTCTGTGTGTGTGTGTGTGTGTGTGTGTGAGAGAGAGAGAGAGAGAGAGAGAGAGAGAGAGAGAGGAATATGTCAATATAACAAAATTTATCTTGTTATTGACAATCGTTAATAGACACAATAGTTAATTATTCTATAATGATACGGAAACATTCTTGCCTCTGATCTCTTTTTCAGCTAGATAGGGGTGAGTGAGTATGTGCGCGTGTGTGTGCGTGTGTGCGTGTGTGAGTGAGTCAGTGAGTGAGTGTGTATTCGTGAGTGGTTGTGTGATTGTGTTTGTGTATTTATGTGTGCTTGTCGCTAGCAAACTTTCATCTCTAAAGCCTGAAGAACTTTATAATCCAGTTAAAAATGGGATCATATGAATAATACCGCTGGGTTATTTGTTGTTGCAAAAACAAACTTTAAACATACTTTTCCCCCCTAAACATAATTATTAATTGCGTTTAGTCTCTAAGAAACTATTTTTTATGAAATAAAAGTGTGTTTAAACTTAAAATCATTTACTAATGACCGTTTCCATTAAAGTGAAATGCATAAAATATTATACATTATTTGTGTGTGTGTTTGTGTGTGTGTGTGTGTGTGTGTGTGTGTGTGTGTGTGTGTGTGTGTGTGTGTGTGAACACTAATCAGTTTTATGTAAGAACTATTTTCTTAATAAGTGTTCTGAAAAGGTTAATAAACAGCTAACAACCTTGTGTGCCCGTGTGAAGAAGTATATAACATACAAAACCAGTGAAAATTTAATTTGTTTATAAACTAATCTCAGAAAAATGAGAAACCATATAATCTCCGTCGTTTGTCTGGAAGAAGTGTATACCAAACCGAAATCAGGTACTATTGTCCTGAAGATGCGTGTACATGCTTGACTTCTGAACATTTATTTTGTCTAAAACAAACTCCCTACATTTTCAATTAGCAATCAGAAATTTGGTATACACTCCGAAAGGTGTAGAATCCAAGAGTTAAACTCCATAATTTCTTTTTTACACATATATGCTAAGCGTTTTACTCTTGCATAACAAAAATGGCCCCGTAAACACAGAAACAAAATAATAAAGAACAAAAGCCTACTCTATGAAAATAGGAAATCCTGAAATAAAAAAAGAAAACCAGTAAATCAACAATGAAAAACACTAAATGAACAAAACATATTAAATGAACAGCGCAAAAGTAGTGAGTTAACAACGTCTTATTTGCCGTTAGGTGCAAGTCGAAGACCGAGACAAGAAAAGCGCTTGTTCATCTCTAAATGGCGTGCTTCTGTCAACGTTTAACGGAGAGTGAGTACATGAATTATGTTTGTCTCTAAATGGCGTGTTTCTGTCAACGTTTAACGGAGAGTGAGTACATGAATTATGTTTGTCTCTAAATGGCGTGTTTCTGTCAACGTTTAACGGGGAGTGAGTACATGAATTATGTTTGTCTCTAAATGGCGTGCTAATGTCAACTTTTAACGGGAAGTGAGTGAATGAATTTCTGTTCATCTCTAAACGGCGTGCTAATGTCATGATAACTGTACCTTCTCTCTCATTTCTTTTAAAGATTCTACAACATCTACAACAGTGGCGAATTCGTACTCTATCGACACACCACACTGCCATATGAGGTAAGAGTGTGTTTAATATTTTGGTTATATTTCTGTATTCTGTGGTCTTTCTCATTGAATAAAATTTCAAGCAAAAGTCATTTTAGTGGTGACCTTAAATAAAATAGAGGAAATAAGTGTCAATCCTTTTTATATGTCCTATGAAGAGTCAAATCAGTTTACCGTATGATGCAATAAAAGAAAAGACTAAATTTCTAACCCTCACTACTACCTTTAATCTAAAGTGAAAACATACATGTGAACGCTCTTCTACCTATTCATCTATTCATTCCATTGACAATTCAAGATATTCTGATTCCATGTTCTCTTCTTTACTGTGGTGCAGGTCAGAGTATTCTACCAAAAGTGTGGAGACCTAGCTCGATGCAACTGTGGCGCCGCTGTGCGAGTTGATGAAAACGTCATACTGCTGACGTCATGTGTTCCAGGGGAGGCGATCCGGGTGCAGATGCTCAAAGATGGCGAGTTACAATCTGGACTAATAGTGAGAAGATACGACGGAGGTGACAGGTTTGAGGTATGGAATTTTATTTCTATTATTAATACCTTTCCCGGAGGAGATGGTTTGAAAGCGTAAGGATGGATAGATGGAGGGAAGAAGAGAGGACGAGTGGTGAATGGATTTTGTTCAAATGTTCATGCAAGTTGATTTTTGGGTCTAACTACTCCCGTTTACTCATTTTCTACAGGTAACCTTGCCAACTGGAGCCCGACTTGTGGTGAGAGCAGCTCTGGAAAACAGCATGAATATCTGGTTCTATCCTTCTCCCTTAGACTGGCAACAGACAGAAGGTTAGCTGCGTGTTTCTCTAACGAAACCTTTCTATCTGAATAGATTTTTAAAATATTTTTATATGTAAAAGTAAATAATTAACTTGTTATTTTGTTTCGAAAGATCTCTGAAGATTTGTCTTTGTAATGGAAAGGTTTGAATCCCTGAATAAATACATTAATTTGATATTTCTAGTTTCATATATATGCAGAAATTGGCATACTTAATTTGTACATTCACTAATTCAAAAATATACATACTCATAATTCAAAAAGATACATACTCACATGCTTAAATAAATACACACTAACACTATATATATATATGTGGGGATATTAGTGTGTGTGTGTGTGTGTGTGTGTGTGTGTGTGTGTGTGTGTGCGTGTGTGCGTTGCACTTGTGTTTGTGGATTCATATACTTCCACGCATTCATATACTTCCACGCATTCATACACAGAAATAAAGCATGAAACCGCTTATTATTTTTCTTTGTACAGGCTTGTGTGGAGTCAACGGCGATAACTCCAAATCAAGTAACGCTACAACTAGTCAGCTCCTCACCACGGAGTCCTTGCTGTGGAGGTAACAGCATACTTGCATTATTTTTAAACTCTCTTTCTTCTTGCACAATGCTGTCGTTGGTGGGGAAAAAAGTCAGGTTGTAATATGAAGCTCACTATATGTGTTCACTTGGAAATAAACTATTTATAAATATCTTAAATAGTTTTTCTCGCTTGTTTTCTTTTTATTATATATTTATAATTATGTAGCATTCGACTGCCCTTAACTCTAGCAGCGACTTCAGTGCGTCACATATTTTGTTGCAAAATACGGATGTTTAAAAGCAGAATAACAGCTCTCCTAACCAAACTTGAACGCAAAAAGCAACCAATGGCATGTCAATTAATTTCAACTGCTATAACGTTCTTATACTTTCACTGACTTTCTGAAAGTGGAAATGAAATGGCGAAAACTATAACTTGAAAATGAAATTTAAATCATTATTGTCTGTGTATTATTATTTTAACTGGAGAAAACGTAATAGTTGTATAACTGTTGTGATTAATTGACTGATTGGTTGGTTGGTTGGTTGGTTGGATGGATGGTTGGTTGGTTGGTTGGATGGATGGTTGGTTGGCTGGTTGATTGGTTGGCTGGTTGATTGATTGGTTGGTTGGTTGGTTGAATTTTAACGTCTGCTACCATCTTGAGCTTAAAATGATGGACGTCAATTTGTCGTACTCTTTGCAGGGTGAACGCTACGGGCAGCGTGTATAACGGTCTTTGTCCGGCTGCGGCCACGAGCAAGGACAAGCTGACCACTTCACTCTATTCGCAGTGCTTGTCTCGCGAGAACGCCGGACAAATCTTAATTCCGGGTGTGTTGTCTTGCCCACTGCTTAGGGAATACAAAGCAGGTATGTCTTCTTTTTTTCTGTTGAGTTATTTTTTGGTGCTGTAGAAAACTGCTCTATTTTTTTCTGTCCACATGGTATATTGTACACAGCACATTGTATAATAACTGCTCTGTAATTTAACACTTGGCCAAAATATAGATAACTCTAATTTGTGTACGAACAAATCTATAGAATTTCTTAAATTACTAATCCCGGTATATTGACAACGACAAGCGTTATAATAGTTCTCTATAGTGAGTGTGTGTTTGGGTATGTGTGTGATGGGTGTGTGTTTCAACCAATTATACTTAGAGTATCATACCGTTTTCTTCACAACAAACACACTAATTTCTCCACGCTGCGTCTCTCCACTTTTATTTACTCTTCCCTTCAATTTAAATCAATGTTTAACTAAACTCCATGTACAGCGTAAAGATAAAAATAATAAACTCATATGCGTACTACAAAATGAATACAAACAGCATTGCTACAACTTTCTTTAAATATTTATTCCTTTAAATAAATAACGATATGTATTATTTTTAATTTGAGTGAAATATGTGTGCTCATCAATGCTAGTTCACACGGTTATAACTGCCCCTGAAGTGATTATGTTTTTAGCCTGAGCGATACAAGTTACAAGCTGTTGTTGTTGTTATTTGTTTCTTGCAGCTTCCGACATTACGAGTCTTCTAAATGACTTATCCTATCTGCCTGCTAATTGTCTGCCTGAGGTACAAGAGATTAGTCCTTATGCCTTCAACGACACTTCTATAACGGTGAGAATCTGAAAAGATGCTTCATGTGCTTGCGTTCGGAGTGGTGTTGTTGATGCTCCAGTCGCTGCCATTAGTGAAAATCTGTCACTGTTCTGTATGTTGTGTGGTGAGAGATGTTTAAGTCATGAAAATCTGTCAATGTTCTGTATGTTGTGTGGTGAGAGATGTTTAAGTCATGAGAATCTGTCAACGCACTGTGTGTTTTGTGATGAGAGCTTTTTAAGCCATGATAATCTGCCATGTTCCACTGTACCTTCTACTTTCCCAATGTAGACCTGCATATCATGCATAAGAGCGCAACAAGAACAACCAATAGCCACACTTTGCTACCTCTTACAACCAATAGCCACACTTTGCTACCTCTTACAACCAATAGTCACACTTTCCTACTTCTTACAACCAATAGTCACACTTTGCTACTTCTTACAACCAATAGTCACACTTTGCTACATCTTACAACCAATAGCCACACTTTGCTACCTCTTACAACCAATAGTCACACTTTCCTACCTCTTACAACCAATAGTCACACTTTGCTACCTCTTACAACCAATAGCCACACTTTTCTACCTCTTACAACCAATAGCCACACTTTGTACCACGTTTGATAAGCTTCATTGTAAGGTATTGCTTTACTGAGGTTTTTTGTCTGTCCCTTCACCATCATCTCATCCACAGAAACATTTTGGCGATATAGAATTTTTCTTGAAATTGTTTAGTTAGCATGGTGAATATAGGTATAATTTTCCACAATTTATCCTGCTGTCATCCCACTCCTAGGCTTGTCTTCTTGGTTATCTGCCAAGTCTAAGTTGTTACACAGCTGCCTCCACCACCTCCTCGAGAAGACTCGTGTAAACTGAGGTACAGAAATCACCCAGTTGATGGAGAAATAGCAAGTCATTGAAAGAAGCCTATTAATTCCTATAAAGTAGAGCGTACCAATGAATTCTCTAACCTCTTTCTTATCTTACTCAACAACACCGGAAGCAATTTCCTCTGATTAGCATGAAGATTGGTTTGATGTTCTATGAGAGTCACCAAATCGGCAAGAAACACCAGATCAACCATTTGAGCGTCAAGATGTAAAACTTTGTTGGTCCATGCTTACCATAATAAACAGGATACTGTTTATCAATAAGGTCTAAAGAATCAGTATGCATATACGGCTGCTCAACATTTACTTCACTTTGACAAGTTCGTCCACCATCACCACGACCATGTATATTGCGACCACGCTTACCTGTTGATGTACTCAGTCATGCTTCAAAATTATTGTCACTAGAGTCTGAAAGTAGTGTTCTCAATATCTACCACAACATAATCCCCTTCATCACTACTAATATCGCCATCGTCGGGCACTTCCATCAAACATCGAGCTGCCTCCTCAGTACTAAATCTTTTAGGCGCCATTTTGGCTGCTACAGAAAGTTACACTTCACAAATGTGACCAAAAAAAATAAAAGACAATTTACCAAAAACGAAGACTAAACAAAGGCGGTCGCCATTTGCAATGATGTGTGTTGCTATCACGTGACTTCAGTCACATGATCTCTGCTGTTTGAAATCAAAAGCTGTCTGTGTAGTGACCTATGAACCGCACTCAAAAGCGCGGCTGGAAGTCAAAGGGTTAAGCCATGAGAACCTGTCAACGTTTTCTGTTTTATGATGAGAACTGTTTAAATTTTCTCCATGCGAATTTGTCGTCACTAATTTGCTCCCTTTGTTCACTATTAATGACTATTGTATTTTAAGTTTTCGTTGTTTTGTTCTTACAACTCTTCAAGATTTTAAACGCAGCACAATGTATGCGCGTCTGCTCTTCCTTATACTGTAAAATTTACTGTATGTACACGGATCTTAAACAGTGCGTTCTTTAGAGACCTGTTCTCACTGATAAATAATTTATAATCCTGCCTATTTGTAAAATCACTATGAATACATAGGCATTGTACTGTATAGAAATTGTATTATATTGTATCTTGGGGCAGTTGGGTGGGATACCACAGAAGCATCACAGAAAATAGATAATTATTTTAATATCGTCTTGAAAGGTTAAATCAGTACCATTACCTAAAGTGAATTATTATTAATGTGCTTTATCCAAGTAGTGCCATCATAAAAAAATGTCATGGCTCTACATATTTAAATGAACCTGTCCAACTGAGAATACACTGCCGTCTAGTCAGTGACGTCAAAAATAACACGTCCACCATGACGTAATTCACTATACTAGATAAAACGTCATTACAGTATATTCTTTGCCAGATTATGTAAACAGCATTTTAAAAATATCATTCAATACCGGTACATCACCTCATTGTTGTTTGCATGAATGCAGTTTTAATTTTTCTTCAGAATAATCAAACTTGGCCTCTTGGATGGAACAGTAGCTTGGCGCTTCAGTACTGTAATGATGCCGTGACGTCATCGTATGTAGCACAGATTTGCAGCGGAGTTGTCGGGCTTGCGGACATTGATTCCGTTTTACTGAACAACTGTGTAGAGAATATTAAGGTAACTTTTATTCTAGGAATGTGAGCAAATGATTTTATTTTTGGTCAATTTTTGCATAATTACTTTATTGCGTCCTTCTTTGTTTATAAAGGAACACATATATATTACAAGAAACAGTACGTCACTTGCAGCAGCAATCTGTGAAGATACAAATAGCAATTAGAAAAAATGCAAGAATAACTGTTTGAAAAAAGAAGTGTTTGAATTTAAAGTACATTTATATTTATTACGCAGGTGATTGCATAATTATAATAAATGTGTATATATGTCCTTTAAAGCTAACCGGAAGTGGTTCGTGGGCAAGCGCACTGGTGTCTGTATTGGAAGAAGAGTGTCGATACCAAGTGGAAGTGAACCAAAGCCGCGTTCTTTTCAGAAGCGTCCTTGACAATCTCTGCCCTAACAACTGCTCACTCAATGGTGTCTGCCAGCAAGGTAGGGGGTGCAAATAACATTTCTCAGGTATTCTGCCAGCAAAACTCTTTGAATCTGTTTGCAGACAGAGCATTTTTATCTTAAGATATTACGGAAGGATGCCGATTGATTTTCGATCCAACTAATGTGATCTAAAGTTAACGGTCCTTAAAGAAAATCATGGCAGCAAACAAAGGCATTTTTGTAGTTGCAAAACCGCCCAGGGAAAGAAAGAGGAAAAACCAAAAAACAGAGAGCAACTGTCAGGAAAAAGAGGGCGAAACTCGCCAGAATAGATTTGTAGGATCCCACTTCCCACCCCATGGCCCCTCACTCCCGCACGAACTCGGCGTAAACTGGAAATGCTCCCCCATAATAAACAGTCAGTCAGTATCAGTGTGTATAACACATGATTCCGTTTTAATTATAACTTGTTATGTTGTCTTTCAATCTATTTCTTCCGGTAAAAAAATAAATTCTGATTTACTAACCTTTACTTGAGTGTTAATTTGATCTCAATACACAAGAAACAAAGCAAGAAAATGTATTACAACATATCAGCAATGCTTTATAGGTGACAATATTTACTAAGAATGTATTTTGGAACTGGCTATACGACCCCCACATTTACCCGACTTAATAATTAATACTGTTTTTTTTTTTAACCAAACACATTAATACCTACTGTTGTGCAAATGAACCCCAGATCCATGCCCTTAGTGGTGTCTCATATCTTTATACTCGAATAATTACAAATAAATCATTCGAGCAAACTGAAATTTAAAAATGTGTACAAAACTAACACAAACCATGTTAAATAATATTTTTTCTTCGTGCAACAGGTATCTGCTACTGCAACAACAACTTCATCGGTGCAGACTGCTCAGTCAACGCAACAGTGGCACCCGTCCTGACTCGCTTGGCGAACGGCAATCTGTGCAACTCTCTGGTCAGCACGTGTCAGTTTGTTAGCGTGTTTGGACTGACCTTCGCGAACAGCGATCAACTCAAGTGCTCGGTGCAGTCTCTTAACGTAAGTCAGTGAAGTTCAGAACTAAGACTTAACGTAAGTCAGTGAAGTTCAGAACTAAGACTTTAACGTAAGTCAGTGAAGTTCAGAACTAAGACTTAACGTAAGTCGGTGAAGTTCAGAACTAAGACTTAACGTAAGTCAGTGAAGTTCAGAACTAAGACTTAACGTAAGTCGGTGACGTGCAGAGTTAAGATTTAACTTAAGTCGGTGACGTACAGAGTTAAGACCGTGACTCAAACTCAAACTTTAATAATGCCATGTTACAATATTTGACTTAGTTGTGAAAGAAAGCACCTTACTTGATAAGAGGGAGAGATGCAGCGACTAAAGGGTAACTAGCAAATTAGAGAAATCTATCATCTCATGCAGTGCAATTAATAAAGAAAGGGAAGAAATAAAAGGTGCGGTGGCCATGATAAGAGGATGATAACAAGCATCCTGAAATACTACCAGTCTGAGGAAAGCCTAGTATTTTATAGACACATCGATGTATCACCGTTTTAAATGTCTCTTTTCTATGACGATAACTTCTTATTCTTTAGAGGACAAAATACGTCATATCTTTAGAAGATATCTCATTCGTTTCTCTTTATTCAAAATTAATCATTATACATATATTTCTGAGTGTGGTGAGTTCTCCTGTGTAATCCAAAGATCTTTGTAGCAATTATCATGCTACAATAATATCTATTATGATTTATTTCACTTTTATTTTAGCTTTGCAATTACTATATTTTTTAATTATTTTTAAAACAATCTACAGGTCACTGCTAACGGATCTACACCAATAGGAAGCTGGGAAAGTGTCGTGGCCATCTATGTCAGCAAGACTCACGTGCAATGTATTTTGCCCAAACCCGGGAGTTACCTGGTCAGCGTGGTCAACAGAGTGGGTCATGCCAGCAACTCGCTTGTCTACATCACGTTCAATCCCTCGTGTTTTGTCTGCGATGTCGCCTCAAGCACTTGTTCCCAAAAGGTAACACAAGGGATATAAAACAGACTTTCATAAAGAATATTAATTAGCCCTCTCCTGTCTAATGTTTCTCAGTTTTATTTTCCCCTTCCGACGGTATATCCTACTGGGAGGAACACTAATACACTATGCGTGTACAGTGGCCGTATGTCCTCACAAGAGGAACATTTGAGAAACTGGATCACTCCAACAGCATAACCAAACTCATCCACAATCGGAAGTTAGTGATAGAGTGTAAACAAGATTTTCTTGCCCTCATAATTTTAATCCAGTGGAAAGGGTTAGGGTGATTTAATTCATTGGTTAATATTGTTCTTATGGGATTCGTATTGTTTTTCTTTGAAAGTTGTCATTAACTGGTTTCATTTTGTTTTGTTTTGTCTGGTTTGACTTAGTGGGTTTACTGTGTTTAGCTTTGACATTGTGTTGTTTGTTTATTATTTTGCTGTTGTGATGTTTGTTTGTGTGTGTGTGTGTGTGTGTGTGTGTGTGTGTGTGTGTGTGTGTGTGTGCACGCGCGCACATTCGTATATAATTAATTTCTTATTAATTTTGTTTGTTAATTTATGTTGTGTATCGTTGCTATTTTATATATAGTCTTTATATCCTGCTATATAAAGTGCTAGGTCGTCTACTGGTTTGGTCTGAAGCCGATATGCGCAGGCATCATTGTTCAGCCAGATTTATCTTCTTTTTTAATTGTGACTTAAGTGGCACCATTCTAAATAAATCATTGTTCAACCTGGTTAACCCACCACCTCACCCATTTGTATGTGAGTTGGACATTTCAGTATATGTTTAGTGCACAGTCCATTCAAGGTTGGAATATATTTCCCTGAACCTATTTTTAGCCCTGATCAATTATGTGTCGCATTATAAAGGGTTCAACGGTTTGCGATGTCAAAATAAAATTATTATTGGTGGATCTGAATAGGGAAAACTTATGAATAGTAACGCTTTAATATTAATGCAAATGTGATCTACAAAGAAAATATTTATCATGTATGTGGCTGAGAAAGCTAATATGATTGGAATTTAATGAAATCCAACAAATCAAAATTCAAAATATAAATATACATCAATTGATCTCGTCGAATGATATATTTCTTTTTAATTCCTTTATCAACCCTTTTAAAGATTTTCGTTTCGAATTAACTAAACTGTACATCAAGAGTTTATCAGTTTTATAATTTAAAATTTGATTCACCTGGATTTTTGCATATTTGTCTATATCAATTTTAACATCTTTTGTGTTCATTTACTTAATAAATAATTTATTAATTTCTGTTTGAAATGATTAAAACAACACTGACTTCCTTTTGGGGACATTGGAGAGATACATTCTGTGAATTTAGTACTCAGGAAATCGCTCCTATCCCCTTTCCCCTGACTCCCCCGCACCTCACATAAATGAACACAACATGCGCGCGCGCACACATACACACACACAAATCACACACACAAATACACACACACACACACACACACATCTCTTTGAGCACGTTTTTCTTTTGTCATGCCTTCGAGTCCTTTAAAGAGACATATTTCCTGCTATCCAATAATTCACTTTGTCTTCATCACTCATATATCTCATTTATTCGGCGACTTCAAAGTCAGATTGAAGAGTAAATGTCTTCGACAGAAAACTAAGTAAAAGAAAAGAAAATAGATTTTTATTGTGACACCATATTAATAATTATATATTTAACTGTTGAATCAATCACTTAATTACTCAAACCACTTATGCATCCATGTAATCTGCCGTTTAATTATTTAGTTCATTATCAAGCAGCAGTTAAATCAGTCATTCACTCAAATGAACACTTCAAATACCGATATGTCAATGCGACTATACTGGACAGATTTCTAACAGTAATTTTCTTCAATGCTATTTTTACCTTAGCCTGAAACCTGCCTGATAGAGGGTCAATGCTATCTCAACGGAACATTCAGCCCGAACAACCACACGCTCGTCTGTGACTCGGGCCGGACGTCTGCAGCCTGGAGCCCAAGCTCTTGTAAGTACTGCCAAAGAGAAATAGTCCCTTCTTATTGAAATTACTAAACTATTGCTTTTCTCAAGAAGACAATCGATCTTCTTTCATTTGGCAGTAGAGAAAAGGGGAGATAAACGTATTGGAATGCGTTCGTTGTATTCTGAGAAATGCAGTATTTCCGATTAACAACCAGAATTTTTCAAATTATATTTGCTTTGGTCTTTTGTAATTAGAAATGTACATCTGTTTAAATATTCATTTGTTTTCTGGTTCTTTAGATGGGTGTAGGGCGGATGGTTGGATTTTCTTTGTCTAGTTTGCTGTTGAGAGAATACTTTAAATATATATATTGCCTATATCTAGCACTGTACTGTCCCTACTTGTCTTTTAGTGAGTCCATGCCCTTTTCCTCCAGCCATTATTTCCATGAATGTAACTAGCTAAATATGTACTTTTAAAAAATTTTTACCAATGATACATATTGATTTTGACATTTGTATATTCACCTGAATAATCATCACACTCTTTCAATTGCAACTGTATATTCCTTGAAGATTTTTTTCTGTCTTTACAGAGGCAGTATCCGGGTTGTCCTTCCTTAGTTACCAGTAACTGTGTCTCAGAAAATGCGTTCTAACTCCACACCTCACTTCCTGTCACTCTTTTTCATTTCAGCACAATGTCCGGCTGGGGTTGTGTGGTGGACCCAGACTCCCGGTCAAGGCCTTGCGTTTCACAACCATGTGACTCTCGTCAACGTCACTTCCGTAAGGGACTGCCAAGCTGCATGTCTTCAACGGGCAGACTTCAAATGCCTCTCCGTCGACTACGACAGCAACAACTTCCTCTGCAAACTTTCTCGTTACAGATTGAGCGATGCCCCGGAGTACCAGCTGACTTTTGAAGGGAACACAACGAACTACGCCTGGGGCTGCAGTTCTGGCAAGTCTCAGCAGAATCTAATATCTTTCTTGAGCAATTAAAGTGCTAGGAGTTAGGAGTATTATTATTTTAATGTGCCTTAAACTGTCTTTTAAATTATTATATTGTATTTATTATATTATATTATATTATATTATATTATATTATATTATATTATATTATATTATATTATATTATATTATATTATATTATATTATATTATATTATATATATATTATGTTATTTGTTTACTTTTAGGGATATTATATTTTGGAGAGAATCTGCTAATATCTTTTAAAAGTCCGTATCCTAAAAGTATCTTAATTGAAAGGACTTTGTCAAGAATACGATCAATTAGTTTCATAAATAAAGAAATACATGGATTACTTTTTATTGTAGATCGCTGCAATAACTCCTACGTCACCTGGTCTGAGTTCTACAACCAAGCCAATTTGGGAAATAACGACCAACGGTTGAATGACGTATGGACAGAGGAGGAGTGTCGATTACATTGTCTAGCAGAACGCAAGTGCCTTGCCA